>JAAKBF010000182.1:0-44693 GCA_012656075.1 Phytophthora hibernalis | reverse complement strand
AGTAGATACTTCACAGTGCCCATCAAAATGAGCTCCAACGTTTCCACCAGGGAAGCAGCAACTTCTACACACAGCTCACGCGGCTCCATCAGCAGTAGATAGTCCACGTAAACCGCTAATTACAGCTTCAGTCTACCGTTTTTCTTCAATGCATATAGACCGTAGTCTGAGTCCAAACGCCCAAACCCCATCGCCACCATCTGTGCATGAAGTGAGCGATTCCAGATGTTCGGTGCTTGCTTCATCCCGTACAGGCTCTTCAGCAATCTCCAAATCCTTCCGGGTCCGTCGACTTGGAAGCCGTGCGGCTGCTCCATGAAATGAGTTCGTTCAGAACTCCGTAGAGAAACTCCGTCTTCACGTAATATTGTAGCACGTCCCAGCCTCATTCCACTGCATAGTAGATAGCTGTACGCATCGTTTCGAATCTGATCACAGGTGCGTAGGTTTCAGTGTTGTTGATCCCAAGCTGCTCCTTTAAACTATGAATCTCGAATCGAGCCTTGAATCACTTGATGTAACCACGCTCATCTCGCTTTACTGCAAAGACCCATTTGCATGCGATGATCTTGATGCTCTTGGCCGCACCTTGCGTGGCACAAGTTTCCAGGTCTTGTGTCCTTTCATGGACTGAAGTTTTGCCAGCATGGCAGCTCTCCATTGCGGCCAACACTTACTCGCAAGCGCTTGCTTGTAGATATTAGGAATATCAATATTCGTAGTAGCCAGCACATAGCCAACCACGTAGTCGAGCAGTCGAACGTTGGGTTTCTGATCTTCGTGGAAGCTTCAGGTAGGGTTCAACAGGAGGAGGCCTGATTTCAAATCCGGTTACCTCCTTCTCGACCACCTTCTTGCGCGACTTCCACTCCCGTCGCTTCTTCACCTTGGATGCCGCAGTAGGCTCCATCTCAACTCCACCAACAGCAATCTCGGAGGTGCCAACTGATGCACTCCCACTAAAACATGGTTGGAGATCCAGAGGTACATCGTTCATCAGCGTTGCTTTAAGCAGGATCCGCAGAGCCCGCTCACTGCCCTGCTCTGCAGACCAGTACAAACCAAGACGATACGTCTGGAACGTTTCCTCTGTCTTGATTCTCGCAGAACGTACAGTTTCAGACAGTACAGGATCAACATAGTTGTAGGCATTTTCTAGCAACTGCTTCATATATTTCCCATCAGCAGTGAAGTCCTCGTGGATACGTGCATTGCTTGCGCGGGTGTCATCACTTGAGCCGTCTTCAGATCAATGAATTTGTAACCAGGAGTGTCTTCACTGTAACCCAACAATAGAGCTAATCTTGCCCTTTCTCCTTCTTTTGTCTTAACTCGGGAGGCACACGCACGTGCCAAGCACCCCTCCCCCAAATACTGCTCCAATGAATTTGTATTGAACGTCCCCGAAGGAAAGGATGTTCTCCTTGGTATGATGTGGCTAGTCGACACAAACCCAGATATTAGTTGGCAGCTCAGCACTATCGTCTCTCGTGACAAGACGGCATCAAGTATCGCTTTCCACCCATGTGTCCCAGTTCGTTCAGCTAGATATATTGCCGGACGACGCAGTGGCAGTTCGCATCAGCAGGTCCAATCGGAGGACGAGGCACTTCTGAAATATTACTAACTACATGAACACCACTCGTCCAACGCGACTACAAAGCTGGCCCGTCCTCGTCATCTCCAGAGCCTGCATCGCGAATCCAACAACGAGTTTTGCTTTTATGTAAATCCCAGCGAAGTACCGACTAAAGTTGACCAAGCTTGGGAAAAGTTGAAGACCTCACCCGTTTACCCACTCGTGAGTAAATTTCGCGATAAAGTATTCCGCTCCCACTTGCCAGCCGTACCCTCAACGACAGAAATTCTCGCTGCAAGAAATTATTCGCCCGCCAATTCCCCGCACTGCGCCCGCAGCAAGGAATGAGCAATTGTTCACGGCTTTCGTGGACTGAACACAAAAATTCGCAAACCCGATCCCCCGCAAAGATGACATTCTACACTCGATGGGTCAGGGCAAGTTATTCTCAGTGGTGGACTTACTGTGGTGGGGAACCAAGTCAAATTCGTCGAAGAATCGATTCCCTTCACAGCTTTTGCGACTCCTGACGGCTTGTTCGAATATAAAGCTACTCCGATGGGAATTTCGAGCAGCCCTTCTTCCTTCAACCGCCTCGTGCAATCGGTTTTCTCGGATTTACAATCCTGCTGCCGGACCAACTTCGACGATCTGATCGTCTTTACCTGCCCCGACACCATTGATGACTACCTCGCAGCTCTAGAAAAGGTGCTCGTTCGGTGTGCCGGGCAACTGCTCAACACAAAGATAGAGAAGTGCACATTTTTCTCCACGGGGATTCCCTGCTCCTCGATTTTGTCGACAAGAACGGTGTTCGCATGGACCCGAGTTAGATACAGGTGATCAAAGATTGGCTAACACCTCGCACGAAGCAAGAACTGCAGTCGTTCTTAGGAACTTGTGTGTATGTGATAATTTTTTGCGACGGTTTTGACGATTTAACCGCGCCGCTGACAGAGTTGAAAGAGACGCAGAGACCCCATTACATTTGGCGAAGCTGAGTTGCAATAATTTAAAGAGCTCAAGCAAAACCTCTCCGATTCTCGCGCATCCAGACTTTACGAAACCATTCCATCTTAGCATGGATCCCTCCGATTTTGCGATAGGAGGATACCTCTTTCAGTACGATGACTCTGGACGCGAGTGCATAATCGCATTCAACGGATGTTAGTTGTCCCGAGCCTACTCTACTCGCAAAGGTACCGCATGCTGCACTTCACGCGATGCGAACCTGAAAAGTACCGTAGATCTAATCGACCGCCCATTCTTTATAACGATTGATCATCGCCCGATTGAAGATATTTACAGCAGCAAACCTGCTCGCATTAGACTCGCGCGTTTGCTCAATGAGCTAGCTCTTTTTCAACCGCATTCAAGTGGTTACCTGGTGCAACGAACATTGTCGCTGACAGAATTTCTCGAAACCCTAACTGGAATGACGGCACAAGCAAAGCGATAAGTCTCTCCGCACGCCTAAAGTCGCTTACCACTCGAGAACCTGCTGACGAAGAAGCACTATTTACACGTCATTACCGGGTATTACGGCGGAATGCAGTCGTCTCGTACGAATCGGACAAATATTTTGGTCCGATCTGGCGTTCTCTAGCTGATCTATCTACTAGCATGTGCAAGAACCAGCGTTTCGAGCTATCCAATGATCTCCTTTTCTTCCGAAATCGCCCTGGCGCCCCGGCGCGCATGTTCGCCCCATCTAACGCCGAGCTACGCAATGCTATTCTGCGCGAGGAGCACGGGACTCCAACCCGCGGACATATTGGCCAGGCCAAAACAACTCATGGCGTCAAAAGATTATGGCCAAGTATGGTCAAGTCAGTCTGATCCTACGTGGAAAGTTGCGAACTATGTCAACGCAACAAGTATATCCGGGAAAAAGAACACCTTCACCCGCTCGACATCCCAGAACAACGTTGGACAGACATCAGTGTCGATTTCATGACGAAATTACCCGATACACACAGCGGTTTTGACGCGATTTTGGTTTGGTAGACCGGCTCACAAAACGAGCCCATTTCCTGCCGACGACGTCAAATGCGACCACCAAAGAAACTGCCGTACTATTTCGCGCCTTTTACCAATGTCTGCACGGCTAACCGAGCCCCATTGTTTTTGATAGCGACGTTAACCATTTTGTTGCTGACTGGGCGAAAACGTGGCATAATGCATCGTTCTACTATTGTTCCTTTCTACTATTTTGTCCGCCTAATCGGGCTTCTTAATCTGAATTTGTCCTCCTAGTTGGGCCTGTATAAATCGGAGAGGGCCAATAAGCTAAAATGTCGATTTAGAAAAGCTCAAGGATTAGCCGGGAAACTAATTGAGATGGTGAGTCTGGAATTCAGGCTCTGTCTGGATGGCACCAATGCCAAGGGTGCTCCACTACCAGTATTGGAGTCTGGATGGCACCAATACCGAGGGTGCTCCTCTATTGAAGACTGTGGCGCTGCCAGGCAGTGGCGACTCACAGGCAGTCAGTCACTGACTGCGTTGAGTGTAGACAAGGCGTTCTCACAATACTACTAACGGTAGTAATATACAGCAATATTCATATTAGACGCTACAGTACCTGCCCTTCAAACCTGAGCCCATGTTATGCTGTATTCTAAATTGATACTTTTAGTGTCGGAGATAATACTGGTGCCGTGGTTTACTGCATCTTAATCGGGCCGCATAATATAGCTTCAACCCCGAGCGCTTGCGCTGGGTCTTGATGCTGCATGGTATGTTTATTAAGACTTTCAATGTATGGTTTTGCTCGAAAAGACCCGAATGCCGGTCACAGCAGGCCTTTGCAAAGAAAATGACACTTTTATTCAGCGCGTCAAAGCCTTTGGCCGCTTCATCAAGGGTTAATCGGCCACCACGTGTTTGTTGTAAATCCTGACTTAATGATGATAAAACATAGTTCTAGTCCTACTATGAACCCCTAAAAACTTACTACCTCCCGTCCGAAAGAGAATGGTCACTCACAATAAAATTACACAATAAAATGAACCAATTAGAATCGAGGTAAAATTAGACCTTATTTTACCATAATCTCAGTCAGATTTACGCTTGGAAAACATAATTGCATCCTTCTTCAAATGCGGGATAGTGTAGCTGTTGCCACCACTAACAAGTATCGACGCTTCCATCACACTCTGCAAAGTAAGAAAGCACTTGTTAGTGGTGGCGCTTTGCATGTCGTCGAACGCAGAATTTACGGCTGCAATAAGCCCGTCGATATCTGGCGTCCTCTTCTTGTACTGCAGCGACTGTAGCGAGTTGAACCAGCCCAGATCAAGAACGTTGTAGTCGGGGCTACGTGGCGGCTGGTTCGCGAACTTGATCGACCATCCATCAGACGCCGCAGCCGTTCTCACAGCAGGACGGTCCGACGCACGATGGGGCGAGGCATTGTCCTGTTGAATGATCACCTCCTTTTTGTCTGCACCCAAAAATAGTCAGGACCAAATTTGACAATACACAAATTAGCAACTCAACTTACCGGGCCAGACGCGTTTTACGGTAGGAATTAATGCTCCACCAACATGCGCTCGTAGACAGCCTTTGTCATCTCGACTGGGGTTGTAATCGGCGTGCCCTTCGGTCTGTTCTTGCCGTTTCGGAGGGCCAGTCTCGTCTCAACGATGGGCCACCGACCCACCTTCCCGTCGAACATCATGCGCTGCTGGTCATCGTATCGTGGACGCGCCACCGCCACGAGAAACACAACCTTGATTCGGTGGTTTTTGTTCTTGCTGACGGCGCGTGGCGCCGTCTCGTCACTAGTAAGATAGTACGTGTTTCGGTTCTGGTGCACGTAAAACCATTTTTCATCAACAGGCACAACGTTGTGCATGGTGTCGAGGGTATCCACCGTCGCCTAAATAAAAATCATATTTAGTCACAGTGATAAGTCATAATCACCCTGAAATAGAAACGGACATTCAAAAGTATTACCTGGAAGCTGCTTGACGAATGACCGCGCAAATTGGCGGCGCTGCGCCATGTGGAAGGGTGTCAACAGTGGCTTCGGAACGACCGTGACCCTTTTCACCAAATTTCGCTCCTTCAGACGCCGGAACAGCTGAGTGAGAGGGATCCCGTCGCTGCGGCGAGCCCACGAAAGAGTGGTGCGGTCCTCCACTGGGGCTGCTTCAATCTTGGCCTTGATCTCACCATTGGTGAAAGCACGTGGACGGCCGCGGCTGCTCGGCCGGTGAACGACAATCGGGAGCGACCGTGCAACAGCTTGAAGACAGTGTTGCGATGGCAGTCGAAGGGTTTCGCTCTTCAGATATGGCTCCCGTGGAAGCTTTCCACAGGTGGCCATATCAGAGAGAAACAGCACGATCTCCAACTTCTTGGACAGTGAGAGTTCATTGGCGTTGGGCGAGCGAGGCATGGTCGGGGTGAGGGCTGGTCCGATTGAGGGTGAGAGAAAATTAAGTTGTGAGACTGGGGCGGGTGAATCAAATTTGGCGCCAGCGTATTTAATGGCTAGGAGTCGACGGATTAGACAGGCACTTTATAGCCAACAGGAACGCAAATAAAATTATGTGGAGTACATCAATGTCGAAGTGACCATTCTCTTTCGGACCGGAGGTAGTATCAAAGATCTCGGGAAAAACATAGTTTTTCATGTCCATTTAGCCAAAATAATAGAGAGGCACAATAAATATAGTCCAATCAAATAATATGATTTTAATATTGACCAAAAATAGGTCTACCGGAAAATTGACCAAAACGATGCATTATGACCTAAAACATTTTCTGGTCGTGTCCGAAACCATAGAATATAGTCACCGGAAAGTAATACCAAAACGAGGCATTATGCATCGTATTACAATTTTATATTGATTAAAGTATGCATATTTTCAAATAGAAAATGTAAGGGCAACAAAAGGGTTAAAGTTACTGCAAAGGTGTGGAAAAATAATGGACCTACAAGGCACAACACTCCACCTTAGCCCAGCCTTCAAGCCCTCCACGGATGGTCAGCCCGAAGTCACAAACAAAGGTGCTGGTCGAATATCTTTATCAGTGTGTAACAGGACCAATTAACGTCTGCCTGCCGACGGAATCGTATTTGGTTTGTGCTTGCTGCGGTGGACTCCCAGTAGTCCGTTTCTAACAACTTCAACACACCGTAGGCCACTGCAAAGTAGCCGGAACTCTCGTTCCTATTTATTCAACTCAGCTCTACCCCGTCTTCAACTCGTACTTCGCCCCGTCCTCGTATAGGTACCTGCCCGTATACACGTACTTAGACAAAGGCCGTGGATTCAGCCGTCACCACCCCTTGTCACTCGCACCCGTACGTGAACCTGACTGCGTACTCGCCTTTGTATCCGGCATCCAAGCCTCGTTCGTCACTGACTACACTTCAGAAGTGTTCGCACCCTCGAGCTTCAAGCTGGATGTCTTGAGCCCGCGAGATCAAATTCGGAAGTGAGTGCCATCTCACTTCCTCCTCGGCCTCTTGTTCTGCTGGCCACTCATTGTCACCGCCTCTTCGTGGTCCTGCTGGAGGTCTTTGCTGGCACCCAAGATCTCACTTGTGCGGTCGTCAGCTCCCGCAGCGCCTGGATCTCGGCGACTACTCACGGATTCTTCAATGTAGCCATCAGCTGCTTCGCCGACTGCTGCCGCTGTACCCCATGGCTGCACCCCACTGTTACACGCCTTCTTCACTATCAGAGTCTTCCACGACTCTGCCGGCTTGATAGATTTCGTCATATTCCGTGACTGCACACATCGTCGTCCACCGTCCTCTGATCCGTGTGGTTGACGTACGGGCCGTACTTCATACTCCAAAACGTAGTGACCGGCCTTGTTGCGACGTCGTCTCCTGTGTAACTCCACCAACCCTTCATCCAGTCGTCTCCTTGTGCCCTCACTCGCCACTGCTCTTCGTCTTCACTTTTCTTTTCCTGCAGCTGCTGCCGCTTGCACAGGAGCCGCCGCTGCTCGTGGCGTCGAGACATCCTTCTTGCGGTCGAGTTCGCCTTCATACTCGATCTGTGTCTCCACGTCGGCCGCGGCTTTCTTTAGCAATGCGGTAGGATAGTGAAACGTCACCAAGAACGACACATGCTTAAAAATTGCTCCACACCTCCAGTCTTATCCTCCCTCTTGATCAGATAATTGTCGAAACCAGCAGAATCGACAATCTTCATGGAACCAAGAGTGCACGAATTTGGTTGCCTTCGGCCCTTTTGGTGGCCGAGATATCCAGACCCGATCCCCAGTAGCAAAACTTCGCTTTTCTTTCGCTCTTCGGTTGTAATAGCGTGCTTGGCGCTGCTGCTCACGTCGTTCAGCTTGTTTGGCATGCTGATGACTGCTTCTAATTGCTTCGAGCAACCTGCGATGATAATGCGTCAATTCACCCGCTTCGGCCACGCTCGTGTTGAGCAGCAACTCGTTCGGAGGTCTTAGTCGCCTGCCTATCATCAATTCGTTTGACGACAGAGCCACCGTGGAGTGGCGTCCCGAATTGTAGGCGTAGACAGCGAAGTCCACCCATACATCCCAATCATGTTGACGGTCTTCGTGCATGTACGTAGCCACACAGTCTTTCCAGGTCCTGTGGAAACGCTCTACAAGGCCGATCATTTGAGGCCTGTATGGAACGGGATTGATCTGCTCCGCCTGCAACATCATGACGAGCCGCTCTATCACTTTTCCGGTCATCTCGGGTGCGCCGTTCGTCAATAACTCACGAAACGTTCCGAACTTAAGCACGACGTGCTTCATCAGAAACTTGGCTACATTTTCTGCGGTGTGCTGCTCGAATGTCACGGCGACTGCATATCGTGTGACGTACTCGACTGCGCCGATCACGTACCGTTGTCCTTCATCACTTACGGGCAATGGGCCGGCGACGTCTAAAGCCCATCGGTCACCTACATCTCCGCCGTGAATACTCCGCAGCGGTGGAATTACTTCTCTCGGCCTTGCTTTCCTACTGCCGCACTCTTGGCAGCCTCTGACCCATTGTTTCACATCCCGCTGCACATTAGGCCACCAGTAGAGTTGATCTATCCGTGCATACGTGAGTGGTGCTTGTAAGTGTCCAGCCCATACTGAATCATGGCATTCCTTAAACACTACGGGCCACAGTGTCCGTGGAAGTATCACTGGTCGCCCCGTCATCTTGACTATTAACGCCAGCTCGTGTTGATTCTCAATCTTTATGTTCCGGTGTACACCTGCATCGATCAATCGTTGCACGAGTCGACTGCATCCTTGGGCCTCGCTAATCTCGTCATCTGTGAGCTGCAGTGTTTCTCTACGAAGGAAACACAGATGACGAGATTAGTGTACTTTGTACGTCTTCTTCAGCTCGCTGCTGCGACGTGGAATTACTACCTCAGGCTGCTGCTTCTTTCGTTGTTCAGCTCTAATACCAGTCCGCTGCCGTACATGTTGTTTCTCATCTGTGCTGGTCTGTCGCGACTTTGGTCGGTTCGCAACATCCGGCTGCGTCGTACTCGTCGCCGACTGCCTCGTAGTCACTGCATTCGTCACTTCCCTCGTCGACCGATCCATGCCATCATCTTGACTTGTTCGCCCTTGTGGATATTCCGTCGCTGCCTGATGCGGTTCTCCTTGCCGTACGTGTGCGTCCTCGGTGTCGTTTGCAGCCGTCGTTTCTTGCTTACCCGTGCTTCGTTACTTCGTCGTTCGGAAGTCCGAGAAACCTCCTACTGTAGATGGGACTTCAGTCGCCGTCGTGGTTGGCTCGATCTCCTTACTCCGGTCCGCCGTCGATACACCTGCTTGTTGCTGGGCTCCTTCCAGACGTCGCTTCGCTGCACGAGTGAGCGGTCGCGACGGCACTACCCATCCGTCATTCTCGCTGCCACCTGCTCACCGCGCAAATGTGGGCTTGTATTGTCCGCATCTGACGTGCTCTCCGTTAGCTGCTTCTTTCCCTCCGCGATCGCTTCCTCACCACACTAGTCGGAACTTCTTTGTCTGGTGCCGCTGCTGTACTTGCTGTCGGCCTCGTACCCGTACTTGTGGTCTCACCTGGTCGGCCAACAGGTACCGTTGTCGCTGCCGACTGCGACTCGCCCTTCCTCATGCTCGTACTACCTACTGTCACATGATTGACCCGAATCCTTCAACAAATCGCCTGTAGTACTCTGCTAAGTGCACAAACCTCTTGACTTCAACAGCATCCACCGGTCTCGGGAAGTTCTGCACTGCTGATATCAAACGTGGCAATGGTCGGACTCCTTCGCTACTTAACTCGTGCCCCAAGTATTCCATCGACTTCGCTGCAAACTTAGTGTTAGTCCTGCAGCTGCAAGTCACTCCAACACACACCCCAATTCCATCACATGTCGCTCGATACCCTCGCACGTGAAAACCACAATGTCATCTAGATAGACTAAGCAAGTAGACCAGGTAAGGCCTCGTAATATGCTGTTCATCATTCTCTGAAAAGTGGATGGAGCATTACTCAGTCCAAACGGCATACGAACGAATCGGTAGAGACCCTTCTTCGTGATGAAGGCCGTCTTGTCCCGGTCTTCAGGGGCTACCAAAATCTGCCAGTACCCAGCTCTCAAGTCAAGCGTGGTAAAGAGTAGAGCGCCACTCAAGGCCTCGAGTGTCTCATCGATGCGTGGTAAAGGTTACACATCTCTCTCCGTTACTTTGTTTAACGCGCGGTAGTCCACGCAGAACCGCACATCTCCATCCTTCTTACGCACAAGCACCACCGGAAAACCCCACGAGCCGTTTCACTCTTCAATAACGCCGGCTTGCAGCACTTTACTGACGTTCTCTTCCGTGACCTTGTCCTCGGTCTGAGCATGCCTCCTGCGTTTCATCATTATCGGTGCAGCATCTTCCGTGTCGATATGGTGCTGTATGTCCAATGTTGTCGAAGGTGGACAATCACCCGTATTGATAGTCAGCTTGCGATAAATTTTCAGCAGTTACACCATCAATGCTCGCTCGCTGGGCTCTTCGACTCCAATTTGCACTTCATGTTCGTCTTCAAGGGGTCTCTTCACGTCACCCATCTTGTCCAGCCACGAATGCAATTTTTCTCGGTCAAGCCCACCGTTCATTGACAGCACTGTCATATCGGCATCAATCGAGATCCAAGTTCATAGTACTTTCTCGAGAGGCATCCTTGCGGACTTACTGTTCGAATTGACGGCAGGGACCATACACAACCATTTCTCGCCGTGATCACCGTTGCAGCCCTCGATACCCGTAGCACGTAACGACGGCTCGCTGGCGCATCGTATAAACGCTCTCATCATCGCCATCGTCGGCAGCAAACTGAGGCTTCGAGAGGTGACAAGACGAAGTCGGCTGCCGGTAGCTCGTGCGAGCGTGGTCGATCTATTGGAGGCTATGTGCGCGCTACAGAAGCTTTGTACGCCCTAGGAAACGCACACAGGTGCTGAAACGAGCGGTATATCAGCCAGGAAGAGCAAAAGAGCAAAAGATGTTCCCACACCGGGACTCGAACCCGGGTCTGCTGGGTGAGAGCCAGCTATCCTAACCGCCTACACTATATGGGAAGGCTGAACCACACAGCCCGCCACTGCGTCACAACTCGCACAAAACACACAAAACACACACAACGAACACGTGCCACGCGCGCACGCTTCCACAGCCTTCGCATACCTGGCACCCCCGCTGTCACTGGTCTCAGACAACCCGCAGCGCCAGTCCAACATGATTTACTTACCTGCCATCCTAGTCGACCGCGGCCACTTTGGGCGGCCAAACAGCCCTCATGCGAGTGTCCTCGATACCCGTAGCACGTAACGACGGCTCGCTGGCGCATCGTATAAACGCTCTCATCATCGCCATCGTCGGCAGCAAACTGAGGCTTCGAGAGGTGACAAGACGAAGTCGGCTGCCGGTAGCTCGTGCGAGCGTGGTCGATCTATTGGAGGCTATGTGCGCGCTACAGAAGCTTTGTACGCCCTAGGAAACGCACACAGGTGCTGAAACGAGCGGTATATCAGCCAGGAAGAGCAAAAGAGCAAAAGATGTTCCCACACCGGGACTCGAACCCGGGTCTGCTGGGTGAGAGCCAGCTATCCTAACCGCCTACACTATATGGGAAGGCTGAACCACACAGCCCGCCACTGCGTCACAACTCGCACAAAACACACACAACGAACACGTGCCACGCGCGCACGCTTCCACAGCCTTCGCATACCTGGCACCCCCGCTGTCACTGGTCTCAGACAACCCGCAGCGCCAGTCCAACATGATTTACTTACCTGCCATCCTAGTCGACCGCGGCCACTGTGGGCGGCCAAACAGCCCTCATGCGAGTGTCCTCGATACCCGTAGCACGTAACGACGGCTCGCTGGCGCATCGTATAAACGCTCTCATCATCGCCATCGTCGGCAGCAAACTGAGGCTTCGAGAGGTGACAAGACGAAGTCGGCTGCCGGTAGCTCGTGCGAGCGTGGTCGATCTATTGGAGGCTATGTGCGCGCTACAGAAGCTTTGTACGCCCTAGGAAACGCACACAGGTGCTGAAACGAGCGGTATATCAGCCAGGAAGAGCAAAAGAGCAAAAGATGTTCCCACACCGGGACTCGAACCCGGGTCTGCTGGGTGAGAGCCAGCTATCCTAACCGCCTACACTATATGGGAAGGCTGAACCACACAGCCCGCCACTGCGTCACAACTCGCACAAAACACACAAAACACACACAACGAACACGTGCCACGCGCGCACGCTTCCACAGCCTTCGCATACCTGGCACCCCCGCTGTCACTGGTCTCAAACAACCCGCAGCGCCAGTCCAACATGATTTACTTACCTGCCATCCTAGTCGACCGCGGCCACTGTGGGCGGCCAAACAGCCCTCATGCGAGTGTCCTCGATACCCGTAGCACGTAACGACGGCTCGCTGGCGCATCGTATAAACGCTCTCATCATCGCCATCGTCGGCAGCAAACTGAGGCTTCGAGAGGTGACAAGACGAAGTCGGCTGCCGGTAGCTCGTGCGAGCGTGGTCGATCTATTGGAGGCTATGTGCGCGCTACAGAAGCTTTGTACGCCCTAGGAAACGCACACAGGTGCTGAAACGAGCGGTATATCAGCCAGGAAGAGCAAAAGAGCAAAAGATGTTCCCACACCGGGACTCGAACCCGGGTCTGCTGGGTGAGAGCCAGCTATCCTAACCGCCTACACTATATGGGAAGGCTGAACCACACAGCCCGCCACTGCGTCACAACTCGCACAAAACACACACAAACACACACGTGCCACGCGCGCACGCTTCCACAGCCTTCGCATACCTGGCACCCCCGCTGTCACTGGTCTCAAACAACCCGCAGCGCCAGTCCAACATGATTTACTTACCTGCCATCCTAGTCGACCGCGGCCACTGTGGGCGGCCAAACAGCCCTCATGCGAGTGTCCTCGATACCCGTAGCACGTAACGACGGCTCGCTGGCGCATCGTATAAACGCTCTCATCATCGCCATCGTCGGCAGCAAACTGAGGCTTCGAGAGGTGACAAGACGAAGTCGGCTGCCGGTAGCTCGTGCGAGCGTGGTCGATCTATTGGAGGCTATGTGCGCGCTACAGAAGCTTTGTACGCCCTAGGAAACGCACACAGGTGCTGAAACGAGCGGTATATCAGCCAGGAAGAGCAAAAGAGCAAAAGATGTTCCCACACCGGGACTCGAACCCGGGTCTGCTGGGTGAGAGCCAGCTATCCTAACCGCCTACACTATATGGGAAGGCTGAACCACACAGCCCGCCACTGCGTCACAACTCGCACAAAACACACAAACACACACAACGAACACGTGCCACGCGCGCACGCTTCCACAGCCTTCGCATACCTGGCACCCCCGCTGTCACTGGTCTCAAACAACCCGCAGCGCCAGTCCAACATGATTTACTTACCTGCCATCCTAGTCGACCGCGGCCACTGTGGGCGGCCAAACAGCCCTCATGCGAGTGTCCTCGATACCCGTAGCACGTAACGACGGCTCGCTGGCGCATCGTATAAACGCTCTCATCATCGCCATCGTCGGCAGCAAACTGAGGCTTCGAGAGGTGACAAGACGAAGTCGGCTGCCGGTAGCTCGTGCGAGCGTGGTCGATCTATTGGAGGCTATGTGCGCGCTACAGAAGCTTTGTACGCCCTAGGAAACGCACACAGGTGCTGAAACGAGCGGTATATCAGCCAGGAAGAGCAAAAGAGCAAAAGATGTTCCCACACCGGGACTCGAACCCGGGTCTGCTGGGTGAGAGCCAGCTATCCTAACCGCCTACACTATATGGGAAGGCTGAACCACACAGCCCGCCACTGCGTCACAACTCGCACAAAACACACAAACACACACAACGAACACGTGCCACGCGCGCACGCTTCCACAGCCTTCGCATACCTGGCACCCCCGCTGTCACTGGTCTCAAACAACCCGCAGCGCCAGTCCAACATGATTTACTTACCTGCCATCCTAGTCGACCGCGGCCACTGTGGGCGGCCAAACAGCCCTCATGCGAGTGTCCTCGATACCCGTAGCACGTAACGACGGCTCGCTGGCGCATCGTATAAACGCTCTCATCATCGCCATCGTCGGCAGCAAACTGAGGCTTCGAGAGGTGACAAGACGAAGTCGGCTGCCGGTAGCTCGTGCGAGCGTGGTCGATCTATTGGAGGCTATGTGCGCGCTACAGAAGCTTTGTACGCCCTAGGAAACGCACACAGGTGCTGAAACGAGCGGTATATCAGCCAGGAAGAGCAAAAGAGCAAAAGATGTTCCCACACCGGGACTCGAACCCGGGTCTGCTGGGTGAGAGCCAGCTATCCTAACCGCCTACACTATATGGGAAGGCTGAACCACACAGCCCGCCACTGCGTCACAACTCGCACAAAACACACAAACACACACAACGAACACGTGCCACGCGCGCACGCTTCCACAGCCTTCGCATACCTGGCACCCCCGCTGTCACTGGTCTCAAACAACCCGCAGCGCCAGTCCAACATGATTTACTTACCTGCCATCCTAGTCGACCGCGGCCACTGTGGGCGGCCAAACAGCCCTCATGCGAGTGTCCTCGATACCCGTAGCACGTAACGACGGCTCGCTGGCGCATCGTATAAACGCTCTCATCATCGCCATCGTCGGCAGCAAACTGAGGCTTCGAGAGGTGACAAGACGAAGTCGGCTGCCGGTAGCTCGTGCGAGCGTGGTCGATCTATTGGAGGCTATGTGCGCGCTACAGAAGCTTTGTACGCCCTAGGAAACGCACACAGGTGCTGAAACGAGCGGTATATCAGCCAGGAAGAGCAAAAGAGCAAAAGATGTTCCCACACCGGGACTCGAACCCGGGTCTGCTGGGTGAGAGCCAGCTATCCTAACCGCCTACACTATATGGGAAGGCTGAACCACACAGCCCGCCACTGCGTCACAACTCGCACAAAACACACAACACACACGAACACGTGCCACGCGCGCACGCTTCCACAGCCTTCGCATACCTGGCACCCCCGCTGTCACTGGTCTCAAACAACCCGCAGCGCCAGTCCAACATGATTTACTTACCTGCCATCCTAGTCGACCGCGGCCACTGTGGGCGGCCAAACAGCCCTCATGCGAGTGTCCTCGATACCCGTAGCACGTAACGACGGCTCGCTGGCGCATCGTATAAACGCTCTCATCATCGCCATCGTCGGCAGCAAACTGAGGCTTCGAGAGGTGACAAGACGAAGTCGGCTGCCGGTAGCTCGTGCGAGCGTGGTCGATCTATTGGAGGCTATGTGCGCGCTACAGAAGCTTTGTACGCCCTAGGAAACGCACACAGGTGCTGAAACGAGCGGTATATCAGCCAGGAAGAGCAAAAGAGCAAAAGATGTTCCCACACCGGGACTCGAACCCGGGTCTGCTGGGTGAGAGCCAGCTATCCTAACCGCCTACACTATATGGGAAGGCTGAACCACACAGCCCGCCACTGCGTCACAACTCGCACAAACACACACACACACAACGAACACGTGCCACGCGCGCACGCTTCCACAGCCTTCGCATACCTGGCACCCCCGCTGTCACTGGTCTCAAACAACCCGCAGCGCCAGTCCAACATGATTTACTTACCTGCCATCCTAGTCGACCGCGGCCACTGTGGGCGGCCAAACAGCCCTCATGCGAGTGTCCTCGATACCCGTAGCACGTAACGACGGCTCGCTGGCGCATCGTATAAACGCTCTCATCATCGCCATCGTCGGCAGCAAACTGAGGCTTCGAGAGGTGACAAGACGAAGTCGGCTGCCGGTAGCTCGTGCGAGCGTGGTCGATCTATTGGAGGCTATGTGCGCGCTACAGAAGCTTTGTACGCCCTAGGAAACGCACACAGGTGCTGAAACGAGCGGTATATCAGCCAGGAAGAGCAAAAGAGCAAAAGATGTTCCCACACCGGGACTCGAACCCGGGTCTGCTGGGTGAGAGCCAGCTATCCTAACCGCCTACACTATATGGGAAGGCTGAACCACACAGCCCGCCACTGCGTCACAACTCGCACAAAACACACAAAACACACACAACGAACACGTGCCACGCGCGCACGCTTCCACAGCCTTCGCATACCTGGCACCCCCGCTGTCACTGGTCTCAAACAACCCGCAGCGCCAGTCCAACATGATTTACTTACCTGCCATCCTAGTCGACCGCGGCCACTGTGGGCGGCCAAACAGCCCTCATGCGAGTGTCCTCGATACCCGTAGCACGTAACGACGGCTCGCTGGCGCATCGTATAAACGCTCTCATCATCGCCATCGTCGGCAGCAAACTGAGGCTTCGAGAGGTGACAAGACGAAGTCGGCTGCCGGTAGCTCGTGCGAGCGTGGTCGATCTATTGGAGGCTATGTGCGCGCTACAGAAGCTTTGTACGCCCTAGGAAACGCACACAGGTGCTGAAACGAGCGGTATATCAGCCAGGAAGAGCAAAAGAGCAAAAGATGTTCCCACACCGGGACTCGAACCCGGGTCTGCTGGGTGAGAGCCAGCTATCCTAACCGCCTACACTATATGGGAAGGCTGAACCACACAGCCCGCCACTGCGTCACAACTCGCACAAAACACACAAAACACACACACACAACACGTGCCACGCGCGCACGCTTCCACAGCCTTCGCATACCTGGCACCCCCGCTGTCACTGGTCTCAAACAACCCGCAGCGCCAGTCCAACATGATTTACTTACCTGCCATCCTAGTCGACCGCGGCCACTGTGGGCGGCCAAACAGCCCTCATGCGAGTGTCCTCGATACCCGTAGCACGTAACGACGGCTCGCTGGCGCATCGTATAAACGCTCTCATCATCGCCATCGTCGGCAGCAAACTGAGGCTTCGAGAGGTGACAAGACGAAGTCGGCTGCCGGTAGCTCGTGCGAGCGTGGTCGATCTATTGGAGGCTATGTGCGCGCTACAGAAGCTTTGTACGCCCTAGGAAACGCACACAGGTGCTGAAACGAGCGGTATATCAGCCAGGAAGAGCAAAAGAGCAAAAGATGTTCCCACACCGGGACTCGAACCCGGGTCTGCTGGGTGAGAGCCAGCTATCCTAACCGCCTACACTATATGGGAAGGCTGAACCACACAGCCCGCCACTGCGTCACAACTCGCACAAAACACACAAACACACACAACGAACACGTGCCACGCGCGCACGCTTCCACAGCCTTCGCATACCTGGCACCCCCGCTGTCACTGGTCTCAAACAACCCGCAGCGCCAGTCCAACATGATTTACTTACCTGCCATCCTAGTCGACCGCGGCCACTGTGGGCGGCCAAACAGCCCTCATGCGAGTGTCCTCGATACCCGTAGCACGTAACGACGGCTCGCTGGCGCATCGTATAAACGCTCTCATCATCGCCATCGTCGGCAGCAAACTGAGGCTTCGAGAGGTGACAAGACGAAGTCGGCTGCCGGTAGCTCGTGCGAGCGTGGTCGATCTATTGGAGGCTATGTGCGCGCTACAGAAGCTTTGTACGCCCTAGGAAACGCACACAGGTGCTGAAACGAGCGGTATATCAGCCAGGAAGAGCAAAAGAGCAAAAGATGTTCCCACACCGGGACTCGAACCCGGGTCTGCTGGGTGAGAGCCAGCTATCCTAACCGCCTACACTATATGGGAAGGCTGAACCACACAGCCCGCCACTGCGTCACAACTCGCACAAACACAAAACACACACAACACACACAACGAACACGTGCCACGCGCGCACGCTTCCACAGCCTTCGCATACCTGGCACCCCCGCTGTCACTGGTCTCAAACAACCCGCAGCGCCAGTCCAACATGATTTACTTACCTGCCATCCTAGTCGACCGCGGCCACTGTGGGCGGCCAAACAGCCCTCATGCGAGTGTCCTCGATACCCGTAGCACGTAACGACGGCTCGCTGGCGCATCGTATAAACGCTCTCATCATCGCCATCGTCGGCAGCAAACTGAGGCTTCGAGAGGTGACAAGACGAAGTCGGCTGCCGGTAGCTCGTGCGAGCGTGGTCGATCTATTGGAGGCTATGTGCGCGCTACAGAAGCTTTGTACGCCCTAGGAAACGCACACAGGTGCTGAAACGAGCGGTATATCAGCCAGGAAGAGCAAAAGAGCAAAAGATGTTCCCACACCGGGACTCGAACCCGGGTCTGCTGGGTGAGAGCCAGCTATCCTAACCGCCTACACTATATGGGAAGGCTGAACCACACAGCCCGCCACTGCGTCACAACTCGCACAAAACACACACACACACACACACAACGAACACGTGCCACGCGCGCACGCTTCCACAGCCTTCGCATACCTGGCACCCCCGCTGTCACTGGTCTCAAACAACCCGCAGCGCCAGTCCAACATGATTTACTTACCTGCCATCCTAGTCGACCGCGGCCACTGTGGGCGGCCAAACAGCCCTCATGCGAGTGTCCTCGATACCCGTAGCACGTAACGACGGCTCGCTGGCGCATCGTATAAACGCTCTCATCATCGCCATCGTCGGCAGCAAACTGAGGCTTCGAGAGGTGACAAGACGAAGTCGGCTGCCGGTAGCTCGTGCGAGCGTGGTCGATCTATTGGAGGCTATGTGCGCGCTACAGAAGCTTTGTACGCCCTAGGAAACGCACACAGGTGCTGAAACGAGCGGTATATCAGCCAGGAAGAGCAAAAGAGCAAAAGATGTTCCCACACCGGGACTCGAACCCGGGTCTGCTGGGTGAGAGCCAGCTATCCTAACCGCCTACACTATATGGGAAGGCTGAACCACACAGCCCGCCACTGCGTCACAACTCGCACAAAACACACACACACACACACAACGAACACGTGCCACGCGCGCACGCTTCCACAGCCTTCGCATACCTGGCACCCCGCTGTCACTGGTCTCAAACAACCCGCAGCGCCAGTCCAACATGATTTACTTACCTGCCATCCTAGTCGACCGCGGCCACTGTGGGCGGCCAAACAGCCCTCATGCGAGTGTCCTCGATACCCGTAGCACGTAACGACGGCTCGCTGGCGCATCGTATAAACGCTCTCATCATCGCCATCGTCGGCAGCAAACTGAGGCTTCGAGAGGTGACAAGACGAAGTCGGCTGCCGGTAGCTCGTGCGAGCGTGGTCGATCTATTGGAGGCTATGTGCGCGCTACAGAAGCTTTGTACGCCCTAGGAAACGCACACAGGTGCTGAAACGAGCGGTATATCAGCCAGGAAGAGCAAAAGAGCAAAAGATGTTCCCACACCGGGACTCGAACCCGGGTCTGCTGGGTGAGAGCCAGCTATCCTAACCGCCTACACTATATGGGAAGGCTGAACCACACAGCCCGCCACTGCGTCACAACTCGCACAAAACACACAAAACACACACAACGAACACGTGCCACGCGCGCACGCTTCCACAGCCTTCGCATACCTGGCACCCCCGCTGTCACTGGTCTCAAACAACCCGCAGCGCCAGTCCAACATGATTTACTTACCTGCCATCCTAGTCGACCGCGGCCACTGTGGGCGGCCAAACAGCCCTCATGCGAGTGTCCTCGATACCCGTAGCACGTAACGACGGCTCGCTGGCGCATCGTATAAACGCTCTCATCATCGCCATCGTCGGCAGCAAACTGAGGCTTCGAGAGGTGACAAGACGAAGTCGGCTGCCGGTAGCTCGTGCGAGCGTGGTCGATCTATTGGAGGCTATGTGCGCGCTACAGAAGCTTTGTACGCCCTAGGAAACGCACACAGGTGCTGAAACGAGCGGTATATCAGCCAGGAAGAGCAAAAGAGCAAAAGATGTTCCCACACCGGGACTCGAACCCGGGTCTGCTGGGTGAGAGCCAGCTATCCTAACCGCCTACACTATATGGGAAGGCTGAACCACACAGCCCGCCACTGCGTCACAACTCGCACAAAACACACAACACACACACACACACACAACACGTGCCACGCGCGCACGCTTCCACAGCCTTCGCATACCTGGCACCCCCGCTGTCACTGGTCTCAAACAACCCGCAGCGCCAGTCCAACATGATTTACTTACCTGCCATCCTAGTCGACCGCGGCCACTGTGGGCGGCCAAACAGCCCTCATGCGAGTGTCCTCGATACCCGTAGCACGTAACGACGGCTCGCTGGCGCATCGTATAAACGCTCTCATCATCGCCATCGTCGGCAGCAAACTGAGGCTTCGAGAGGTGACAAGACGAAGTCGGCTGCCGGTAGCTCGTGCGAGCGTGGTCGATCTATTGGAGGCTATGTGCGCGCTACAGAAGCTTTGTACGCCCTAGGAAACGCACACAGGTGCTGAAACGAGCGGTATATCAGCCAGGAAGAGCAAAAGAGCAAAAGATGTTCCCACACCGGGACTCGAACCCGGGTCTGCTGGGTGAGAGCCAGCTATCCTAACCGCCTACACTATATGGGAAGGCTGAACCACACAGCCCGCCACTGCGTCACAACTCGCACAAAACACACAACACACACAACGAACACGTGCCACGCGCGCACGCTTCCACAGCCTTCGCATACCTGGCACCCCCGCTGTCACTGGTCTCAAACAACCCGCAGCGCCAGTCCAACATGATTTACTTACCTGCCATCCTAGTCGACCGCGGCCACTGTGGGCGGCCAAACAGCCCTCATGCGAGTGTCCTCGATACCCGTAGCACGTAACGACGGCTCGCTGGCGCATCGTATAAACGCTCTCATCATCGCCATCGTCGGCAGCAAACTGAGGCTTCGAGAGGTGACAAGACGAAGTCGGCTGCCGGTAGCTCGTGCGAGCGTGGTCGATCTATTGGAGGCTATGTGCGCGCTACAGAAGCTTTGTACGCCCTAGGAAACGCACACAGGTGCTGAAACGAGCGGTATATCAGCCAGGAAGAGCAAAAGAGCAAAAGATGTTCCCACACCGGGACTCGAACCCGGGTCTGCTGGGTGAGAGCCAGCTATCCTAACCGCCTACACTATATGGGAAGGCTGAACCACACAGCCCGCCACTGCGTCACAACTCGCACAAAACACACAACACACACAACGAACACGTGCCACGCGCGCACGCTTCCACAGCCTTCGCATACCTGGCACCCCCGCTGTCACTGGTCTCAAACAACCCGCAGCGCCAGTCCAACATGATTTACTTACCTGCCATCCTAGTCGACCGCGGCCACTGTGGGCGGCCAAACAGCCCTCATGCGAGTGTCCTCGATACCCGTAGCACGTAACGACGGCTCGCTGGCGCATCGTATAAACGCTCTCATCATCGCCATCGTCGGCAGCAAACTGAGGCTTCGAGAGGTGACAAGACGAAGTCGGCTGCCGGTAGCTCGTGCGAGCGTGGTCGATCTATTGGAGGCTATGTGCGCGCTACAGAAGCTTTGTACGCCCTAGGAAACGCACACAGGTGCTGAAACGAGCGGTATATCAGCCAGGAAGAGCAAAAGAGCAAAAGATGTTCCCACACCGGGACTCGAACCCGGGTCTGCTGGGTGAGAGCCAGCTATCCTAACCGCCTACACTATATGGGAAGGCTGAACCACACAGCCCGCCACTGCGTCACAACTCGCACAAAACACACAAACACACACAACACACACAACGAACACGTGCCACGCGCGCACGCTTCCACAGCCTTCGCATACCTGGCACCCCCGCTGTCACTGGTCTCAAACAACCCGCAGCGCCAGTCCAACATGATTTACTTACCTGCCATCCTAGTCGACCGCGGCCACTGTGGGCGGCCAAACAGCCCTCATGCGAGTGTCCTCGATACCCGTAGCACGTAACGACGGCTCGCTGGCGCATCGTATAAACGCTCTCATCATCGCCATCGTCGGCAGCAAACTGAGGCTTCGAGAGGTGACAAGACGAAGTCGGCTGCCGGTAGCTCGTGCGAGCGTGGTCGATCTATTGGAGGCTATGTGCGCGCTACAGAAGCTTTGTACGCCCTAGGAAACGCACACAGGTGCTGAAACGAGCGGTATATCAGCCAGGAAGAGCAAAAGAGCAAAAGATGTTCCCACACCGGGACTCGAACCCGGGTCTGCTGGGTGAGAGCCAGCTATCCTAACCGCCTACACTATATGGGAAGGCTGAACCACACAGCCCGCCACTGCGTCACAACTCGCACAAAACACACACAACACACACAACGAACACGTGCCACGCGCGCACGCTTCCACAGCCTTCGCATACCTGGCACCCCCGCTGTCACTGGTCTCAAACAACCCGCAGCGCCAGTCCAACATGATTTACTTACCTGCCATCCTAGTCGACCGCGGCCACTGTGGGCGGCCAAACAGCCCTCATGCGAGTGTCCTCGATACCCGTAGCACGTAACGACGGCTCGCTGGCGCATCGTATAAACGCTCTCATCATCGCCATCGTCGGCAGCAAACTGAGGCTTCGAGAGGTGACAAGACGAAGTCGGCTGCCGGTAGCTCGTGCGAGCGTGGTCGATCTATTGGAGGCTATGTGCGCGCTACAGAAGCTTTGTACGCCCTAGGAAACGCACACAGGTGCTGAAACGAGCGGTATATCAGCCAGGAAGAGCAAAAGAGCAAAAGATGTTCCCACACCGGGACTCGAACCCGGGTCTGCTGGGTGAGAGCCAGCTATCCTAACCGCCTACACTATATGGGAAGGCTGAACCACACAGCCCGCCACTGCGTCACAACTCGCACAAAACACACAAAACACACACAACACACACAACGAACACGTGCCACGCGCGCACGCTTCCACAGCCTTCGCATACCTGGCACCCCCGCTGTCACTGGTCTCAAACAACCCGCAGCGCCAGTCCAACATGATTTACTTACCTGCCATCCTAGTCGACCGCGGCCACTGTGGGCGGCCAAACAGCCCTCATGCGAGTGTCCTCGATACCCGTAGCACGTAACGACGGCTCGCTGGCGCATCGTATAAACGCTCTCATCATCGCCATCGTCGGCAGCAAACTGAGGCTTCGAGAGGTGACAAGACGAAGTCGGCTGCCGGTAGCTCGTGCGAGCGTGGTCGATCTATTGGAGGCTATGTGCGCGCTACAGAAGCTTTGTACGCCCTAGGAAACGCACACAGGTGCTGAAACGAGCGGTATATCAGCCAGGAAGAGCAAAAGAGCAAAAGATGTTCCCACACCGGGACTCGAACCCGGGTCTGCTGGGTGAGAGCCAGCTATCCTAACCGCCTACACTATATGGGAAGGCTGAACCACACAGCCCGCCACTGCGTCACAACTCGCACAAAACACACAACACACACACAACGAACACGTGCCACGCGCGCACGCTTCCACAGCCTTCGCATACCTGGCACCCCCGCTGTCACTGGTCTCAAACAACCCGCAGCGCCAGTCCAACATGATTTACTTACCTGCCATCCTAGTCGACCGCGGCCACTGTGGGCGGCCAAACAGCCCTCATGCGAGTGTCCTCGATACCCGTAGCACGTAACGACGGCTCGCTGGCGCATCGTATAAACGCTCTCATCATCGCCATCGTCGGCAGCAAACTGAGGCTTCGAGAGGTGACAAGACGAAGTCGGCTGCCGGTAGCTCGTGCGAGCGTGGTCGATCTATTGGAGGCTATGTGCGCGCTACAGAAGCTTTGTACGCCCTAGGAAACGCACACAGGTGCTGAAACGAGCGGTATATCAGCCAGGAAGAGCAAAAGAGCAAAAGATGTTCCCACACCGGGACTCGAACCCGGGTCTGCTGGGTGAGAGCCAGCTATCCTAACCGCCTACACTATATGGGAAGGCTGAACCACACAGCCCGCCACTGCGTCACAACTCGCACAAAACACACAACACACACACACAACGAACACGTGCCACGCGCGCACGCTTCCACAGCCTTCGCATACCTGGCACCCCCGCTGTCACTGGTCTCAAACAACCCGCAGCGCCAGTCCAACATGATTTACTTACCTGCCATCCTAGTCGACCGCGGCCACTGTGGGCGGCCAAACAGCCCTCATGCGAGTGTCCTCGATACCCGTAGCACGTAACGACGGCTCGCTGGCGCATCGTATAAACGCTCTCATCATCGCCATCGTCGGCAGCAAACTGAGGCTTCGAGAGGTGACAAGACGAAGTCGGCTGCCGGTAGCTCGTGCGAGCGTGGTCGATCTATTGGAGGCTATGTGCGCGCTACAGAAGCTTTGTACGCCCTAGGAAACGCACACAGGTGCTGAAACGAGCGGTATATCAGCCAGGAAGAGCAAAAGAGCAAAAGATGTTCCCACACCGGGACTCGAACCCGGGTCTGCTGGGTGAGAGCCAGCTATCCTAACCGCCTACACTATATGGGAAGGCTGAACCACACAGCCCGCCACTGCGTCACAACTCGCACAAAACACACACACACACACAACGAACACGTGCCACGCGCGCACGCTTCCACAGCCTTCGCATACCTGGCACCCCCGCTGTCACTGGTCTCAAACAACCCGCAGCGCCAGTCCAACATGATTTACTTACCTGCCATCCTAGTCGACCGCGGCCACTGTGGGCGGCCAAACAGCCCTCATGCGAGTGTCCTCGATACCCGTAGCACGTAACGACGGCTCGCTGGCGCATCGTATAAACGCTCTCATCATCGCCATCGTCGGCAGCAAACTGAGGCTTCGAGAGGTGACAAGACGAAGTCGGCTGCCGGTAGCTCGTGCGAGCGTGGTCGATCTATTGGAGGCTATGTGCGCGCTACAGAGCTTTGTACGCCCTAGGAAACGCACACAGGTGCTGAAACGAGCGGTATATCAGCCAGGAAGAGCAAAAGAGCAAAAGATGTTCCCACACCGGGACTCGAACCCGGGTCTGCTGGGTGAGAGCCAGCTATCCTAACCGCCTACACTATATGGGAAGGCTGAACCACACAGCCCGCCACTGCGTCACAACTCGCACAAAACACACAACACACACAACGAACACGTGCCACGCGCGCACGCTTCCACAGCCTTCGCATACCTGGCACCCCCGCTGTCACTGGTCTCAAACAACCCGCAGCGCCAGTCCAACATGATTTACTTACCTGCCATCCTAGTCGACCGCGGCCACTGTGGGCGGCCAAACAGCCCTCATGCGAGTGTCCTCGATACCCGTAGCACGTAACGACGGCTCGCTGGCGCATCGTATAAACGCTCTCATCATCGCCATCGTCGGCAGCAAACTGAGGCTTCGAGAGGTGACAAGACGAAGTCGGCTGCCGGTAGCTCGTGCGAGCGTGGTCGATCTATTGGAGGCTATGTGCGCGCTACAGAAGCTTTGTACGCCCTAGGAAACGCACACAGGTGCTGAAACGAGCGGTATATCAGCCAGGAAGAGCAAAAGAGCAAAAGATGTTCCCACACCGGGACTCGAACCCGGGTCTGCTGGGTGAGAGCCAGCTATCCTAACCGCCTACACTATATGGGAAGGCTGAACCACACAGCCCGCCACTGCGTCACAACTCGCACAAAACACACACAACACACACAACGAACACGTGCCACGCGCGCACGCTTCCACAGCCTTCGCATACCTGGCACCCCCGCTGTCACTGGTCTCAAACAACCCGCAGCGCCAGTCCAACATGATTTACTTACCTGCCATCCTAGTCGACCGCGGCCACTGTGGGCGGCCAAACAGCCCTCATGCGAGTGTCCTCGATACCCGTAGCACGTAACGACGGCTCGCTGGCGCATCGTATAAACGCTCTCATCATCGCCATCGTCGGCAGCAAACTGAGGCTTCGAGAGGTGACAAGACGAAGTCGGCTGCCGGTAGCTCGTGCGAGCGTGGTCGATCTATTGGAGGCTATGTGCGCGCTACAGAGCTTTGTACGCCCTAGGAAACGCACACAGGTGCTGAAACGAGCGGTATATCAGCCAGGAAGAGCAAAAGAGCAAAAGATGTTCCCACACCGGGACTCGAACCCGGGTCTGCTGGGTGAGAGCCAGCTATCCTAACCGCCTACACTATATGGGAAGGCTGAACCACACAGCCCGCCACTGCGTCACAACTCGCACAAAACACACACAACACACACAACGAACACGTGCCACGCGCGCACGCTTCCACAGCCTTCGCATACCTGGCACCCCCGCTGTCACTGGTCTCAAACAACCCGCAGCGCCAGTCCAACATGATTTACTTACCTGCCATCCTAGTCGACCGCGGCCACTGTGGGCGGCCAAACAGCCCTCATGCGAGTGTCCTCGATACCCGTAGCACGTAACGACGGCTCGCTGGCGCATCGTATAAACGCTCTCATCATCGCCATCGTCGGCAGCAAACTGAGGCTTCGAGAGGTGACAAGACGAAGTCGGCTGCCGGTAGCTCGTGCGAGCGTGGTCGATCTATTGGAGGCTATGTGCGCGCTACAGAAGCTTTGTACGCCCTAGGAAACGCACACAGGTGCTGAAACGAGCGGTATATCAGCCAGGAAGAGCAAAAGAGCAAAAGATGTTCCCACACCGGGACTCGAACCCGGGTCTGCTGGGTGAGAGCCAGCTATCCTAACCGCCTACACTATATGGGAAGGCTGAACCACACAGCCCGCCACTGCGTCACAACTCGCACAAAACACACACAACACACACAACGAACACGTGCCACGCGCGCACGCTTCCACAGCCTTCGCATACCTGGCACCCCCGCTGTCACTGGTCTCAAACAACCCGCAGCGCCAGTCCAACATGATTTACTTACCTGCCATCCTAGTCGACCGCGGCCACTGTGGGCGGCCAAACAGCCCTCATGCGAGTGTCCTCGATACCCGTAGCACGTAACGACGGCTCGCTGGCGCATCGTATAAACGCTCTCATCATCGCCATCGTCGGCAGCAAACTGAGGCTTCGAGAGGTGACAAGACGAAGTCGGCTGCCGGTAGCTCGTGCGAGCGTGGTCGATCTATTGGAGGCTATGTGCGCGCTACAGAAGCTTTGTACGCCCTAGGAAACGCACACAGGTGCTGAAACGAGCGGTATATCAGCCAGGAAGAGCAAAAGAGCAAAAGATGTTCCCACACCGGGACTCGAACCCGGGTCTGCTGGGTGAGAGCCAGCTATCCTAACCGCCTACACTATATGGGAAGGCTGAACCACACAGCCCGCCACTGCGTCACAACTCGCACAAAACACACAACACACACAACGAACACGTGCCACGCGCGCACGCTTCCACAGCCTTCGCATACCTGGCACCCCCGCTGTCACTGGTCTCAAACAACCCGCAGCGCCAGTCCAACATGATTTACTTACCTGCCATCCTAGTCGACCGCGGCCACTGTGGGCGGCCAAACAGCCCTCATGCGAGTGTCCTCGATACCCGTAGCACGTAACGACGGCTCGCTGGCGCATCGTATAAACGCTCTCATCATCGCCATCGTCGGCAGCAAACTGAGGCTTCGAGAGGTGACAAGACGAAGTCGGCTGCCGGTAGCTCGTGCGAGCGTGGTCGATCTATTGGAGGCTATGTGCGCGCTACAGAAGCTTTGTACGCCCTAGGAAACGCACACAGGTGCTGAAACGAGCGGTATATCAGCCAGGAAGAGCAAAAGAGCAAAAGATGTTCCCACACCGGGACTCGAACCCGGGTCTGCTGGGTGAGAGCCAGCTATCCTAACCGCCTACACTATATGGGAAGGCTGAACCACACAGCCCGCCACTGCGTCACAACTCGCACAAAACACACACAACACACACAACGAACACGTGCCACGCGCGCACGCTTCCACAGCCTTCGCATACCTGGCACCCCCGCTGTCACTGGTCTCAAACAACCCGCAGCGCCAGTCCAACATGATTTACTTACCTGCCATCCTAGTCGACCGCGGCCACTGTGGGCGGCCAAACAGCCCTCATGCGAGTGTCCTCGATACCCGTAGCACGTAACGACGGCTCGCTGGCGCATCGTATAAACGCTCTCATCATCGCCATCGTCGGCAGCAAACTGAGGCTTCGAGAGGTGACAAGACGAAGTCGGCTGCCGGTAGCTCGTGCGAGCGTGGTCGATCTATTGGAGGCTATGTGCGCGCTACAGAAGCTTTGTACGCCCTAGGAAACGCACACAGGTGCTGAAACGAGCGGTATATCAGCCAGGAAGAGCAAAAGAGCAAAAGATGTTCCCACACCGGGACTCGAACCCGGGTCTGCTGGGTGAGAGCCAGCTATCCTAACCGCCTACACTATATGGGAAGGCTGAACCACACAGCCCGCCACTGCGTCACAACTCGCACAAAACACACAAAACACACACAACGAACACGTGCCACGCGCGCACGCTTCCACAGCCTTCGCATACCTGGCACCCCCGCTGTCACTGGTCTCAAACAACCCGCAGCGCCAGTCCAACATGATTTACTTACCTGCCATCCTAGTCGACCGCGGCCACTGTGGGCGGCCAAACAGCCCTCATGCGAGTGTCCTCGATACCCGTAGCACGTAACGACGGCTCGCTGGCGCATCGTATAAACGCTCTCATCATCGCCATCGTCGGCAGCAAACTGAGGCTTCGAGAGGTGACAAGACGAAGTCGGCTGCCGGTAGCTCGTGCGAGCGTGGTCGATCTATTGGAGGCTATGTGCGCGCTACAGAAGCTTTGTACGCCCTAGGAAACGCACACAGGTGCTGAAACGAGCGGTATATCAGCCAGGAAGAGCAAAAGAGCAAAAGATGTTCCCACACCGGGACTCGAACCCGGGTCTGCTGGGTGAGAGCCAGCTATCCTAACCGCCTACACTATATGGGAAGGCTGAACCACACAGCCCGCCACTGCGTCACAACTCGCACAAAACACACACAACACACACAACGAACACGTGCCACGCGCGCACGCTTCCACAGCCTTCGCATACCTGGCACCCCCGCTGTCACTGGTCTCAAACAACCCGCAGCGCCAGTCCAACATGATTTACTTACCTGCCATCCTAGTCGACCGCGGCCACTGTGGGCGGCCAAACAGCCCTCATGCGAGTGTCCTCGATACCCGTAGCACGTAACGACGGCTCGCTGGCGCATCGTATAAACGCTCTCATCATCGCCATCGTCGGCAGCAAACTGAGGCTTCGAGAGGTGACAAGACGAAGTCGGCTGCCGGTAGCTCGTGCGAGCGTGGTCGATCTATTGGAGGCTATGTGCGCGCTACAGAAGCTTTGTACGCCCTAGGAAACGCACACAGGTGCTGAAACGAGCGGTATATCAGCCAGGAAGAGCAAAAGAGCAAAAGATGTTCCCACACCGGGACTCGAACCCGGGTCTGCTGGGTGAGAGCCAGCTATCCTAACCGCCTACACTATATGGGAAGGCTGAACCACACAGCCCGCCACTGCGTCACAACTCGCACAAAACACACACAACACACACAACGAACACGTGCCACGCGCGCACGCTTCCACAGCCTTCGCATACCTGGCACCCCCGCTGTCACTGGTCTCAAACAACCCGCAGCGCCAGTCCAACATGATTTACTTACCTGCCATCCTAGTCGACCGCGGCCACTGTGGGCGGCCAAACAGCCCTCATGCGAGTGTCCTCGATACCCGTAGCACGTAACGACGGCTCGCTGGCGCATCGTATAAACGCTCTCATCATCGCCATCGTCGGCAGCAAACTGAGGCTTCGAGAGGTGACAAGACGAAGTCGGCTGCCGGTAGCTCGTGCGAGCGTGGTCGATCTATTGGAGGCTATGTGCGCGCTACAGAAGCTTTGTACGCCCTAGGAAACGCACACAGGTGCTGAAACGAGCGGTATATCAGCCAGGAAGAGCAAAAGAGCAAAAGATGTTCCCACACCGGGACTCGAACCCGGGTCTGCTGGGTGAGAGCCAGCTATCCTAACCGCCTACACTATATGGGAAGGCTGAACCACACAGCCCGCCACTGCGTCACAACTCGCACAAACACACAAAACACACACAACACACACAACGAACACGTGCCACGCGCGCACGCTTCCACAGCCTTCGCATACCTGGCACCCCCGCTGTCACTGGTCTCAAACAACCCGCAGCGCCAGTCCAACATGATTTACTTACCTGCCATCCTAGTCGACCGCGGCCACTGTGGGCGGCCAAACAGCCCTCATGCGAGTGTCCTCGATACCCGTAGCACGTAACGACGGCTCGCTGGCGCATCGTATAAACGCTCTCATCATCGCCATCGTCGGCAGCAAACTGAGGCTTCGAGAGGTGACAAGACGAAGTCGGCTGCCGGTAGCTCGTGCGAGCGTGGTCGATCTATTGGAGGCTATGTGCGCGCTACAGAAGCTTTGTACGCCCTAGGAAACGCACACAGGTGCTGAAACGAGCGGTATATCAGCCAGGAAGAGCAAAAGAGCAAAAGATGTTCCCACACCGGGACTCGAACCCGGGTCTGCTGGGTGAGAGCCAGCTATCCTAACCGCCTACACTATATGGGAAGGCTGAACCACACAGCCCGCCACTGCGTCACAACTCGCACAAACACACACAACACACACAACGAACACGTGCCACGCGCGCACGCTTCCACAGCCTTCGCATACCTGGCACCCCCGCTGTCACTGGTCTCAAACAACCCGCAGCGCCAGTCCAACATGATTTACTTACCTGCCATCCTAGTCGACCGCGGCCACTGTGGGCGGCCAAACAGCCCTCATGCGAGTGTCCTCGATACCCGTAGCACGTAACGACGGCTCGCTGGCGCATCGTATAAACGCTCTCATCATCGCCATCGTCGGCAGCAAACTGAGGCTTCGAGAGGTGACAAGACGAAGTCGGCTGCCGGTAGCTCGTGCGAGCGTGGTCGATCTATTGGAGGCTATGTGCGCGCTACAGAAGCTTTGTACGCCCTAGGAAACGCACACAGGTGCTGAAACGAGCGGTATATCAGCCAGGAAGAGCAAAAGAGCAAAAGATGTTCCCACACCGGGACTCGAACCCGGGTCTGCTGGGTGAGAGCCAGCTATCCTAACCGCCTACACTATATGGGAAGGCTGAACCACACAGCCCGCCACTGCGTCACAACTCGCACAAAACACACAAAACACACACAACACACACAACGAACACGTGCCACGCGCGCACGCTTCCACAGCCTTCGCATACCTGGCACCCCCGCTGTCACTGGTCTCAAACAACCCGCAGCGCCAGTCCAACATGATTTACTTACCTGCCATCCTAGTCGACCGCGGCCACTGTGGGCGGCCAAACAGCCCTCATGCGAGTGTCCTCGATACCCGTAGCACGTAACGACGGCTCGCTGGCGCATCGTATAAACGCTCTCATCATCGCCATCGTCGGCAGCAAACTGAGGCTTCGAGAGGTGACAAGACGAAGTCGGCTGCCGGTAGCTCGTGCGAGCGTGGTCGATCTATTGGAGGCTATGTGCGCGCTACAGAAGCTTTGTACGCCCTAGGAAACGCACACAGGTGCTGAAACGAGCGGTATATCAGCCAGGAAGAGCAAAAGAGCAAAAGATGTTCCCACACCGGGACTCGAACCCGGGTCTGCTGGGTGAGAGCCAGCTATCCTAACCGCCTACACTATATGGGAAGGCTGAACCACACAGCCCGCCACTGCGTCACAACTCGCACAAAACACACACAACACACACAACGAACACGTGCCACGCGCGCACGCTTCCACAGCCTTCGCATACCTGGCACCCCCGCTGTCACTGGTCTCAAACAACCCGCAGCGCCAGTCCAACATGATTTACTTACCTGCCATCCTAGTCGACCGCGGCCACTGTGGGCGGCCAAACAGCCCTCATGCGAGTGTCCTCGATACCCGTAGCACGTAACGACGGCTCGCTGGCGCATCGTATAAACGCTCTCATCATCGCCATCGTCGGCAGCAAACTGAGGCTTCGAGAGGTGACAAGACGAAGTCGGCTGCCGGTAGCTCGTGCGAGCGTGGTCGATCTATTGGAGGCTATGTGCGCGCTACAGAAGCTTTGTACGCCCTAGGAAACGCACACAGGTGCTGAAACGAGCGGTATATCAGCCAGGAAGAGCAAAAGAGCAAAAGATGTTCCCACACCGGGACTCGAACCCGGGTCTGCTGGGTGAGAGCCAGCTATCCTAACCGCCTACACTATATGGGAAGGCTGAACCACACAGCCCGCCACTGCGTCACAACTCGCACAAACACACACAACACACACAACGAACACGTGCCACGCGCGCACGCTTCCACAGCCTTCGCATACCTGGCACCCCCGCTGTCACTGGTCTCAAACAACCCGCAGCGCCAGTCCAACATGATTTACTTACCTGCCATCCTAGTCGACCGCGGCCACTTTGGGCGGCCAAACAGCCCTCATGCGAGTGTCCTCGATACCCGTAGCACGTAACGACGGCTCGCTGGCGCATCGTATAAACGCTCTCATCATCGCCATCGTCGGCAGCAAACTGAGGCTTCGAGAGGTGACAAGACGAAGTCGGCTGCCGGTAGCTCGTGCGAGCGTGGTCGATCTATTGGAGGCTATGTGCGCGCTACAGAAGCTTTGTACGCCCTAGGAAACGCACACAGGTGCTGAAACGAGCGGTATATCAGCCAGGAAGAGCAAAAGAGCAAAAGATGTTCCCACACCGGGACTCGAACCCGGGTCTGCTGGGTGAGAGCCAGCTATCCTAACCGCCTACACTATATGGGAAGGCTGAACCACACAGCCCGCCACTGCGTCACAACTCGCACAAAACACACACAACACACACAACGAACACGTGCCACGCGCGCACGCTTCCACAGCCTTCGCATACCTGGCACCCCCGCTGTCACTGGTCTCAAACAACCCGCAGCGCCAGTCCAACATGATTTACTTACCTGCCATCCTAGTCGACCGCGGCCACTGTGGGCGGCCAAACAGCCCTCATGCGAGTGTCCTCGATACCCGTAGCACGTAACGACGGCTCGCTGGCGCATCGTATAAACGCTCTCATCATCGCCATCGTCGGCAGCAAACTGAGGCTTCGAGAGGTGACAAGACGAAGTCGGCTGCCGGTAGCTCGTGCGAGCGTGGTCGATCTATTGGAGGCTATGTGCGCGCTACAGAAGCTTTGTACGCCCTAGGAAACGCACACAGGTGCTGAAACGAGCGGTATATCAGCCAGGAAGAGCAAAAGAGCAAAAGATGTTCCCACACCGGGACTCGAACCCGGGTCTGCTGGGTGAGAGCCAGCTATCCTAACCGCCTACACTATATGGGAAGGCTGAACCACACAGCCCGCCACTGCGTCACAACTCGCACAAAACACACAAACACACACAACACACACAACGAACACGTGCCACGCGCGCACGCTTCCACAGCCTTCGCATACCTGGCACCCCCGCTGTCACTGGTCTCAAACAACCCGCAGCGCCAGTCCAACATGATTTACTTACCTGCCATCCTAGTCGACCGCGGCCACTGTGGGCGGCCAAACAGCCCTCATGCGAGTGTCCTCGATACCCGTAGCACGTAACGACGGCTCGCTGGCGCATCGTATAAACGCTCTCATCATCGCCATCGTCGGCAGCAAACTGAGGCTTCGAGAGGTGACAAGACGAAGTCGGCTGCCGGTAGCTCGTGCGAGCGTGGTCGATCTATTGGAGGCTATGTGCGCGCTACAGAAGCTTTGTACGCCCTAGGAAACGCACACAGGTGCTGAAACGAGCGGTATATCAGCCAGGAAGAGCAAAAGAGCAAAAGATGTTCCCACACCGGGACTCGAACCCGGGTCTGCTGGGTGAGAGCCAGCTATCCTAACCGCCTACACTATATGGGAAGGCTGAACCACACAGCCCGCCACTGCGTCACAACTCGCACAAAACACACACAACACACACAACGAACACGTGCCACGCGCGCACGCTTCCACAGCCTTCGCATACCTGGCACCCCCGCTGTCACTGGTCTCAAACAACCCGCAGCGCCAGTCCAACATGATTTACTTACCTGCCATCCTAGTCGACCGCGGCCACTGTGGGCGGCCAAACAGCCCTCATGCGAGTGTCCTCGATACCCGTAGCACGTAACGACGGCTCGCTGGCGCATCGTATAAACGCTCTCATCATCGCCATCGTCGGCAGCAAACTGAGGCTTCGAGAGGTGACAAGACGAAGTCGGCTGCCGGTAGCTCGTGCGAGCGTGGTCGATCTATTGGAGGCTATGTGCGCGCTACAGAAGCTTTGTACGCCCTAGGAAACGCACACAGGTGCTGAAACGAGCGGTATATCAGCCAGGAAGAGCAAAAGAGCAAAAGATGTTCCCACACCGGGACTCGAACCCGGGTCTGCTGGGTGAGAGCCAGCTATCCTAACCGCCTACACTATATGGGAAGGCTGAACCACACAGCCCGCCACTGCGTCACAACTCGCACAAAACACACACAACACACACAACGAACACGTGCCACGCGCGCACGCTTCCACAGCCTTCGCATACCTGGCACCCCCGCTGTCACTGGTCTCAAACAACCCGCAGCGCCAGTCCAACATGATTTACTTACCTGCCATCCTAGTCGACCGCGGCCACTGTGGGCGGCCAAACAGCCCTCATGCGAGTGTCCTCGATACCCGTAGCACGTAACGACGGCTCGCTGGCGCATCGTATAAACGCTCTCATCATCGCCATCGTCGGCAGCAAACTGAGGCTTCGAGAGGTGACAAGACGAAGTCGGCTGCCGGTAGCTCGTGCGAGCGTGGTCGATCTATTGGAGGCTATGTGCGCGCTACAGAAGCTTTGTACGCCCTAGGAAACGCACACAGGTGCTGAAACGAGCGGTATATCAGCCAGGAAGAGCAAAAGAGCAAAAGATGTTCCCACACCGGGACTCGAACCCGGGTCTGCTGGGTGAGAGCCAGCTATCCTAACCGCCTACACTATATGGGAAGGCTGAACCACACAGCCCGCCACTGCGTCACAACTCGCACAAAACACACACAACACACACAACGAACACGTGCCACGCGCGCACGCTTCCACAGCCTTCGCATACCTGGCACCCCCGCTGTCACTGGTCTCAAACAACCCGCAGCGCCAGTCCAACATGATTTACTTACCTGCCATCCTAGTCGACCGCGGCCACTGTGGGCGGCCAAACAGCCCTCATGCGAGTGTCCTCGATACCCGTAGCACGTAACGACGGCTCGCTGGCGCATCGTATAAACGCTCTCATCATCGCCATCGTCGGCAGCAAACTGAGGCTTCGAGAGGTGACAAGACGAAGTCGGCTGCCGGTAGCTCGTGCGAGCGTGGTCGATCTATTGGAGGCTATGTGCGCGCTACAGAAGCTTTGTACGCCCTAGGAAACGCACACAGGTGCTGAAACGAGCGGTATATCAGCCAGGAAGAGCAAAAGAGCAAAAGATGTTCCCACACCGGGACTCGAACCCGGGTCTGCTGGGTGAGAGCCAGCTATCCTAACCGCCTACACTATATGGGAAGGCTGAACCACACAGCCCGCCACTGCGTCACAACTCGCACAAAACACACAAAACACACAACACACACAACGAACACGTGCCACGCGCGCACGCTTCCACAGCCTTCGCATACCTGGCACCCCCGCTGTCACTGGTCTCAAACAACCCGCAGCGCCAGTCCAACATGATTTACTTACCTGCCATCCTAGTCGACCGCGGCCACTGTGGGCGGCCAAACAGCCCTCATGCGAGTGTCCTCGATACCCGTAGCACGTAACGACGGCTCGCTGGCGCATCGTATAAACGCTCTCATCATCGCCATCGTCGGCAGCAAACTGAGGCTTCGAGAGGTGACAAGACGAAGTCGGCTGCCGGTAGCTCGTGCGAGCGTGGTCGATCTATTGGAGGCTATGTGCGCGCTACAGAAGCTTTGTACGCCCTAGGAAACGCACACAGGTGCTGAAACGAGCGGTATATCAGCCAGGAAGAGCAAAAGAGCAAAAGATGTTCCCACACCGGGACTCGAACCCGGGTCTGCTGGGTGAGAGCCAGCTATCCTAACCGCCTACACTATATGGGAAGGCTGAACCACACAGCCCGCCACTGCGTCACAACTCGCACACACACACACACACACACACACGAACACGTGCCACGCGCGCACGCTTCCACAGCCTTCGCATACCTGGCACCCCCGCTGTCACTGGTCTCAAACAACCCGCAGCGCCAGTCCAACATGATTTACTTACCTGCCATCCTAGTCGACCGCGGCCACTGTGGGCGGCCAAACAGCCCTCATGCGAGTGTCCTCGATACCCGTAGCACGTAACGACGGCTCGCTGGCGCATCGTATAAACGCTCTCATCATCGCCATCGTCGGCAGCAAACTGAGGCTTCGAGAGGTGACAAGACGAAGTCGGCTGCCGGTAGCTCGTGCGAGCGTGGTCGATCTATTGGAGGCTATGTGCGCGCTACAGAAGCTTTGTACGCCCTAGGAAACGCACACAGGTGCTGAAACGAGCGGTATATCAGCCAGGAAGAGCAAAAGAGCAAAAGATGTTCCCACACCGGGACTCGAACCCGGGTCTGCTGGGTGAGAGCCAGCTATCCTAACCGCCTACACTATATGGGAAGGCTGAACCACACAGCCCGCCACTGCGTCACAACTCGCACAAAACACACACAACACACACAACGAACACGTGCCACGCGCGCACGCTTCCACAGCCTTCGCATACCTGGCACCCCCGCTGTCACTGGTCTCAAACAACCCGCAGCGCCAGTCCAACATGATTTACTTACCTGCCATCCTAGTCGACCGCGGCCACTGTGGGCGGCCAAACAGCCCTCATGCGAGTGTCCTCGATACCCGTAGCACGTAACGACGGCTCGCTGGCGCATCGTATAAACGCTCTCATCATCGCCATCGTCGGCAGCAAACTGAGGCTTCGAGAGGTGACAAGACGAAGTCGGCTGCCGGTAGCTCGTGCGAGCGTGGTCGATCTATTGAGGCTATGTGCGCGCTACAGAAGCTTTGTACGCCCTAGGAAACGCACACAGGTGCTGAAACGAGCGGTATATCAGCCAGGAAGAGCAAAAGAGCAAAAGATGTTCCCACACCGGGACTCGAACCCGGGTCTGCTGGGTGAGAGCCAGCTATCCTAACCGCCTACACTATATGGGAAGGCTGAACCACACAGCCCGCCACTGCGTCACAACTCGCACAAAACACACAAACACACAACACACACAACGAACACGTGCCACGCGCGCACGCTTCCACAGCCTTCGCATACCTGGCACCCCCGCTGTCACTGGTCTCAAACAACCCGCAGCGCCAGTCCAACATGATTTACTTACCTGCCATCCTAGTCGACCGCGGCCACTGTGGGCGGCCAAACAGCCCTCATGCGAGTGTCCTCGATACCCGTAGCACGTAACGACGGCTCGCTGGCGCATCGTATAAACGCTCTCATCATCGCCATCGTCGGCAGCAAACTGAGGCTTCGAGAGGTGACAAGACGAAGTCGGCTGCCGGTAGCTCGTGCGAGCGTGGTCGATCTATTGGAGGCTATGTGCGCGCTACAGAAGCTTTGTACGCCCTAGGAAACGCACACAGGTGCTGAAACGAGCGGTATATCAGCCAGGAAGAGCAAAAGAGCAAAAGATGTTCCCACACCGGGACTCGAACCCGGGTCTGCTGGGTGAGAGCCAGCTATCCTAACCGCCTACACTATATGGGAAGGCTGAACCACACAGCCCGCCACTGCGTCACAACTCGCACAAAACACACAACACACACAACGAACACGTGCCACGCGCGCACGCTTCCACAGCCTTCGCATACCTGGCACCCCCGCTGTCACTGGTCTCAAACAACCCGCAGCGCCAGTCCAACATGATTTACTTACCTGCCATCCTAGTCGACCGCGGCCACTGTGGGCGGCCAAACAGCCCTCATGCGAGTGTCCTCGATACCCGTAGCACGTAACGACGGCTCGCTGGCGCATCGTATAAACGCTCTCATCATCGCCATCGTCGGCAGCAAACTGAGGCTTCGAGAGGTGACAAGACGAAGTCGGCTGCCGGTAGCTCGTGCGAGCGTGGTCGATCTATTGGAGGCTATGTGCGCGCTACAGAAGCTTTGTACGCCCTAGGAAACGCACACAGGTGCTGAAACGAGCGGTATATCAGCCAGGAAGAGCAAAAGAGCAAAAGATGTTCCCACACCGGGACTCGAACCCGGGTCTGCTGGGTGAGAGCCAGCTATCCTAACCGCCTACACTATATGGGAAGGCTGAACCACACAGCCCGCCACTGCGTCACAACTCGCACAAAACACACACAACACACACAACGAACACGTGCCACGCGCGCACGCTTCCACAGCCTTCGCATACCTGGCACCCCCGCTGTCACTGGTCTCAAACAACCCGCAGCGCCAGTCCAACATGATTTACTTACCTGCCATCCTAGTCGACCGCGGCCACTGTGGGCGGCCAAACAGCCCTCATGCGAGTGTCCTCGATACCCGTAGCACGTAACGACGGCTCGCTGGCGCATCGTATAAACGCTCTCATCATCGCCATCGTCGGCAGCAAACTGAGGCTTCGAGAGGTGACAAGACGAAGTCGGCTGCCGGTAGCTCGTGCGAGCGTGGTCGATCTATTGGAGGCTATGTGCGCGCTACAGAAGCTTTGTACGCCCTAGGAAACGCACACAGGTGCTGAAACGAGCGGTATATCAGCCAGGAAGAGCAAAAGAGCAAAAGATGTTCCCACACCGGGACTCGAACCCGGGTCTGCTGGGTGAGAGCCAGCTATCCTAACCGCCTACACTATATGGGAAGGCTGAACCACACAGCCCGCCACTGCGTCACAACTCGCACAAAACACACAAACACACACAACACACACAACGAACACGTGCCACGCGCGCACGCTTCCACAGCCTTCGCATACCTGGCACCCCCGCTGTCACTGGTCTCAAACAACCCGCAGCGCCAGTCCAACATGATTTACTTACCTGCCATCCTAGTCGACCGCGGCCACTGTGGGCGGCCAAACAGCCCTCATGCGAGTGTCCTCGATACCCGTAGCACGTAACGACGGCTCGCTGGCGCATCGTATAAACGCTCTCATCATCGCCATCGTCGGCAGCAAACTGAGGCTTCGAGAGGTGACAAGACGAAGTCGGCTGCCGGTAGCTCGTGCGAGCGTGGTCGATCTATTGGAGGCTATGTGCGCGCTACAGAAGCTTTGTACGCCCTAGGAAACGCACACAGGTGCTGAAACGAGCGGTATATCAGCCAGGAAGAGCAAAAGAGCAAAAGATGTTCCCACACCGGGACTCGAACCCGGGTCTGCTGGGTGAGAGCCAGCTATCCTAACCGCCTACACTATATGGGAAGGCTGAACCACACAGCCCGCCACTGCGTCACAACTCGCACAAAACACACAAACACACACACACACGAACACGTGCCACGCGCGCACGCTTCCACAGCCTTCGCATACCTGGCACCCCCGCTGTCACTGGTCTCAAACAACCCGCAGCGCCAGTCCAACATGATTTACTTACCTGCCATCCTAGTCGACCGCGGCCACTGTGGGCGGCCAAACAGCCCTCATGCGAGTGTCCTCGATACCCGTAGCACGTAACGACGGCTCGCTGGCGCATCGTATAAACGCTCTCATCATCGCCATCGTCGGCAGCAAACTGAGGCTTCGAGAGGTGACAAGACGAAGTCGGCTGCCGGTAGCTCGTGCGAGCGTGGTCGATCTATTGGAGGCTATGTGCGCGCTACAGAAGCTTTGTACGCCCTAGGAAACGCACACAGGTGCTGAAACGAGCGGTATATCAGCCAGGAAGAGCAAAAGAGCAAAAGATGTTCCCACACCGGGACTCGAACCCGGGTCTGCTGGGTGAGAGCCAGCTATCCTAACCGCCTACACTATATGGGAAGGCTGAACCACACAGCCCGCCACTGCGTCACAGCTCGCACAAAACACACAACACACACAACGAACACGTGCCACGCGCGCACGCTTCCACAGCCTTCGCATACCTGGCACCCCCGCTGTCACTGGTCTCAAACAACCCGCAGCGCCAGTCCAACATGATTTACTTACCTGCCATCCTAGTCGACCGCGGCCACTGTGGGCGGCCAAACAGCCCTCATGCGAGTGTCCTCGATACCCGTAGCACGTAACGACGGCTCGCTGGCGCATCGTATAAACGCTCTCATCATCGCCATCGTCGGCAGCAAACTGAGGCTTCGAGAGGTGACAAGACGAAGTCGGCTGCCGGTAGCTCGTGCGAGCGTGGTCGATCTATTGGAGGCTATGTGCGCGCTACAGAAGCTTTGTACGCCCTAGGAAACGCACACAGGTGCTGAAACGAGCGGTATATCAGCCAGGAAGAGCAAAAGAGCAAAAGATGTTCCCACACCGGGACTCGAACCCGGGTCTGCTGGGTGAGAGCCAGCTATCCTAACCGCCTACACTATATGGGAAGGCTGAACCACACAGCCCGCCACTGCGTCACAGCTCGCACAAAACACACAAAACACACACAACACACACAACGAACACGTGCCACGCGCGCACGCTTCCACAGCCTTCGCATACCTGGCACCCCCGCTGTCACTGGTCTCAAACAACCCGCAGCGCCAGTCCAACATGATTTACTTACCTGCCATCCTAGTCGACCGCGGCCACTGTGGGCGGCCAAACAGCCCTCATGCGAGTGTCCTCGATACCCGTAGCACGTAACGACGGCTCGCTGGCGCATCGTATAAACGCTCTCATCATCGCCATCGTCGGCAGCAAACTGAGGCTTCGAGAGGTGACAAGACGAAGTCGGCTGCCGGTAGCTCGTGCGAGCGTGGTCGATCTATTGGAGGCTATGTGCGCGCTACAGAAGCTTTGTACGCCCTAGGAAACGCACACAGGTGCTGAAACGAGCGGTATATCAGCCAGGAAGAGCAAAAGAGCAAAAGATGTTCCCACACCGGGACTCGAACCCGGGTCTGCTGGGTGAGAGCCAGCTATCCTAACCGCCTACACTATATGGGAAGGCTGAACCACACAGCCCGCCACTGCGTCACAACTCGCACAAAACACACACAACACACACAACGAACACGTGCCACGCGCGCACGCTTCCACAGCCTTCGCATACCTGGCACCCCCGCTGTCACTGGTCTCAAACAACCCGCAGCGCCAGTCCAACATGATTTACTTACCTGCCATCCTAGTCGACCGCGGCCACTGTGGGCGGCCAAACAGCCCTCATGCGAGTGTCCTCGATACCCGTAGCACGTAACGACGGCTCGCTGGCGCATCGTATAAACGCTCTCATCATCGCCATCGTCGGCAGCAAACTGAGGCTTCGAGAGGTGACAAGACGAAGTCGGCTGCCGGTAGCTCGTGCGAGCGTGGTCGATCTATTGGAGGCTATGTGCGCGCTACAGAAGCTTTGTACGCCCTAGGAAACGCACACAGGTGCTGAAACGAGCGGTATATCAGCCAGGAAGAGCAAAAGAGCAAAAGATGTTCCCACACCGGGACTCGAACCCGGGTCTGCTGGGTGAGAGCCAGCTATCCTAACCGCCTACACTATATGGGAAGGCTGAACCACACAGCCCGCCACTGCGTCACAACTCGCACAAAACACACAAAACACACACACACACAACGAACACGTGCCACGCGCGCACGCTTCCACAGCCTTCGCATACCTGGCACCCCCGCTGTCACTGGTCTCAAACAACCCGCAGCGCCAGTCCAACATGATTTACTTACCTGCCATCCTAGTCGACCGCGGCCACTGTGGGCGGCCAAACAGCCCTCATGCGAGTGTCCTCGATACCCGTAGCACGTAACGACGGCTCGCTGGCGCATCGTATAAACGCTCTCATCATCGCCATCGTCGGCAGCAAACTGAGGCTTCGAGAGGTGACAAGACGAAGTCGGCTGCCGGTAGCTCGTGCGAGCGTGGTCGATCTATTGGAGGCTATGTGCGCGCTACAGAAGCTTTGTACGCCCTAGGAAACGCACACAGGTGCTGAAACGAGCGGTATATCAGCCAGGAAGAGCAAAAGAGCAAAAGATGTTCCCACACCGGGACTCGAACCCGGGTCTGCTGGGTGAGCCAGCTATCCTAACCGCCTACACTATATGGGAAGGCTGAACCACACAGCCCGCCACTGCGTCACAACTCGCACAAAACACACAACACACACACACACACACACACGTGCACGCTTCCACAGCCTTCGCATACCTGGCACCCCCGCTGTCACTGGTCTCAAACAACCCGCAGCGCCAGTCCAACATGATTTACTTACCTGCCATCCTAGTCGACCGCGGCCACTGTGGGCGGCCAAACAGCCCTCATGCGAGTGTCCTCGATACCCGTAGCACGTAACGACGGCTCGCTGGCGCATCGTATAAACGCTCTCATCATCGCCATCGTCGGCAGCAAACTGAGGCTTCGAGAGGTGACAAGACGAAGTCGGCTGCCGGTAGCTCGTGCGAGCGTGGTCGATCTATTGGAGGCTATGTGCGCGCTACAGAAGCTTTGTACGCCCTAGGAAACGCACACAGGTGCTGAAACGAGCGGTATATCAGCCAGGAAGAGCAAAAGAGCAAAAGATGTTCCCACACCGGGACTCGAACCCGGGTCTGCTGGGTGAGAGCCAGCTATCCTAACCGCCTACACTATATGGGAAGGCTGAACCACACAGCCCGCCACTGCGTCACAACTCGCACAAAAACACAAAACACACACACAACGAACACGTGCCACGCGCGCACGCTTCCACAGCCTTCGCATACCTGGCACCCCCGCTGTCACTGGTCTCAAACAACCCGCAGCGCCAGTCCAACATGATTTACTTACCTGCCATCCTAGTCGACCGCGGCCACTGTGGGCGGCCAAACAGCCCTCATGCGAGTGTCCTCGATACCCGTAGCACGTAACGACGGCTCGCTGGCGCATCGTATAAACGCTCTCATCATCGCCATCGTCGGCAGCAAACTGAGGCTTCGAGAGGTGACAAGACGAAGTCGGCTGCCGGTAGCTCGTGCGAGCGTGGTCGATCTATTGGAGGCTATGTGCGCGCTACAGAAGCTTTGTACGCCCTAGGAAACGCACACAGGTGCTGAAACGAGCGGTATATCAGCCAGGAAGAGCAAAAGAGCAAAAGATGTTCCCACACCGGGACTCGAACCCGGGTCTGCTGGGTGAGAGCCAGCTATCCTAACCGCCACTATATGGGAAGGCTGAACCACACAGCCCGCCACTGCGTCACAACTCGCACAACAACACACACAACACACACAACGAACACGTGCCACGCGCGCACGCTTCCACAGCCTTCGCATACCTGGCACCCCCGCTGTCACTGGTCTCAAACAACCCGCAGCGCCAGTCCAACATGATTTACTTACCTGCCATCCTAGTCGACCGCGGCCACTGTGGGCGGCCAAACAGCCCTCATGCGAGTGTCCTCGATACCCGTAGCACGTAACGACGGCTCGCTGGCGCATCGTATAAACGCTCTCATCATCGCCATCGTCGGCAGCAAACTGAGGCTTCGAGAGGTGACAAGACGAAGTCGGCTGCCGGTAGCTCGTGCGAGCGTGGTCGATCTATTGGAGGCTATGTGCGCGCTACAGAAGCTTTGTACGCCCTAGGAAACGCACACAGGTGCTGAAACGAGCGGTATATCAGCCAGGAAGAGCAAAAGAGCAAAAGATGTTCCCACACCGGGACTCGAACCCGGGTCTGCTGGGTGAGAGCCAGCTATCCTAACCGCCTACACTATATGGGAAGGCTGAACCACACAGCCCGCCACTGCGTCACAACTCGCACAAAACACACACAACACACACAACGAACACGTGCCACGCGCGCACGCTTCCACAGCCTTCGCATACCTGGCACCCCCGCTGTCACTGGTCTCAAACAACCCGCAGCGCCAGTCCAACATGATTTACTTACCTGCCATCCTAGTCGACCGCGGCCACTGGGCGGCCAAACAGCCCTCATGCGAGTGTCCTCGATACCCGTAGCACGTAACGACGGCTCGCTGGCGCATCGTATAAACGCTCTCATCATCGCCATCGTCGGCAGCAAACTGAGGCTTCGAGAGGTGACAAGACGAAGTCGGCTGCCGGTAGCTCGTGCGAGCGTGGTCGATCTATTGGAGGCTATGTGCGCGCTACAGAAGCTTTGTACGCCCTAGGAAACGCACACAGGTGCTGAAACGAGCGGTATATCAGCCAGGAAGAGCAAAAGAGCAAAAGATGTTCCCACACCGGGACTCGAACCCGGGTCTGCTGGGTGAGAGCCAGCTATCCTAACCGCCTACACTATATGGGAAGGCTGAACCACACACCGCCACTGCGTCACAGCTCGCACAAAACACACACAACACACACAACGAACACGTGCCACGCGCGCACGCTTCCACAGCCTTCGCATACCTGGCACCCCGCTGTCACTGGTCTCAAACAACCCGCAGCGCCAGTCCAACATGGTTGCTTACCTGCCATCCTAGTCGACCGCGGCCACTGTGGGCGGCCAAACAGCCCTCATGCGAGTGTCCTCGATACCCGTAGCACGTAACGACGGCTCGCTGGCGCATCGTATAAACGCTCTCATCATCGCCATCGTCGGCAGCAAACTGAGGCTTCGAGAGGTGACAAGACGAAGTCGGCTGCCGGTAGC
>JAAKBF010000181.1:0-30378 GCA_012656075.1 Phytophthora hibernalis | reverse complement strand
TAGTCGACCGCGGCCACTGTGGGCGGCCAAACAGCCCTCATGCGAGTGTCCTCGATACCCGTAGCACGTAACGACGGCTCGCTGGCGCATCGTATAAACGCTCTCATCATCGCCATCGTCGGCAGCAAACTGAGGCTTCGAGAGGTGACAAGACGAAGTCGGCTGCCGGTAGCTCGTGCGAGAGCGTGGTCGATCTATGGAGGCTATGTGCGCGCTACAAGGCTTTGTACGCCCTAGGAAACGCACACAGGTGCTGAAACGAGCGGTATATCAGCCAGGAAGAGCAAAAGCAAAAAAAGATGTTCCCACACCGGGACTCGAACCCGGGTCTGCTGGGTGAGCCAGCTATCCTAACCGCCTACACTATATGGGAAGGCTGAACCACACAGCCCGCCACTGCGTCACAACTCGCACAAAAACACACACAACACACACAACAGAACACGTGCCACGCGCGCACGCTTCCACAGCCTTCGCATACCTGGCACCCCGCTGTCACTGGTCTCAAACAACCCGCAGCGCCAGTCCAACATGATTTACTTACCTGCCATCCTAGTCGACCGCGGCCACTGTGGGCGGCCAAACAGCCCTCATGCGAGTGTCCTCGATACCCGTAGCACGTAACGACGGCTCGCTGGCGCATCGTATAAACGCTCTCATCATCGCCATCGTCGGCAGCAAACTGAGGCTTCGAGAGGTGACAAGACGAAGTCGGCTGCCGGTAGCTCGTGCGAGCGTGGTCGATCTATTGGAGGCTATGTGCGCGCTACAGAAGCTTTGTACGCCCTAGGAAACGCACACAGGTGCTGAAACGAGCGGTATATCAGCCAGGAAGAGCAAAAGAGCAAAAGATGTTCCCACACCGGGACTCGAACCCGGGTCTGCTGGGTGAGAGCCAGCTATCCTAACCGCCTACACTATATGGGAAGGCTGAACCACACAGCCCGCCACTGCGTCACAACTCGCACAAAACACACAACACACACAACGAACACGTGCCACGCGCGCACGCTTCCACAGCCTTCGCATACCTGGCACCCCCGCTGTCACTGGTCTCAAACAACCCGCAGCGCCAGTCCAACATGATTTACTTACCTGCCATCCTAGTCGACCGCGGCCACTGTGGGCGGCCAAACAGCCCTCATGCGAGTGTCCTCGATACCCGTAGCACGTAACGACGGCTCGCTGGCGCATCGTATAAACGCTCTCATCATCGCCATCGTCGGCAGCAAACTGAGGCTTCGAGAGGTGACAAGACGAAGTCGGCTGCCGGTAGCTCGTGCGAGCGTGGTCGATCTATTGGAGGCTATGTGCGCGCTACAAGCTTTGTACGCCCTAGGAAACGCACACAGGTGCTGAAACGAGCGGTATATCAGCCAGGAAGAGCAAAAGAGCAAAGATGTTCCCACACCGGGACTCGAACCCGGGTCTGCTGGGTGAGAGCCAGCTATCCTAACCGCCTACACTATATGGGAAGGCTGAACCACACAGCCCGCCACTGCGTCACAACTCGCACAAAACACACAAAACACACACAACGAACACGTGCCACGCGCGCACGCTTCCACAGCCTTCGCATACCTGGCACCCCGCTGTCACTGGTCTCAAACAACCCGCAGCGCCAGTCCAACATGATTTACTTACCTGCCATCCTAGTCGACCGCGGCCACTGTGGGCGGCCAAACAGCCCTCATGCGAGTGTCCTCGATACCCGTAGCACGTAACGACGGCTCGCTGGCGCATCGTATAAACGCTCTCATCATCGCCATCGTCGGCAGCAAACTGAGGCTTCGAGAGGTGACAAGACGAAGTCGGCTGCCGGTAGCTCGTGCGAGCGTGGTCGATCTATTGGAGGCTATGTGCGCGCTACAGAAGCTTTGTACGCCCTAGGAAACGCACACAGGTGCTGAAACGAGCGGTATATCAGCCAGGAAGAGCAAAAGAGCAAAAGATGTTCCCACACCGGGACTCGAACCCGGGTCTGCTGGGTGAGAGCCAGCTATCCTAACCGCCTACACTATATGGGAAGGCTGAACCACACAGCCCGCCACTGCGTCACAGCTCGCACAAAACACACAAAACACACACAACGAACACGTGCCACGCGCGCGCTTCCACAGCCTTCGCATACCTGGCACCCCCGCTGTCACTGGTCTCAAACAACCCGCAGCGCCAGTCCAACATGATTTACTTACCTGCCATCCTAGTCGACCGCGGCCACTTTGGGCGGCCAAACAGCCCTCATGCGAGTGTCCTCGATACCCGTAGCACGTAACGACGGCTCGCTGGCGCATCGTATAAACGCTCTCATCATCGCCATCGTCGGCAGCAAACTGAGGCTTCGAGAGGTGACAAGACGAAGTCGGCTGCCGGTAGCTCGTGCGAGCGTGGTCGATCTATTGGAGGCTATGTGCGCGCTACAGAAGCTTTGTACGCCCTAGGAAACGCACACAGGTGCTGAAACGAGCGGTATATCAGCCAGGAAGAGCAAAAGAGCAAAAGATGTTCCCACACCGGGACTCGAACCCGGTCTGCTGTGAGAGCCAGCTATCCTAACCGCCTACACTATATGGGAAGGCTGAACCACACAGCCCGCCACTGCGTCACAACTCGCACAAAACACACAAAACACACAACGAACACGTGCCACGCGCGCACGCTTCCACAGCCTTCGCATACCTGGCACCCCCGCTGTCACTGGTCTCAAACAACCCGCAGCGCCAGTCCAACATGATTTACTTACCTGCCATCCTAGTCGACCGCGGCCACTGTGGGCGGCCAAACAGCCCTCATGCGAGTGTCCTCGATACCCGTAGCACGTAACGACGGCTCGCTGGCGCATCGTATAAACGCTCTCATCATCGCCATCGTCGGCAGCAAACTGAGGCTTCGAGGGTGACAAGACGAAGTCGGCTGCCGGTAGCTCGTGCGAGCGTGGTCGATCTATTGGAGGCTATGTGCGCGCTACAGAAGCTTTGTACGCCCTAGGAAACACACACAGGTGCTGAAACGAGCGGTATATCAGCCAGGAAGAGCAAAAGAGCAAAAGATGTTCCCACACCGGGACTCGAACCCGGGTCTGCTGGGTGAGCCAGCTATCCTAACCGCCTACACTATATGGGAAGGCTGAACCACACAGCCCGCCACTGCGTCACAGCTCGCACAAAACACACACAACACACACAACGAACACGTGCCACGCGCGCACGCTTCCACAGCCTTCGCATACCTGGCACCCCCGCTGTCACTGGTCTCAAACAACCCGCAGCGCCAGTCCAACATGATTTACTTACCTGCCATCCTAGTCGACCGCGGCCACTGTGGGCGGCCAAACAGCCCTCATGCGAGTGTCCTCGATACCCGTAGCACGTAACGACGGCTCGCTGGCGCATCGTATAAACGCTCTCATCATCGCCATCGTCGGCAGCAAACTGAGGCTTCGAGAGGTGACAAGACGAAGTCGGCTGCCGGTAGCTCGTGCGAGCGTGGTCGATCTATTGGAGGCTATGTGCGCGCTACAGAAGCTTTGTACGCCCTAGGAAACGCACACAGGTGCTGAAACGAGGCGGTATATCAGCCAGGAAGAGCAAAAGAGCAAAAGATGTTCCCACACCGGGACTCGAACCCGGGTCTGCTGGGTGAGCCAGCTATCCTAACCGCCTACACTATATGGGAAGGCTGAACCACACAGCCCGCCACTGCGTCACAGCTCGCACAAAACACACAAACACACACAACACACACAACACGTGCCACGCGCGCGCTTCCACAGCCTTCGCATACCTGGCACCCCCGCTGTCACTGGTCTCAAACAACCCGCAGCGCCAGTCCAACATGATTTACTTACCTGCCATCCTAGTCGACCGCGGCCACTGTGGGCGGCCAAACAGCCCTCATGCGAGTGTCCTCGATACCCGTAGCACGTAACGACGGCTCGCTGGCGCATCGTATAAACGCTCTCATCATCGCCATCGTCGGCAGCAAACTGAGGCTTCGAGAGGTGACAAGACGAAGTCGGCTGCCGGTAGCTCGTGCGAGCGTGGTCGATCTATTGGAGGCTATGTGCGCGCTACAGAAGCTTTGTACGCCCTAGGAAACGCACACAGGTGCTGAAACGAGCGGTATATCAGCCAGGAAGAGCAAAAGAGCAAAGATGTTCCCACACCGGGACTCGAACCCGGGTCTGCTGGGTGAGCCAGCTATCCTAACCGCCTACACTATATGGGAAGGCTGAACCACACAGCCCGCCACTGCGTCACAACTCGCACAAACACACACAACACACACACAGACGTGCCACGCGCGCACGCTTCCACAGCCTTCGCATACCTGGCACCCCCGCTGTCACTGGTCTCAAACAACCCGCAGCGCCAGTCCAACATGATTTACTTACCTGCCATCCTAGTCGACCGCGGCCACTGTGGGCGGCCAAACAGCCCTCATGCGAGTGTCCTCGATACCCGTAGCACGTAACGACGGCTCGCTGGCGCATCGTATAAACGCTCTCATCATCGCCATCGTCGGCAGCAAACTGAGGCTTCGAGAGGTGACAAGACGAAGTCGGCTGCCGGTAGCTCGTGCGAGCGTGGTCGATCTATTGGAGGCTATGTGCGCGCTACAGAAGCTTTGTACGCCCTAGGAAACGCACACAGGTGCTGAAACGAGCGGTATATCAGCCAGGAAGAGCAAAAGAGCAAAAGATGTTCCCACACCGGGACTCGAACCCGGTCTGCTGGGTGAGAGCCAGCTATCCTAACCGCCTACACTATATGGGAAGGCTGAACCACACAGCCCGCCACTGCGTCACAGCTCGCACAAAACACACACAACACACACACAACGAACACGTGCCACGCGCGCACGCTTCCACAGCCTTCGCATACCTGGCACCCCCGCTGTCACTGGTCTCAAACAACCCGCAGCGCCAGTCCAACATGATTTACTTACCTGCCATCCTAGTCGACCGCGGCCACTGTGGGCGGCCAAACAGCCCTCATGCGAGTGTCCTCGATACCCGTAGCACGTAACGACGGCTCGCTGGCGCATCGTATAAACGCTCTCATCATCGCCATCGTCGGCAGCAAACTGAGGCTTCGAGAGGTGACAAGACGAAGTCGGCTGCCGGTAGCTCGTGCGAGCGTGGTCGATCTATTGGAGGCTATGTGCGCGCTACAGAAGCTTTGTACGCCCTAGGAAACGCACACAGGTGCTGAAACGAGCGGTATATCAGCCAGGAAGAGCAAAAGAGCAAAAGATGTTCCCACACCGGGACTCGAACCCGGGTCTGCTGGGTGAGAGCCAGCTATCCTAACCGCCTACACTATATGGGAAGGCTGAACCACACAGCCCGCCACTGCGTCACAGCTCGCACAAAACACACACAACACACACAACGAACACGTGCCACGCGCGCACGCTTCCACAGCCTTCGCATACCTGGCACCCCCGCTGTCACTGGTCTCAAACAACCCGCAGCGCCAGTCCAACATGATTTACTTACCTGCCATCCTAGTCGACCGCGGCCACTGTGGGCGGCCAAACAGCCCTCATGCGAGTGTCCTCGATACCCGTAGCACGTAACGACGGCTCGCTGGCGCATCGTATAAACGCTCTCATCATCGCCATCGTCGGCAGCAAACTGAGGCTTCGAGAGGTGACAAGACGAAGTCGGCTGCCGGTAGCTCGTGCGAGCGTGGTCGATCTATTGGAGGCTATGTGCGCGCTACAGAAGCTTTGTACGCCCTAGGAAACGCACACAGGTGCTGAAACGAGCGGTATATCAGCCAGGAAGAGCAAAAGAGCAAAAGATGTTCCCACACCGGGACTCGAACCCGGGTCTGCTGGGTGAGAGCCAGCTATCCTAACCGCCTACACTATATGGGAAGGCTGAACCACACAGCCCGCCACTGCGTCACAACTCGCACAAAACACACAAACACACACAACACACACGAACACGTGCCACGCGCGCACGCTTCCACAGCCTTCGCATACCTGGCACCCCCGCTGTCACTGGTCTCAAACAACCCGCAGCGCCAGTCCAACATGATTTACTTACCTGCCATCCTAGTCGACCGCGGCCACTGTGGGCGGCCAAACAGCCCTCATGCGAGTGTCCTCGATACCCGTAGCACGTAACGACGGCTCGCTGGCGCATCGTATAAACGCTCTCATCATCGCCATCGTCGGCAGCAAACTGAGGCTTCGAGGGTGACAAGACGAAGTCGGCTGCCGGTAGCTCGTGCGAGCGTGGTCGATCTATTGGAGGCTATGTGCGCGCTACAGAAGCTTTGTACGCCCTAGGAAACGCACACAGGTGCTGAAACAGGCGGTATATCAGCCAGGAAGAGCAAAGAGCAAAAGATGTTCCCACACCGGGACTCGAACCCGGGTCTGCTGGGTGAGAGCCAGCTATCCTAACCGCCTACACTATATGGGAAGGCTGAACCACACAGCCCGCCACTGCGTCACAACTCGCACAAAACACACAAAACACACACAACGAACACGTGCCACGCGCGCACGCTTCCACAGCCTTCGCATACCTGGCACCCCCGCTGTCACTGGTCTCAAACAACCCGCAGCGCCAGTCCAACATGATTTACTTACCTGCCATCCTAGTCGACCGCGGCCACTGTGGGCGGCCAAACAGCCCTCATGCGAGTGTCCTCGATACCCGTAGCACGTAACGACGGCTCGCTGGCGCATCGTATAAACGCTCTCATCATCGCCATCGTCGGCAGCAAACTGAGGCTTCGAGAGGTGACAAGACGAAGTCGGCTGCCGGTAGCTCGTGCGAGCGTGGTCGATCTATTGGAGGCTATGTGCGCGCTACAGAAGCTTTGTACGCCCTAGGAAACGCACACAGGTGCTGAAACGAGCGGTATATCAGCCAGGAAGAGCAAAAGAGCAAAAGATGTTCCCACACCGGGACTCGAACCCGGGTCTGCTGGGTGAGAGCCAGCTATCCTAACCGCCTACACTATATGGGAAGGCTGAACCACACAGCCCGCCACTGCGTCACTCGCACAAAACACACAAAACACACACACACGAACACGTGCCGCGCGCACGCTTCCACAGCCTTCGCATACCTGGCACCCCCGCTGTCACTGGTCTCAAACAACCCGCAGCGCCAGTCCAACATGATTTACTTACCTGCCATCCTAGTCGACCGCGGCCACTGTGGGCGGCCAAACAGCCCTCATGCGAGTGTCCTCGATACCCGTAGCACGTAACGACGGCTCGCTGGCGCATCGTATAAACGCTCTCATCATCGCCATCGTCGGCAGCAAACTGAGGCTTCGAGAGGTGACAAGACGAAGTCGGCTGCCGGTAGCTCGTGCGAGCGTGGTCGATCTATTGGAGGCTATGTGCGCGCTACAGAAGCTTTGTACGCCCTAGGAAACGCACACAGGTGCTGAAACGAGCGGTATATCAGCCAGGAAGAGCAAAAGAGCAAAAGATGTTCCCACACCGGGACTCGAACCCGGGTCTGCTGGGTGAGAGGCTATCCTAACCGCCTACACTATATGGGAAGGCTGAACCACACAGCCCGCCACTGCGTCACAGCTCGCACAAAACACACACACAACACACACAACGAACACGTGCCACGCGCGCACGCTTCCACAGCCTTCGCATACCTGGCACCCCGCTGTCACTGGTCTCAAACAACCCGCAGCGCCAGTCCAACATGATTGACTTACCTGCCATCCTAGTCGACCGCGGCCACTGTGGGCGGCCAAACAGCCCTCATGCGAGTGTCCTCGATACCCGTAGCACGTAACGACGGCTCGCTGGCGCATCGTATAAACGCTCTCATCATCGCCATCGTCGGCAGCAAACTGAGGCTTCGAGAGGTGACAAGACGAAGTCGGCTGCCGGTAGCTCGTGCGAGCGTGGTCGATCTATTGGAGGCTATGTGCGCTACAGAAGCTTTGTACGCCCTAGGAAACGCACACAGGTGCTGAAACGAGCGGTATATCAGCCAGGAAGAGCAAAAGAGCAAAGATGTTCCCACACCGGGACTCGAACCCGGGTCTGCTGGGTGAGAGCCAGCTATCCTAACCGCCTACACTATATGGGAAGGCTGAACCACACAGCCCGCCACTGCGTCACAGCTCGCACAAAACACACAAAACACACACAACACACACACGAACACGTGCCACGCGCGCACGCTTCCACAGCCTTCGCATACCTGGCACCCCCGCTGTCACTGGTCTCAAACAACCCGCAGCGCCAGTCCAACATGATTTACTTACCTGCCATCCTAGTCGACCGCGGCCACTGTGGGCGGCCAAACAGCCCTCATGCGAGTGTCCTCGATACCCGTAGCACGTAACGACGGCTCGCTGGCGCATCGTATAAACGCTCTCATCATCGCCATCGTCGGCAGCAAACTGAGGCTTCGAGAGGTGACAAGACGAAGTCGGCTGCCGGTAGCTCGTGCGAGCGTGGTCGATCTATTGGAGGCTATGTGCGCGCTACAGAAGCTTTGTACGCCCTAGGAAACGCACACAGGTGCTGAAACAGGCGGTATATCAGCCAGGAAGAGCAAAAGAGCAAAGATGTTCCCACACCGGGACTCGAACCCGGGTCTGCTGGGTGAGCCAGCTATCCTAACCGCCTACACTATATGGGAAGGCTGAACCACACAGCCCGCCACTGCGTCACAAGCTCGCACAAAACACACACAACACACACACAACGAACACGTGCCACGCGCGCACTTCCACAGCCTTCGCATACCTGGCACCCCCGCTGTCACTGGTCTCAAACAACCCGCAGCGCCAGTCCAACATGATTTACTTACCTGCCATCCTAGTCGACCGCGGCCACTGTGGGCGGCCAAACAGCCCTCATGCGAGTGTCCTCGATACCCGTAGCACGTAACGACGGCTCGCTGGCGCATCGTATAAACGCTCTCATCATCGCCATCGTCGGCAGCAAACTGAGGCTTCGAGTGACAAGACGAAGTCGGCTGCCGGTAGCTCGTGCGAGCGTGGTCGATCTATTGGAGGCTATGTGCGCGCTACAGAAGCTTTGTACGCCCTAGGAAACGCACACAGGTGCTGAAACAGGCGGTATATCAGCCAGGAAGAGCAAAAGAGCAAAGATGTTCCCACACCGGGACTCGAACCCGGGTCTGCTGGGTGAGAGCCAGCTATCCTAACCGCCTACACTATATGGGAAGGCTGAACCACACAGCCCGCCACTGCGTCACAACTCGCACAAAACACACAACACACACAACGAACACACGTGCCACGCGCGCACGCTACAGCCTTCGCATACCTGGCACCCCGCTGTCACTGGTCTCAAACAACCCGCAGCGCCAGTCCAACATGATTTACTTACCTGCCATCCTAGTCGACCGCGGCCACTTTGGGCGGCCAAACAGCCCTCATGCGAGTGTCCTCGATACCCGTAGCACGTAACGACGGCTCGCTGGCGCATCGTATAAACGCTCTCATCATCGCCATCGTCGGCAGCAAACTGAGGCTTCGAGAGGTGACAAGACGAAGTCGGCTGCCGGTAGCTCGTGCGAGCGTGGTCGATCTATTGAGGCTATGTGCGCGCTGAAGCTTTGTACGCCCTAGGAAACGCACACAGGTGCTGAAACGAGCGGTATATCAGCCAGGAAGAGCAAAAGAGCAAAAGATGTTCCCACACCGGGACTCGAACCCGGGTCTGCTGGGTGAGAGCCAGCTATCCTAACCGCCTACACTATATGGGAAGGCTGAACCACACAGCCCGCCACTGCGTCACAGCTCACACAAACACACACAACACACACAACGAACACGTGCCACGCGCGCACGCTTCCACAGCCTTCGCATACCTGGCACCCCCGCTGTCACTGGTCTCAAACAACCCGCAGCGCCAGTCCAACATGATTTACTTACCTGCCATCCTAGTCGACCGCGGCCACTGTGGGCGGCCAAACAGCCCTCATGCGAGTGTCCTCGATACCCGTAGCACGTAACGACGGCTCGCTGGCGCATCGTATAAACGCTCTCATCATCGCCATCGTCGGCAGCAAACTGAGGCTTCGAGAGGTGACAAGACGAAGTCGGCTGCCGGTAGCTCGTGCGAGCGTGGTCGATCTATTGGAGGCTATGTGCGCGCTACAGAAGCTTTGTACGCCCTAGGAAACGCACACAGGTGCTGAAACGAGCGGTATATCAGCCAGGAAGAGCAAAAGAGCAAAGATGTTCCCACACCGGGACTCGAACCCGGGTCTGCTGGGTGAGAGCCAGCTATCCTAACCGCCTACACTATATGGGAAGGCTGAACCACACAGCCCGCCACTGCGTCACAACTCACAAAAACACACACACACACAACGAACACGTGCCACGCGCGCTTCCACAGCCTTCGCATACCTGGCACCCCCGCTGTCACTGGTCTCAAACAACCCGCAGCGCCAGTCCAACATGATTTACTTACCTGCCATCCTAGTCGACCGCGGCCACTGTGGGCGGCCAAACAGCCCTCATGCGAGTGTCCTCGATACCCGTAGCACGTAACGACGGCTCGCTGGCGCATCGTATAAACGCTCTCATCATCGCCATCGTCGGCAGCAAACTGAGGCTTCGAGAGGTGACAAGACGAAGTCGGCTGCCGGTAGCTCGTGCGAGCGTGGTCGATCTATTGGAGGCTATGTGCGCGCTACAGAAGCTTTGTACGCCCTAGGAAACGCACACAGGTGCTGAAACGAGCGGTATATCAGCCAGGAAGAGCAAAAGAGCAAAAGATGTTCCCACACCGGGACTCGAACCCGGGTCTGCTGGGTGAGCCAGCTATCCTAACCGCCTACACTATATGGGAAGGCTGAACCACACAGCCCGCCACTGCGTCACAGCTCGCACAAAACACACAAAACACACACAACACACACAACGAACACGTGCCACGCGCACGCTTCCACAGCCTTCGCATACCTGGCACCCCCGCTGTCACTGGTCTCAAACAACCCGCAGCGCCAGTCCAACATGATTTACTTACCTGCCATCCTAGTCGACCGCGGCCACTGTGGGCGGCCAAACAGCCCTCATGCGAGTGTCCTCGATACCCGTAGCACGTAACGACGGCTCGCTGGCGCATCGTATAAACGCTCTCATCATCGCCATCGTCGGCAGCAAACTGAGGCTTCGAGAGGTGACAAGACGAAGTCGGCTGCCGGTAGCTCGTGCGAGCGTGGTCGATCTATTGGAGGCTATGTGCGCGCTACAGAAGCTTTGTACGCCCTAGGAAACGCACACAGGTGCTGAAACGAGCGGTATATCAGCCAGGAAGAGCAAAAGAGCAAAAGATGTTCCCACACCGGGACTCGAACCCGGGTCTGCTGGGTGAGCCAGCTATCCTAACCGCCTACACTATATGGGAAGGCTGAACCACACAGCCCGCCACTGCGTCACAACTCGCACAAAACACACAAAACACACACAACACACACAACGAACGTGCCACGCGCGCACGCTTCCACAGCCTTCGCATACCTGGCACCCCGCTGTCACTGGTCTCAAACAACCCGCAGCGCCAGTCCAACATGATTTACTTACCTGCCATCCTAGTCGACCGCGGCCACTGTGGGCGGCCAAACAGCCCTCATGCGAGTGTCCTCGATACCCGTAGCACGTAACGACGGCTCGCTGGCGCATCGTATAAACGCTCTCATCATCGCCATCGTCGGCAGCAAACTGAGGCTTCGAGAGGTGACAAGACGAAGTCGGCTGCCGGTAGCTCGTGCGAGCGTGGTCGATCTATTGGAGGCTATGTGCGCGCTACAGAAGCTTTGTACGCCCTAGGAAACGCACACAGGTGCTGAAACGAGCGGTATATCAGCCAGGAAGAGCAAAAGAGCAAAAGATGTTCCCACACCGGGACTCGAACCCGGGTCTGCTGGGTGAGAGCCAGCTATCCTAACCGCCTACACTATATGGGAAGGCTGAACCACACAGCCCGCCACTGCGTCACTCGCACAAAACACACAAAACACACAACACACACAACGAACACGTGCCACGCGCGCACGCTTCCACAGCCTTCGCATACCTGGCACCCCCGCTGTCACTGGTCTCAAACAACCCGCAGCGCCAGTCCAACATGATTTACTTACCTGCCATCCTAGTCGACCGCGGCCACTGTGGGCGGCCAAACAGCCCTCATGCGAGTGTCCTCGATACCCGTAGCACGTAACGACGGCTCGCTGGCGCATCGTATAAACGCTCTCATCATCGCCATCGTCGGCAGCAAACTGAGGCTTCGAGAGGTGACAAGACGAAGTCGGCTGCCGGTAGCTCGTGCGAGCGTGGTCGATCTATTGGAGGCTATGTGCGCGCTACAGAAGCTTTGTACGCCCTAGGAAACGCACACAGGTGCTGAAACGAGCGGTATATCAGCCAGGAAGAGCAAAAGAGCAAAAGATGTTCCCACACCGGGACTCGAACCCGGGTCTGCTGGGTGAGAGCCAGCTATCCTAACCGCCTACACTATATGGGAAGGCTGAACCACACAGCCCGCCACTGCGTCACAACTCGCACAAAACACACAAAACACACACAACACACACAACGAACACGTGCCACGCGCGCGCTTCCACAGCCTTCGCATACCTGGCACCCCCGCTGTCACTGGTCTCAAACAACCCGCAGCGCCAGTCCAACATGATTTACTTACCTGCCATCCTAGTCGACCGCGGCCACTGTGGGCGGCCAAACAGCCCTCATGCGAGTGTCCTCGATACCCGTAGCACGTAACGACGGCTCGCTGGCGCATCGTATAAACGCTCTCATCATCGCCATCGTCGGCAGCAAACTGAGGCTTCGAGAGGTGACAAGACGAAGTCGGCTGCCGGTAGCTCGTGCGAGCGTGGTCGATCTATTGGAGGCTATGTGCGCTACAAGCTTTGTACGCCCTAGGAAACGCACACAGGTGCTGAAACGAGCGGTATATCAGCCAGGAAGAGCAAAAGAGCAAAGATGTTCCCACACCGGGACTCGAACCCGGGTCTGCTGGGTGAGAGCCAGCTATCCTAACCGCCTACACTATATGGGAAGGCTGAACCACACAGCCCGCCACTGCGTCACAGCTCGCACAAAACACACAAAACACACACAACACACAACGAACACGTGCCACGCGCGCACGCTTCCACAGCCTTCGCATACCTGGCACCCCCGCTGTCACTGGTCTCAAACAACCCGCAGCGCCAGTCCAACATGATTTACTTACCTGCCATCCTAGTCGACCGCGGCCACTGTGGGCGGCCAAACAGCCCTCATGCGAGTGTCCTCGATACCCGTAGCACGTAACGACGGCTCGCTGGCGCATCGTATAAACGCTCTCATCATCGCCATCGTCGGCAGCAAACTGAGGCTTCGAGAGGTGACAAGACGAAGTCGGCTGCCGGTAGCTCGTGCGAGCGTGGTCGATCTATTGGAGGCTATGTGCGCGCTACAGAAGCTTTGTACGCCCTAGGAAACGCACACAGGTGCTGAAACGAGCGGTATATCAGCCAGGAAGAGCAAAAGAGCAAAGATGTTCCCACACCGGGACTCGAACCCGGGTCTGCTGGGTGAGAGCCAGCTATCCTAACCGCCTACACTATATGGGAAGGCTGAACCACACAGCCCGCCACTGCGTCACAGCTCGCACAAAACACAAAACACACACAACACACACAACGAACACGTGCCACGCGCGCGCTTCCACAGCCTTCGCATACCTGGCACCCCCGCTGTCACTGGTCTCAAACAACCCGCAGCGCCAGTCCAACATGATTTACTTGCCATCCTAGTCGACCGCGGCCACTGTGGGCGGCCAAACAGCCCTCATGCGAGTGTCCTCGATACCCGTAGCACGTAACGACGGCTCGCTGGCGCATCGTATAAACGCTCTCATCATCGCCATCGTCGGCAGCAAACTGAGGCTTCGAGAGGTGACAAGACGAAGTCGGCTGCCGGTAGCTCGTGCGAGCGTGGTCGATCTATTGGAGGCTATGTGCGCGCTACAGAAGCTTTGTACGCCCTAGGAAACGCACACAGGTGCTGAAACGAGCGGTATATCAGCCAGGAAGAGCAAAAGAGCAAAAGATGTTCCCACACCGGGACTCGAACCCGGGTCTGCTGGGTGAGAGCCAGCTATCCTAACCGCCTACACTATATGGGAAGGCTGAACCACACAGCCCGCCACTGCGTCACTCGCACAAAACACACAAAACACACAACGAACACGTGCCACGCGCGCACGCTTCCACAGCCTTCGCATACCTGGCACCCCCGCTGTCACTGGTCTCAAACAACCCGCAGCGCCAGTCCAACATGATTTACCTGCCATCCTAGTCGACCGCGGCCACTGTGGGCGGCCAAACAGCCCTCATGCGAGTGTCCTCGATACCCGTAGCACGTAACGACGGCTCGCTGGCGCATCGTATAAACGCTCTCATCATCGCCATCGTCGGCAGCAAACTGAGGCTTCGAGAGGTGACAAGACGAAGTCGGCTGCCGGTAGCTCGTGCGAGCGTGGTCGATCTATTGGAGGCTATGTGCGCGCTACAGAAGCTTACGCCCTAGGAAACGCACACAGGTGCTGAAACGAGGCGGTATATCAGCCAGGAAGAGCAAAAGAGCAAAGATGTTCCCACACCGGGACTCGAACCCGGGTCTGCTGGGTGAGAGCCAGCTATCCTAACCGCCTACACTATATGGGAAGGCTGAACCACACAGCCCGCCACTGCGTCACAGCTCGCACAAAACACACAAAACACACACAACACACAACGAACACGTGCCACGCGCGCTTCCACAGCCTTCGCATACCTGGCACCCCGCTGTCACTGGTCTCAAACAACCCGCAGCGCCAGTCCAACATGATTTACTTACCTGCCATCTAGTCGACCGCGGCCACTGTGGGCGGCCAAACAGCCCTCATGCGAGTGTCCTCGATACCCGTAGCACGTAACGACGGCTCGCTGGCGCATCGTATAAACGCTCTCATCATCGCCATCGTCGGCAGCAAACTGAGGCTTCGAGAGGTGACAAGACGAAGTCGGCTGCCGGTAGCTCGTGCGAGCGTGGTCGATCTATTGGAGGCTATGTGCGCTACAGAAGCTTTGTACGCCCTAGGAAACGCACACAGGTGCTGAAACGAGCGGTATATCAGCCAGGAAGAGCAAAAGAGCAAAGATGTTCCCACACCGGGACTCGAACCCGGGTCTGCTGGGTGAGCCAGCTATCCTAACCGCCTACACTATATGGGAAGGCTGAACCACACAGCCCGCCACTGCGTCACAGCTCGCACAAAACACACAAAACACACACAACACACACAACGAACACGTGCCACGCGCGCACGCTTCCACAGCCTTCGCATACCTGGCACCCCCGCTGTCACTGGTCTCAAACAACCCGCAGCGCCAGTCCAACATGATTTACTTACCTGCCATCCTAGTCGACCGCGGCCACTGTGGGCGGCCAAACAGCCCTCATGCGAGTGTCCTCGATACCCGTAGCACGTAACGACGGCTCGCTGGCGCATCGTATAAACGCTCTCATCATCGCCATCGTCGGCAGCAAACTGAGGCTTCGAGAGGTGACAAGACGAAGTCGGCTGCCGGTAGCTCGTGCGAGCGTGGTCGATCTATTGGAGGCTATGTGCGCGCTACAGAAGCTTTGTACGCCCTAGGAAACGCACACAGGTGCTGAAACGAGCGGTATATCAGCCAGGAAGAGCAAAAGAGCAAAAGATGTTCCCACACCGGGACTCGAACCCGGGTCTGCTGGGTGAGCCAGCCAGCTATCCTAACCGCCTACACTATATGGGAAGGCTGAACCACACAGCCCGCCACTGCGTCACAGCTCGCACAAAACACACAAAACACACACACACAACGAACACACGTGCCACGCGCACGCTACAGCCTTCGCATACCTGGCACCCCCGCTGTCACTGGTCTCAAACAACCCGCAGCGCCAGTCCAACATGATTTACTTACCTGCCATCCTAGTCGACCGCGGCCACTGTGGGCGGCCAAACAGCCCTCATGCGAGTGTCCTCGATACCCGTAGCACGTAACGACGGCTCGCTGGCGCATCGTATAAACGCTCTCATCATCGCCATCGTCGGCAGCAAACTGAGGCTTCGAGAGGTGACAAGACGAAGTCGGCTGCCGGTAGCTCGTGCGAGCGTGGTCGATCTATTGAGGCTATGTGCGCGCTACAAGCTTTGTACGCCCTAGGAAACGCACACAGGTGCTGAAACGAGCGGTATATCAGCCAGGAAGAGCAAAAGAGCAAAAGATGTTCCCACACCGGGACTCGAACCCGGGTCTGCTGGGTGAGAGCCAGCTATCCTAACCGCCTACACTATATGGGAAGGCTGAACCACACAGCCCGCCACTGCGTCACAGCTCGCACAAAACACACAAAACACACACAACACACACAACGAACGTGCCACGCGCACGCTTCCACAGCCTTCGCATACCTGGCACCCCGCTGTCACTGGTCTCAAACAACCCGCAGCGCCAGTCCAACATGATTTACTTACCTGCCATCCTAGTCGACCGCGGCCACTGTGGGCGGCCAAACAGCCCTCATGCGAGTGTCCTCGATACCCGTAGCACGTAACGACGGCTCGCTGGCGCATCGTATAAACGCTCTCATCATCGCCATCGTCGGCAGCAAACTGAGGCTTCGAGAGGTGACAAGACGAAGTCGGCTGCCGGTAGCTCGTGCGAGCGTGGTCGATCTATTGGAGGCTATGTGCGCGCTACAGAAGCTTTGTACGCCCTAGGAAACGCACACAGGTGCTGAAACGAGCGGTATATCAGCCAGGAAGAGCAAAAGAGCAAAAGATGTTCCCACACCGGGACTCGAACCCGGGTCTGCTGGGTGAGCCAGCTATCCTAACCGCCTACACTATATGGGAAGGCTGAACCACACAGCCCGCCACTGCGTCACAGCTCGCACAAAACACACAAAACACACACAACGAACACGTGCCACGCGCGCACGCTTCCACAGCCTTCGCATACCTGGCACCCCCGCTGTCACTGGTCTCAAACAACCCGCAGCGCCAGTCCAACATGATTTACTTACCTGCCATCCTAGTCGACCGCGGCCACTGTGGGCGGCCAAACAGCCCTCATGCGAGTGTCCTCGATACCCGTAGCACGTAACGACGGCTCGCTGGCGCATCGTATAAACGCTCTCATCATCGCCATCGTCGGCAGCAAACTGAGGCTTCGAGAGGTGACAAGACGAAGTCGGCTGCCGGTAGCTCGTGCGAGCGTGGTCGATCTATTGGAGGCTATGTGCGCGCTACAGAGCTTTGTACGCCCTAGGAAACGCACACAGGTGCTGAAACGAGCGGTATATCAGCCAGGAAGAGCAAAAGAGCAAAAGATGTTCCCACGGGACTCGAACCCGGGTCTGCTGGGTGAGAGCCAGCTATCCTAACCGCCTACACTATATGGGAAGGCTGAACCACACAGCCCGCCACTGCGTCACAGCTCGCACAAAACACACAAAACACACACAACGAACACGTGCCACGCGCGCGCTTCCACAGCCTTCGCATACCTGGCACCCCCGCTGTCACTGGTCTCAAACAACCCGCAGCGCCAGTCCAACATGATTTACTTACCTGCCATCCTAGTCGACCGCGGCCACTGTGGGCGGCCAAACAGCCCTCATGCGAGTGTCCTCGATACCCGTAGCACGTAACGACGGCTCGCTGGCGCATCGTATAAACGCTCTCATCATCGCCATCGTCGGCAGCAAACTGAGGCTTCGAGAGGTGACAAGACGAAGTCGGCTGCCGGTAGCTCGTGCGAGCGTGGTCGATCTATTGGAGGCTATGTGCGCGCTACAGAAGCTTTGTACGCCCTAGGAAACGCACACAGGTGCTGAAACGAGGCGGTATATCAGCCAGGAAGAGCAAAAGAGCAAAGATGTTCCCACACCGGGACTCGAACCCGGGTCTGCTGGGTGAGCCAGCTATCCTAACCGCCTACACTATATGGGAAGGCTGAACCACACAGCCCGCCACTGCGTCACAGCTCGCACAAAACACACAAAACACACACAACACACAACGAACACGTGCCACGCGCACGCTTCCACAGCCTTCGCATACCTGGCACCCCCGCTGTCACTGGTCTCAAACAACCCGCAGCGCCAGTCCAACATGATTTACTTACCTGCCATCCTAGTCGACCGCGGCCACTTTGGGCGGCCAAACAGCCCTCATGCGAGTGTCCTCGATACCCGTAGCACGTAACGACGGCTCGCTGGCGCATCGTATAAACGCTCTCATCATCGCCATCGTCGGCAGCAAACTGAGGCTTCGAGAGGTGACAAGACGAAGTCGGCTGCCGGTAGCTCGTGCGAGCGTGGTCGATCTATTGGAGGCTATGTGCGCGCTACAGAAGCTTTGTACGCCCTAGGAAACGCACACAGGTGCTGAAACGAGCGGTATATCAGCCAGGAAGAGCAAAAGAGCAAAAGATGTTCCCACACCGGGACTCGAACCCGGGTCTGCTGGGTGAGAGCCAGCTATCCTAACCGCCTACACTATATGGGAAGGCTGAACCACACAGCCCGCCACTGCGTCACAGCTCGCACAAAACACACAAAACACACAACACACACAACGAACGTGCCACGCGCGCGCTTCCACAGCCTTCGCATACCTGGCACCCCGCTGTCACTGGTCTCAAACAACCCGCAGCGCCAGTCCAACATGATTTACTTACCTGCCATCCTAGTCGACCGCGGCCACTGTGGGCGGCCAAACAGCCCTCATGCGAGTGTCCTCGATACCCGTAGCACGTAACGACGGCTCGCTGGCGCATCGTATAAACGCTCTCATCATCGCCATCGTCGGCAGCAAACTGAGGCTTCGAGGGTGACAAGACGAAGTCGGCTGCCGGTAGCTCGTGCGAGCGTGGTCGATCTATTGGAGGCTATGTGCGCTACAGAAGCTTTGTACGCCCTAGGAAACGCACACAGGTGCTGAAACGAGCGGTATATCAGCCAGGAAGAGCAAAAAGCAAAAGATGTTCCCACACCGGGACTCGAACCCGGGTCTGCTGGGTGAGAGCCAGCTATCCTAACCGCCTACACTATATGGGAAGGCTGAACCACACAGCCCGCCACTGCGTCACAGCTCGCACAAAACACACACAACACACACGAACACGTGCCACGCGCGCACGCTTCCACAGCCTTCGCATACCTGGCACCCCCGCTGTCACTGGTCTCAAACAACCCGCAGCGCCAGTCCAACATGATTTACTTACCTGCCATCCTAGTCGACCGCGGCCACTGTGGGCGGCCAAACAGCCCTCATGCGAGTGTCCTCGATACCCGTAGCACGTAACGACGGCTCGCTGGCGCATCGTATAAACGCTCTCATCATCGCCATCGTCGGCAGCAAACTGAGGCTTCGAGAGGTGACAAGACGAAGTCGGCTGCCGGTAGCTCGTGCGAGCGTGGTCGATCTATTGGAGGCTATGTGCGCGCTACAGAAGCTTTGTACGCCCTAGGAAACGCACACAGGTGCTGAAACAGAGCGGTATATCAGCCAGGAAGAGCAAAGAGCAAAAGATGTTCCACACCGGGACTCGAACCCGGGTCTGCTGGGTGAGAGCCAGCTATCCTAACCGCCTACACTATATGGGAAGGCTGAACCACACAGCCCGCCACTGCGTCACAGCTCGCACAAAACACACACAAAACACACAACGAACACGTGCCACGCGCGCGCGCTTCCACAGCCTTCGCATACCTGGCACCCCCGCTGTCACTGGTCTCAAACAACCCGCAGCGCCAGTCCAACATGATTTACTTACCTGCCATCCTAGTCGACCGCGGCCACTGTGGGCGGCCAAACAGCCCTCATGCGAGTGTCCTCGATACCCGTAGCACGTAACGACGGCTCGCTGGCGCATCGTATAAACGCTCTCATCATCGCCATCGTCGGCAGCAAACTGAGGCTTCGAGAGGTGACAAGACGAAGTCGGCTGCCGGTAGCTCGTGCGAGCGTGGTCGATCTATTGGAGGCTATGTGCGCGCTACAGAAGCTTTGTACGCCCTAGGAAACGCACACAGGTGCTGAAACGAGCGGTATATCAGCCAGGAAGAGCAAAAGAGCAAAAGATGTTCCCACACCGGGACTCGAACCCGGGTCTGCTGGGTGAGAGCCAGCTATCCTAACCGCCTACACTATATGGGAAGGCTGAACCACACAGCCCGCCACTGCGTCACAGCTCGCACAAAACACAAAACACACACAACACACACAACGAACACGTGCCACGCGCGCGCTTCCACAGCCTTCGCATACCTGGCACCCCCGCTGTCACTGGTCTCAAACAACCCGCAGCGCCAGTCCAACATGATTTACTTACCTGCCATCCTAGTCGACCGCGGCCACTGTGGGCGGCCAAACAGCCCTCATGCGAGTGTCCTCGATACCCGTAGCACGTAACGACGGCTCGCTGGCGCATCGTATAAACGCTCTCATCATCGCCATCGTCGGCAGCAAACTGAGGCTTCGAGAGGTGACAAGACGAAGTCGGCTGCCGGTAGCTCGTGCGAGCGTGGTCGATCTATTGGAGGCTATGTGCGCGCTACAGAAGCTTTGTACGCCCTAGGAAACGCACACAGGTGCTGAAACGAGCGGTATATCAGCCAGGAAGAGCAAAAGAGCAAAAGATGTTCCCACACCGGGACTCGAACCCGGGTCTGCTGGGTGAGAGCCAGCTATCCTAACCGCCTACACTATATGGGAAGGCTGAACCACACAGCCCGCCACTGCGTCACAACTCGCACAAAACACACAAAACACACACAACACACACAACGAACACGTGCCACGCGCGCACGCTTCACCTTCGCATACCTGGCACCCCCGCTGTCACTGGTCTCAAACAACCCGCAGCGCCAGTCCAACATGATTTACTTACCTGCCATCCTAGTCGACCGCGGCCACTGTGGGCGGCCAAACAGCCCTCATGCGAGTGTCCTCGATACCCGTAGCACGTAACGACGGCTCGCTGGCGCATCGTATAAACGCTCTCATCATCGCCATCGTCGGCAGCAAACTGAGGCTTCGAGAGGTGACAAGACGAAGTCGGCTGCCGGTAGCTCGTGCGAGCGTGGTCGATCTATTGGAGGCTATGTGCGCTACAGAAGCTTTGTACGCCCTAGGAAACGCACACAGGTGCTGAAACGAGCGGTATATCAGCCAGGAAGAGCAAAAGAGCAAAAGATGTTCCCACACCGGGACTCGAACCCGGGTCTGCTGGGTGAGAGCCAGCTATCCTAACCGCCTACACTATATGGGAAGGCTGAACCACACAGCCCGCCACTGCGTCACAGCTCGCACAAAACACACAAAACACAAAACACACAACGAACACGTGCCACGCGCGCACGCTTCCACAGCCTTCGCATACCTGGCACCCCGCTGTCACTGGTCTCAAACAACCCGCAGCGCCAGTCCAACATGATTTACCTGCCATCCTAGTCGACCGCGGCCACTTTGGGCGGCCAAACAGCCCTCATGCGAGTGTCCTCGATACCCGTAGCACGTAACGACGGCTCGCTGGCGCATCGTATAAACGCTCTCATCATCGCCATCGTCGGCAGCAAACTGAGGCTTCGAGAGGTGACAAGACGAAGTCGGCTGCCGGTAGCTCGTGCGAGCGTGGTCGATCTATTGGAGGCTATGTGCGCGCTACAGAAGCTTTGTACGCCCTAGGAAACGCACACAGGTGCTGAAACGAGCGGTATATCAGCCAGGAAGAGCAAAAGAGCAAAAGATGTTCCCACACCGGGACTCGAACCCGGGTCTGCTGGGTGAGCCAGCTATCCTAACCGCCTACACTATATGGGAAGGCTGAACCACACAGCCCGCCACTGCGTCACAACTCGCACAAAACACACAAAACACACACAACACACACAACGAACGTGCCGCGCGCACTTCCACAGCCTTCGCATACCTGGCACCCCCGCTGTCACTGGTCTCAAACAACCCGCAGCGCCAGTCCAACATGATTTACTTACCTGCCATCCTAGTCGACCGCGGCCACTGTGGGCGGCCAAACAGCCCTCATGCGAGTGTCCTCGATACCCGTAGCACGTAACGACGGCTCGCTGGCGCATCGTATAAACGCTCTCATCATCGCCATCGTCGGCAGCAAACTGAGGCTTCGAGAGGTGACAAGACGAAGTCGGCTGCCGGTAGCTCGTGCGAGCGTGGTCGATCTATTGGAGGCTATGTGCGCGCTACAGAAGCTTTGTACGCCCTAGGAAACGCACACAGGTGCTGAAACGAGCGGTATATCAGCCAGGAAGAGCAAAAGAGCAAAAGATGTTCCCACACCGGGACTCGAACCCGGGTCTGCTGGGTGAGAGCCAGCTATCCTAACCGCCTACACTATATGGGAAGGCTGAACCACACAGCCCGCCACTGCGTCAACTCGCACAAAACACACAAAACACACAACACACACAACGAACACGTGCCACGCGCGCACGCTTCCACAGCCTTCGCATACCTGGCACCCCCGCTGTCACTGGTCTCAAACAACCCGCAGCGCCAGTCCAACATGATTTACTTACCTGCCATCCTAGTCGACCGCGGCCACTGTGGGCGGCCAAACAGCCCTCATGCGAGTGTCCTCGATACCCGTAGCACGTAACGACGGCTCGCTGGCGCATCGTATAAACGCTCTCATCATCGCCATCGTCGGCAGCAAACTGAGGCTTCGAGAGGTGACAAGACGAAGTCGGCTGCCGGTAGCTCGTGCGAGCGTGGTCGATCTATTGGAGGCTATGTGCGCGCTACAGAAGCTTTGTACGCCCTAGGAAACGCACACAGGTGCTGAAACGAGGCGGTATATCAGCCAGGAAGAGCAAAAGAGCAAAGATGTTCCCACACCGGGACTCGAACCCGGGTCTGCTGGGTGAGAGCCAGCTATCCTAACCGCCTACACTATATGGGAAGGCTGAACCACACAGCCCGCCACTGCGTCACAGCTCGCACAAAACACAAAACACACACAACACACACAACGAACACGTGCCACGCGCGCACGCTTCCACAGCCTTCGCATACCTGGCACCCCCGCTGTCACTGGTCTCAAACAACCCGCAGCGCCAGTCCAACATGATTTACTTACCATCCTAGTCGACCGCGGCCACTGTGGGCGGCCAAACAGCCCTCATGCGAGTGTCCTCGATACCCGTAGCACGTAACGACGGCTCGCTGGCGCATCGTATAAACGCTCTCATCATCGCCATCGTCGGCAGCAAACTGAGGCTTCGAGAGGTGACAAGACGAAGTCGGCTGCCGGTAGCTCGTGCGAGCGTGGTCGATCTATTGGAGGCTATGTGCGCGCTAGAAGCTTTGTACGCCCTAGGAAACGCACACAGGTGCTGAAACAGGCGGTATATCAGCCAGGAAGAGCAAAAGAGCAAAGATGTTCCCACACCGGGACTCGAACCCGGGTCTGCTGGGTGAGAGCCAGCTATCCTAACCGCCTACACTATATGGGAAGGCTGAACCACACAGCCCGCCACTGCGTCACACTCAAAACACACAAAACACACACAACAGAACACGTGCCACGCGCGCACGCTTCCACAGCCTTCGCATACCTGGCACCCCGCTGTCACTGGTCTCAAACAACCCGCAGCGCCAGTCCAACATGATTTACTTACCTGCCATCCTAGTCGACCGCGGCCACTGTGGGCGGCCAAACAGCCCTCATGCGAGTGTCCTCGATACCCGTAGCACGTAACGACGGCTCGCTGGCGCATCGTATAAACGCTCTCATCATCGCCATCGTCGGCAGCAAACTGAGGCTTCGAGAGGTGACAAGACGAAGTCGGCTGCCGGTAGCTCGTGCGAGCGTGGTCGATCTATTGGAGGCTATGTGCGCGCTACAGAAGCTTTGTACGCCCTAGGAAACGCACACAGGTGCTGAAACGAGGCGGTATATCAGCCAGGAAGAGCAAAAGAGCAAAAGATGTTCCCACACCGGGACTCGAACCCGGGTCTGCTGGGTGAGCCAGCTATCCTAACCGCCTACACTATATGGGAAGGCTGAACCACACAGCCCGCCACTGCGTCACAGCTCGCACAAAACACACAAAACACAAAACACACAACGAACACGTGCCACGCTGCGCTTCCACAGCCTTCGCATACCTGGCACCCCGCTGTCACTGGTCTCAAACAACCCGCAGCGCCAGTCCAACATGATTTACTTACCTGCCATCCTAGTCGACCGCGGCCACTGTGGGCGGCCAAACAGCCCTCATGCGAGTGTCCTCGATACCCGTAGCACGTAACGACGGCTCGCTGGCGCATCGTATAAACGCTCTCATCATCGCCATCGTCGGCAGCAAACTGAGGCTTCGAGAGGTGACAAGACGAAGTCGGCTGCCGGTAGCTCGTGCGAGCGTGGTCGATCTATTGGAGGCTATGTGCGCGCTACAGAAGCTTTGTACGCCCTAGGAAACGCACACAGGTGCTGAAACGAGCGGTATATCAGCCAGGAAGAGCAAAAGAGCAAAAGATGTTCCCACACCGGGACTCGAACCCGGGTCTGCTGGGTGAGAGCCAGCTATCCTAACCGCCTACACTATATGGGAAGGCTGAACCACACAGCCCGCCACTGCGTCACAGCTCGCACAAAACACACAAAACACACAAAACACACACAACGAACACGTGCCACGCGCGCACGCTTCCACAGCCTTCGCATACCTGGCACCCCCGCTGTCACTGGTCTCAAACAACCCGCAGCGCCAGTCCAACATGATTTACTTACCTGCCATCCTAGTCGACCGCGGCCACTGTGGGCGGCCAAACAGCCCTCATGCGAGTGTCCTCGATACCCGTAGCACGTAACGACGGCTCGCTGGCGCATCGTATAAACGCTCTCATCATCGCCATCGTCGGCAGCAAACTGAGGCTTCGAGAGGTGACAAGACGAAGTCGGCTGCCGGTAGCTCGTGCGAGCGTGGTCGATCTATTGGAGGCTATGTGCGCGCTACAGAAGCTTTGTACGCCCTAGGAAACGCACACAGGTGCTGAAACGAGCGGTATATCAGCCAGGAAGAGCAAAAGAGCAAAAGATGTTCCCACACCGGGACTCGAACCCGGGTCTGCTGGGTGAGCCAGCTATCCTAACCGCCTACACTATATGGGAAGGCTGAACCACACAGCCCGCCACTGCGTCACAACTCGCACAAAACACAAAACACACAAAACACACAACGAACACGTGCCACGCGCGCTTCCACAGCCTTCGCATACCTGGCACCCCCGCTGTCACTGGTCTCAAACAACCCGCAGCGCCAGTCCAACATGATTTACTTACCTGCCATCCTAGTCGACCGCGGCCACTGGGCGGCCAAACAGCCCTCATGCGAGTGTCCTCGATACCCGTAGCACATAACGACGGCTCGCTGGCGCATCGTATAAACGCTCTCATCATCGCCATCGTCGGCAGCAAACTGAGGCTTCGAGAGGTGACAAGACGAAGTCGGCTGCCGGTAGCTCGTGCGAGCGTGGTCGATCTATTGGAGGCTATGTGCGCGCTACAGAAGCTTTGTACGCCCTAGGAAACGCACACAGGTGCTGAAACGAGCGGTATATCAGCCAGGAAGAGCAAAAGAGCAAAAGATGTTCCCACACCGGGACTCGAACCCGGGTCTGCTGGGTGAGAGCCAGCTATCCTAACCGCCTACACTATATGGGAAGGCTGAACCACACAGCCCGCCACTGCGTCACAGCTCGCACAAAACACACAAAACACACAACGAACACGTGCCACGCGCCACGCTTCCACAGCCTTCGCATACCTGGCACCCCGCTGTCACTGGTCTCAAACAACCCGCAGCGCCAGTCCAACATGATTTACTTACCTGCCATCCTAGTCGACCGCGGCCACTGTGGGCGGCAAACAGCCCTCATGCGAGTGTCCTCGATACCGTAGCACGTAACGACGGCTCGCTGGCGCATCGTATAAACGCTCTCATCATCGCCATCGTCGGCAGCAAACTGAGGCTTCGAGAGGTGACAAGACGAAGTCGGCTGCCGGTAGCTCGTGCGAGCGTGGTCGATCTATTGGAGGCTATGTGCGCGCTACAGAAGCTTTGTACGCCCTAGGAAACGCACACAGGTGCTGAAACGAGCGGTATATCAGCCAGGAAGAGCAAAAGAGCAAAAGATGTTCCCACACCGGGACTCGAACCCGGGTCTGCTGGGTGAGAGCCAGCTATCCTAACCGCCTACACTATATGGGAAGGCTGAACCACACAGCCCGCCACTGCGTCACAACTCGCACAAAACACACAAACACACACAACGAACACGTGCCACGCGCGCACGCTTCCACAGCCTTCGCATACCTGGCACCCCCGCTGTCACTGGTCTCAAACAACCCGCAGCGCCAGTCCAACATGATTTACTTACCTGCCATCCTAGTCGACCGCGGCCACTGTGGGCGGCCAAACAGCCCTCATGCGAGTGTCCTCGATACCCGTAGCACGTAACGACGGCTCGCTGGCGCATCGTATAAACGCTCTCATCATCGCCATCGTCGGCAGCAAACTGAGGCTTCGAGAGGTGACAAGACGAAGTCGGCTGCCGGTAGCTCGTGCGAGCGTGGTCGATCTATTGGAGGCTATGTGCGCGCTACAGAAGCTTTGTACGCCCTAGGAAACGCACACAGGTGCTGAAACGAGCGGTATATCAGCCAGGAAGAGCAAAAGAGCAAAAGATGTTCCCACACCGGGACTCGAACCCGGTCTGCTGGGTGAGAGCCAGCTATCCTAACCGCCTACACTATATGGGAAGGCTGAACCACACAGCCCGCCACTGCGTCACAGCTCGCACAAAACACACAAAACACACAAAACACACACAACGAACACGTGCCACGCGCGCACGCTTCCACAGCCTTCGCATACCTGGCACCCCCGCTGTCACTGGTCTCAAACAACCCGCAGCGCCAGTCCAACATGATTTACTTACCTGCCATCCTAGTCGACCGCGGCCACTGTGGGCGGCCAAACAGCCCTCATGCGAGTGTCCTCGATACCCGTAGCACGTAACGACGGCTCGCTGGCGCATCGTATAAACGCTCTCATCATCGCCATCGTCGGCAGCAAACTGAGGCTTCGAGAGGTGACAAGACGAAGTCGGCTGCCGGTAGCTCGTGCGAGCGTGGTCGATCTATTGGAGGCTATGTGCGCGCTACAGAAGCTTTGTACGCCCTAGGAAACGCACACAGGTGCTGAAACGAGCGGTATATCAGCCAGGAAGAGCAAAAGAGCAAAAGATGTTCCCACACCGGGACTCGAACCCGGGTCTGCTGGGTGAGAGCCAGCTATCCTAACCGCCTACACTATATGGGAAGGCTGAACCACACAGCCCGCCACTGCGTCACAGCTCGCACAAAACACACACAACACACAACGAACACGTGCCACGCGCACGCTTCCACAGCCTTCGCATACCTGGCACCCCGCTGTCACTGGTCTCAAACAACCCGCAGCGCCAGTCCAACATGATTTACTTACTGCCATCCTAGTCGACCGCGGCCACTGTGGGCGGCCAAACAGCCCTCATGCGAGTGTCCTCGATACCCGTAGCACGTAACGACGGCTCGCTGGCGCATCGTATAAACGCTCTCATCATCGCCATCGTCGGCAGCAAACTGAGGCTTCGAGAGGTGACAAGACGAAGTCGGCTGCCGGTAGCTCGTGCGAGCGTGGTCGATCTATTGGAGGCTATGTGCGCGCTACAGAAGCTTTGTACGCCCTAGGAAACGCACACAGGTGCTGAAACGAGCGGTATATCAGCCAGGAAGAGCAAAAGAGCAAAAGATGTTCCCACACCGGGACTCGAACCCGGGTCTGCTGGGTGAGCCAGCTATCCTAACCGCCTACACTATATGGGAAGGCTGAACCACACAGCCCGCCACTGCGTCACAACTCGCACAAAACACACAAAACACACACACACACAACGAACACGTGCCACGCGCGCACGCTTCCACAGCCTTCGCATACCTGGCACCCCCGCTGTCACTGGTCTCAAACAACCCGCAGCGCCAGTCCAACATGATTTACTTACCTGCCATCCTAGTCGACCGCGGCCACTGTGGGCGGCCAAACAGCCCTCATGCGAGTGTCCTCGATACCCGTAGCACGTAACGACGGCTCGCTGGCGCATCGTATAAACGCTCTCATCATCGCCATCGTCGGCAGCAAACTGAGGCTTCGAGAGGTGACAAGACGAAGTCGGCTGCCGGTAGCTCGTGCGAGCGTGGTCGATCTATTGGAGGCTATGTGCGCGCTACAGAAGCTTTGTACGCCCTAGGAACGCACACAGGTGCTGAAGAAGCGGTATATCAGCCAGGAAGAGCAAAAGAGCAAAAGATGTTCCCACACCGGGACTCGAACCGGTCTGCTGGGTGAGCCAGCTATCCTAACCGCCTACACTATATGGGAAGGCTGAACCACACAGCCATGCGTCGTCTCACCCACAAAACACAAACACACACAACGACGCCACGCGCGCACGCTTCCACAGCCTTCGCATACCTGGCCCCCGCTGTCACTGGTCTCAAACAACCCGCAGCGCCAGTCCAACATGATTTACTTACCTGCCATCCTAGTCGACCGCGGCCACTTTGGGCGGCCAAACAGCCCTCATGCGAGTGTCCTCGATACCCGTAGCACGTAACGACGGCTCGCTGGCGCATCGTATAAACGCTCTCATCATCGCCATCGTCGGCAGCAAACTGAGGCTTCGAGAGGTGACAAGACGAAGTCGGCTGCCGGTAGCTCGTGCGAGCGTGGTCGATCTGGAGGCTATGTGCGCTACAGAAGCTTTGTACGCCCTAGGAAACGCACACAGGTGCTGAAAGAGCGGTATATCAGCCAGGAAGAGCAAAAGAGCAAAAGATGTTCCCACACCGGGACTCGAACCCGGGTCTGCTGGGTGAGAGCCAGCTATCCTAACCGCCTACACTATATGGGAAGGCTGAACCACACAGCCCGCCACTGCGTCACAGCTCGCACAAAACACACAAAACACACACAACACACACAACGAACACGTGCCACGCGCGCGCCACAGCCTTCGCATACCTGGCACCCCCGCTGTCACTGGTCTCAAACAACCCGCAGCGCCAGTCCAACATGATTTACTTACCTGCCATCCTAGTCGACCGCGGCCACTGTGGGCGGCCAAACAGCCCTCATGCGAGTGTCCTCGATACCCGTAGCACGTAACGACGGCTCGCTGGCGCATCGTATAAACGCTCTCATCATCGCCATCGTCGGCAGCAAACTGAGGCTTCGAGAGGTGACAAGACGAAGTCGGCTGCCGGTAGCTCGTGCGAGCGTGGTCGATCTATTGGAGGCTATGTGCGCGCTACAGAAGCTTTGTACGCCCTAGGAAACGCACACAGGTGCTGAAACAGGCGGTATATCAGCCAGGAAGAGCAAAAGAGCAAGATGTTCCCACACCGGGACTCGAACCCGGGTCTGCTGGGTGAGCCAGCTATCCTAACCGCCTACACTATATGGGAAGGCTGAACCACACAGCCCGCCACTGCGTCACAAGCTCGCACAAAACACACAAACACACACAACGAACACGTGCCACGCGCGCACGCTTCCACAGCCTTCGCATACCTGGCACCCCCGCTGTCACTGGTCTCAAACAACCCGCAGCGCCAGTCCAACATGATTTACTTACCTGCCATCCTAGTCGACCGCGGCCACTGTGGGCGGCCAAACAGCCCTCATGCGAGTGTCCTCGATACCCGTAGCACGTAACGACGGCTCGCTGGCGCATCGTATAAACGCTCTCATCATCGCCATCGTCGGCAGCAAACTGAGGCTTCGAGAGGTGACAAGACGAAGTCGGCTGCCGGTAGCTCGTGCGAGCGTGGTCGATCTATTGGAGGCTATGTGCGCGCTACAGAAGCTTTGTACGCCCTAGAGAAACGCACACAGGTGCTGAAAGCAGCGGTATATCAGCCAGGAAGAGCAAAAGAGCAAAAGATGTTCCCACACCGGGACTCGAACCCGGGTCTGCTGGGTGAGAGCCAGCTATCCTAACCGCCTACTATATGGGAAGGCTGAACCACGCAGCCCGCCACTGCGTCACAGCTCGCACAAACACACACAACACACAACGAACACGTGCCACGCGCGCACGCTTCCACAGCCTTCGCATACCCCCGCTGTCACTGGTCTCAAACAACCCGCAGCGCCAGTCCAACATGATTTACTTACCTGCCATCCTAGTCGACCGCGGCCACTGTGG
>JAAKBF010000180.1:0-64013 GCA_012656075.1 Phytophthora hibernalis | reverse complement strand
CTTTCAACATTGCCTCTACCTTTAGCATCTACATGTTCATTTTGCATGTCTTGGGTCTCTGCCATAGTGTCTCTGACATGTCGTAAGACACTAAGTCGCGTGGACACAAAGGTATCAACCTGACGTCGAACTTTAGCAGGGCTGACTTCAGCAAGCCGCCCGTCTAGCCCTCCCCCAAGCTCTGAACCACGGAGTGGCGGCGTGAGCGGGACGCGCGGGTTGGTTAAGCCGTTCACGTATAACCGGTGGAAGCATGTACCGCATTATTCAATGCAAACTCAACGAGTGGAAGCATAGCGCTCCAGCGCTTAGGTGTTTCAGCCCACATACTGCGGAGGATATCCTCGACAACGCGATTACCGTGTTCCGTTTGACCGTCAGTCTGGGGGTGGTCCGCGGTGAACATGTCTAACCTGGTGCTCAACACCTTGATGACGGACGACAAAACTTCCCGGTAAAACGGGGGTCTCGATCCGAACAATTGCCTCCGGCAGCCCGTGCTGGCAAAACACGATCGAGAAAATCGTAGCCGTGCCTTCTCCTGTAATGGAGTCCGGCACAGCCGCAAATGAGCCATCTTGCTCAGACGGTCAACAAAGACCACGATGCCGGTGTTGCCCGCCGAGTCCTTCGGCAGGCCAAACACGAAATCCATACTCATCGGTGCCAGCATCCCGTAGGGACAGGCAAACTTGCCAGGGGCGCCGGTGGGGGAACGGCTTTACACGTTGAAACGTCCACACGTGTGCACGTACGTGCTTGCCCACTTATAAAGCTTGGGCCACCAATCGTGTGTGCACACAGAGCTTTAAGTCTTCTCACGGCCGAGATGGCCGGCCACAAGCGTGTCATGAGCCTCAAAAGGATGCGAAACTTCAAGTCCTCGTCATGAACGACCACGCGTGGTGTATCGGCCGCATCCATGCTGTAATACAGCAGGCCGTCATCGATGGTGTACCGATGCAGCCACGACAATTTAATGTCCGGTCATTCAACTCGTTGCTCCCAAGAAGCGATGTAGTAGTGGTCGTCGCTGGCATACTTTGCCTAATTAAGTCTGGTACAGACGAAGACACTGTCGTGACATGGGCTAGCTCGTAATCTGGCCTGCGTGATAGCGGATCAGGGAAACCGGTACAGTGCTACCCCTCGTTATGCACAGTGGGTTCAGCAAAGTGATTTTAGAGGGATTAGATATATAATCAGAAATTTGCTTTAACGTTGCGATGATTTATAAACTGATTTGAAGGTATTAAATTATCGAGGTTTTGGTAGCACTGTACTCAGAACCAAAATCCCGATACCTTACGGTATTACCATAAAAACTACAGCTTGCGGACCCATCCGTCCGGAAGGAGCGCAGTTCGTAACAGTAGATTAAAATTAATTTTAAGCAACAACCGAAGTGCTGTTGATCTAGTCTTACTGTCCAAACCTGTAGATCGTTCGTCCTTGTCGTTTTAAGGCATAGACGACATCTCGCGACGTTACTGTCCTTCTGTGAGCGTGCTGCATGTACACTATAGCGTCTTGGACCAGACTTCTCACAAAAATCTTGAGAACTGCTCGACTATGGTCGTACACATGAGCCGACATGCGAATGACCCCAGCCCGGCGAGCGAGTCGGCGAATAGATGCTTTTGAGATACCGTATACGGTATCACACGGGATGAAATTGTGCCGTCGCGCTCCGCCTTTGACTCGTCCAGTAGCTCCTTTTCCACGGCCTGACATCTTGCATTTGGAAGTAAATCAAAGCCGGTGAGTGTTCATGCTACTGAGAAAATAGTTGAGAAATCTCATACGTACGATAGCCAGCGTGGAAGCAAAGTGAAAACTGCGTGTATTTTTCATATTGTCGTGCAATTCGCTTGATCAACAAATTTGAGATAGTTCCCCGAGCTTCCATTATTTTGAAATAGTTCCGTACAAGCTTCCACTCACGTAACGACGTACTTTCACTTAGGTACGAAGCATATTGGTTCCTGCGTATCAGCGTTGTTAAAACCCCAATAGGTGGTGGGTGATTGCTTTTAGGTATAATCCAAAATCTGCAAAAAAAAACCACTCTTTCAGACTACTCAAGGCTCAAATCCACTGAAAATTATAGGCTAAACTTTACAGTGCCGGCGGATAGTATACTGCCACTCTGAATTTTGTCGATATTTTATCCAATACGGGGCTTGAAGCCACGTGCATTGGACCAATAGAAAGAGCTCCCCCAAACGAAGCGAATGCCACTCGTTTCATCTCACTAGGACACTACCTGCCGGATCAAGAGCAATATACCGCCTCCTGCTGCCGACGTGGGTGGCGGCTAGTATACTGCCGGTGCGTATTTTACAGCTAAGGAGGAGTTGCTTTCACGTGTTTATCCTACCTAGTGCTTAGTCGTCTGATGACCACCTACTAACGTATTGGTTGCGTATGTTTGTAGCATGCCCAGGGGGACCAAAGAACAGTACCGGATCCAAGCCTTCCGCGAGGCAGGGCTGAGCGAACGAGCTATAGCTGCGCGTGTGTGTCGGTTTAGGCCCGTAGTGCACTCCATCCTGGCAGATCCAGACGGCTACATCAAGTCGAAACGGTCTGGAAGACCGGAAAAGCTGACCCGGACAGCACATCGCCGGCTGCTTCGTGAAGCCTCGAAAGGGCAGCTCAGCTATACTGAACTGAAAATGGCCCTGGAACTACCTGTAAGTGCACGGCGCATTCGTGAGCTCCTTCATGCTGACCCTAACATGAACTACGAGAAGCGTAAAGGCTTACCAGTGCTGACTAAGAAACACAAGGAGGCCCGTCTCAAGTGGTCCCGAGCCAATGTGACCTGGGACGCAGACAAATGGGGAACTGTGTCTTTTCGGATGAAAAGAAATTTAATCTGGATGGACCCGATTGTATGCAGTACTATTGGCACGATTTGCGCCGCGAACCCGAAATCTATTCTACTCGCCAAAGTGGCGGCGGAAGTGTCATTGTAACGGGGTTACATGGAGGTTACGGTGTACCCACCTTCCTCTCCCTAAAGCAGTACTTTGTACTGGATAGTGATTAGATATCAGTAGATAGCTTCACAGCCACTGGTTGGATAGCTTAGCTTTACTATGCTAGACTGTCTTTATCTTTATGGAGGGTCTCCGAACTGGCGTGGTCAGAACGGAAGTCTTCCGTGTTCGCCCTGACTCTTTCTAAGAGGCTGTGAACGTGGCGTTGAACGCTGAATTCAATTTCAAGTCGGTCCGCTTCGGATGGAGCGCACCATCTACGGTCCCGACGAATGGCCCCGAGCCGATGGATCTCAGCTATGCTGAAGATGAGGAGGCCGAACTCCTTGCTGCTGAACAGCGCACAGCCGTAGATGCTTCACATGTGGTGACTCGCGACACCTACGGGCAGGGTGTCCGTTACGCAAGCAGCGTAAGGCTCCATCGAGCAGAAGCTCCGCTTCTAACTAGTCCTCTGGTTTGTCGCAGGGAAACGGCAGCACCCAGTTGGCGCGGGGCGGCCTTCTGGGGTAGAACTAAGTTCTGTCGAGCGTCTAGGAGAAGGAGGACGGCAGGGCTTAGCCCCACAGAGCACCGTGCTCTTAAACACAGAACGTGAACGCAAGACAGGCTTGCTGGTCGTTCAAGCGACCACCAAGGATTTTCCAAGCCATGGACGATCTTGATCGACTCTGGGGCGTTGGGCAACTATGCTCGACGCTCCACGGTGGAAGGAAGTCAGCGGTATGCTGAGGAGTTAGTGGCGCGTGTGAGTGGTACAATTACCGTCCGTCTCGCGACGGAGCCTGTGTCACAGTACCCAAGGTCCCTGTGGACCTGGGTGTGAAGTTCCTTGACTTCGACTGCATCGAACGCTGTCTGGACTTGGACCTGGATTCGAGGTGTGATCTCATCCTTGGCATGGCCTGGCTAGAACGCCATGAGCCATGGATTGATTGGAGGTTGAGACCTTGGGCACAACGCGCTTTTCACCTGGCGGAGCTTTGGCGAGTCATGAATCCACCTCTGCTAGGAAGCAAAAGCGCTATTTGGCGCGAGCACTGGACCGCGTCGGTCAATGTGCTAGATATTGGAGTGTCGGTGCTAGTCGACACTGAGGCTGTCTTAGACAGCGATTCCGAGACGAGCTCGAGGACGGTTGGTGGAGCGGCACGTAATCCGCTGAGCGTCGTTCGTTGCGATAACGACGTCTCGTGGCATGCCACGGAAAGCATGGTCGGCAGTCTGCCTAGGCATCAAGAGTGTGATCTCACTGATGCACGTGGAAAGACACGTAATCCGTTGAACGGTGATCACCACTGCGGGGGGCACTGTTGCATGCCAGTGAGGGCGTGGTCGGCCGCGAGCCGATGCATCATGGAGGCGAGCCTCTTGATGCGTGTGGGGTGGCACATAGTCTACTGGGTGGGGCTGCGAGTCATGCAGTTCCTCACCGCGTGTCGACTTCGACATGGAAGCTCCTACGGGGCAACACGAGGTGGCGACACCCGTCACTGTCAACGGCCTCATCTCTTCGAGGCGAACCCCGTCTGCGCGGAGAAGGCAGCGACGTCGATTGTCGACTGCGGGACGCAAGGCGTCTGTCATGACATTAAACGTGACCAGGGTAATAGCGAACAGCTATACACCCTCGTCAATGGTGTGACCGGTGATGTCGATGAAGACGTCAGCCTCGGGGTGTTGCCCGCTCTAGACGCTCTGTTAGAGCTGGACGAGCTGTCGTTTACCGAGTTCGGAGACGCCTTGAAGGCCGGCGAGCTAGCCGAAGTGGTAGTTATACGACCACATGAGGAGTTGAACTCATCGTCGCTTCTGGATGAAGCTGTCCTTGAGGACACAAGAAAGCGCTCAATGCGCGTAGCGGATCGGCAATCCTGAAGAATCCATCGGATCCGTATTATGCCTTGGTAAAGGAATATCAAGACGTCGTCTCTAAGGACCCACCCTCGGGTCTCCCTCCGGATCGAGGAGTATGTCGTGAGATTGATCTGGTTCCCGGAACCAAGTCCTGTGTGACGAGGCAGTGGCCTTTACCACGGGAGCAGTGTGACGTCATTGACGCGTTCTTCCGTTCGAAGCACGAGGCGGGTATGGTGCGCGAGAGTAAATCCCCACACTCCACACCGACGTTCTGCGTCAGAAAGCCGAATGGTAAGTGGCGCATCGTTCATGCTTTTAACAAGCTTAATGCTGCCACCATTTCGGCACAAACGCCGATCCCTCGAAAGGATGTTCTGCAGAACAACATGGTTGGATGTACAGTGCGCTCGACTTGGTCGATGGATACTCATGCGGACGAGCGATGTCCCGCTGACGGCTGTCAGTACTCCGAGCGGTATGCTCTGGGAGTGGTTGGTAATGCCCCAACGACTGTCGAACGCCCCGGTGATGTTCAATCGTCTTGTGACGCAGCTCTTCAGGCTACATCGGGCGTACGCACAAACGTACATTGATGACATCTTCATCTTCAACCGTGCGGAGCACGGAAAGTCGGACGTGGAAAATCATATTGACCACCTTCGAGCAGTGCTCGAGTGCATGCGCACTAATAAGTTGTACGCCAACGCAGACAAGTGTGTCTTTGTTGCGGAAGAGATTTCCTTCTTAGGGTGCTTCATCGGCAAGCGAGTCCTTCGTGCGGATCCCGCTAAGGTCAAGGCCATCGTGGGCTGGCCGGTTCCTAAGAACCAGAAGGACTTGCGAAAGTGGTTGGGTCTCGCAAACTATTTGCCCAAGTACAGCGCAAACTACGCTGATATGGCTCTACGCTGATATGGCTCGACCTTTGTCTAATCTCCTTAAGAAGGATGCGGAATGGTGCTGGGACACCGATCATCAAGAGGCCTTTGAGGAAGTCAAGGAGGGTCTCCTTCACGCACCTATCTTGGCGTTGCCAGACCCTGGTCAACCATTCAGTGTCGTCTGTGACGCGTCGGACTTTGCCATCGGCTGTGCACTGCTGCAGGCAGACGCCGAGGGCGAGACCGCGTGATCGCGTTTGAATCTCGCCAGCTCAAGGCTGCAGAGAAGAATTATCCAGTTCATGACAAGGAGCTACTTGCGATGAAGTACGCTCTTGTTAAGTTCAGGGTTCACCTGCTCGGCTCCAAGCCGTTTGTGATCTTCACTGATCATGCGTCTTTGCGCACTGCGACCCAGTCGCCTCACCTCTCGCAGAGGATGGCCCGATGGCTGTCCTTCTTTGCTGAATATACCTTCGAGGTGAAGTATAAGCCAGGAAAGCAGAACGCTTTGGCTGATGCGCTATCGCGCAGGCCAGATTACGAGCTAGCCCATGTCACGACAGTGACTTCGTCTGTACCAGACTTAATTAGGGCAAAGTATGCCAGCGACGACCACTACTACACGCTCTTGGGAGCAACGAGTTGAATGACTCGGACATTAAATTGTCGTGGCTGCATCGGTACACCATCGATGACGGCCTGCTGTATTACAGCACGGATGCGGCCGATACACCACGCGTGGTCGTTCCTCATGACGAGGACTTAAAGTTTCGCATCCTCTATGAGGCTCATGACACGCTTGTGGCCGGCCATCTCGGTCGTGAGAAGACTTATAGCTCTGTGTGCACACACTATTGGTGGCCCAAGCTTTATAAGTGGGCAAGCACGTACGTGCACACGTGAGTTGTCAACGTGTAAAGCCGTCTCCCCACCGGCGCCCCTGGCAAGTTTGCCTGTCCCTACGGGATGCTGGCAATCCATGAGTATGGATTTCGTGTTTGGCCTGCCGAAGGACTCGGCGGGCAACACCGGCATCGTGGTCTTTGTTGACCGTCTGAGCAAGATGGCTCATCTAGCGGCTGTGCCGGACTCCATTACAGGAGAAGGCACGGCTACGATTTTCTCGATCGTGTTTTCCGCCAGCACGGGCTGCCGGAGGCAATTGTCTCGGATCGAGACCCCCGTTTTACCGGGAAGTTTTGGTCGTCCGTCTTCAAGGTGCTGGGCACCAGGTTAGACATGTTCACCGCGGACCACCCCCAGACTGACGGTCAAACGGAACGCGGTAATCGCGTTGTCGAGGATATCCTCCGCAGTATGTGTGCTGAAACACCTAAGCGCTGGAGCGCTATGCTTCCACTCGTTGAGTTTGCATTGAATAATGCGGTACATGCTTCCACCGGTTATACGTGAACGGCTTAACCAACCCGCGCGTCCCGCTCACGCCGCCACTCCGTGGTTCAGGGCTTGGGAGGGCTAGCCGGGCGGCTTGCTGAAGTCAGCCCTGCTAAAGTTCGACGTCAGGTTGATACCTTTGTGTCCACGCGACTTAGTGTCTTACGACATGTCAGAGACACTATGGCAGAGAGCCAAGACATGCAAAAGGAACATGTAGATGCTAAAGGCAGAGGCAATGTTGAAAGCTTTGAGGTCGGTGACCTGGTTTTATTAAATGCAAAGAACCTACCTACACATGCAGTGTCTGCAGCCTTCAAGACGAAGCTGCGTCCAATATTCATCGGGCCTTTCAAGGTCGTGGTCTAGCGTATACGCTTAATCTTCAGAAGAAGATGCGTACGCACCCGACGTTTTACGTTGGCTTACTCAAGCCGTATCGACCCGGCGGAGGTAAACGCTGAGGCGTTAGCCCGGGGCGGGCGTCGGCCCGAAGTTCCCCTGCAACAGGCTGGTCAGCGTGTTTACCTGACCCTGCAAGCCAGCCAGGCTCCGCTCCAGTTCAGCTAAGCGCCCCGCTTGCTGCTGCATGGCCGTCCCAGACCCAGACGAGCGACGCTCGAGCTCCACAAGTCGGTCAGAGACCGACTGGGGAAGGCACACCCAGTCCATTCGCTCATCGAGCCGCGCCAGCGCATCCCACAGTTGGGCACGATCCGTCGTCTCCTCGCGAAGTCGCGCGCGCAGTAAACGAACCTCGTTCACATGTCGGAACTCCGCCTGAGTTGGCGGTGCCATCACTGGCTCAAAGTCGTCCGCCACCGGCGCTGCTTGACGAGCAGGGTGTGCTCCACTATCATGTGGAGCGTATTCTAGCGAAGCGTCGCTGCCATAACCAAGTGGCGCGGGGAGCCTCACTCGCACAACTCATGGGAGTTTGAAGTGCCGCTCCGGCAGGACTGTCCAGACGCCGTGGACGCTTTTGACCTCCGTGGTCAACAGCGCCCGACCGCTACCCCGGTCGCGTCGCGCTTCCCGCCAGTAGGGCGGGGGCTAACAGGTCAGAAGCTGAGCTCAAGCTTTGACCCTGAGCTGCTGCAGCCGACGACTCACTACGGTGAGGAACCGCAGCGCTCGATTGAGCATTAAGGACGATCCCTTGAACACGGCGGTAAGCCGCAGGCAACTGGCGTTTCGCCTTCAACTTCGCAAAGTCGAAGCGCAGCCGACGTTGCAATCGGACAACGTCCTCACGAAAACTAGATCGGAGAGCAGCAACGGAGGGAGCCGGCGTGCTCCTTCCACCCAAGACTCAAATTGAGCATCATCCTCGTTAGCGAGCTCACCCATCTGCAAGACGACCGGGTAGGTCCGTATCTGTGGGACAGATTCTTTGCGCTGCTGACACAGCGGTACTCACGTGGCGTCGTGTGCTGCAGCGTCAGCAATCTCATGAAGAGCCGCGCGAGCAGCATGCTCTTCTGCAGTACGCGGCGCGGGTCCACAGATGTAAGCCCCAAGAGCTGCCCAGCAGCCTGCCTCGAAACCATAATCACGGCGGCTCGGATTGAGCAGTGGCCGAGCCACAGGACGCTGGGAGCGTGGTGCACTCTCCTGCGCCGCGAGCTGCTGGCTCTGAGCCTCATCCAGGTCGTTGGTCAGAACGTTGGGCTCCATGGACGTCCTCTTCTGCCGGGGCAGGCGCGTCGCCGCGCGCAGGGCCGACACGACCGTCGACCGTTCAAGAAACGGATTTGGACTAGGCACTCGGTGCCGTTCGGGATTGTCGATACGCCGAGGGCCGCTGGCCTCCGCCTCCTCTTCATGAGGCAGTTGCGTGTCGGACCCGTAGTCCACCTGCAACTCGCCCTCTTCGGCACCTTCGATTTCATCGAAGAGCAAGTCGCAGGCTAAGCGAATACGCTGCTGCGACGGATTAGTCGCGTCCCCTGCGGATCTGGTCATCACGGAGCTCCCGTGTCGACGGCGATACTCCGCGTGGTACTCGCTCACCGAGAGCGTCGAGCGTGGCCTCGGCGAGGACGTAGCGGAAGAAGTTAGGCTGAAAACCGACGATGCACTGTGTGCCGAGGACGAAGATGGGCTCTGCCCGAGCGACTTTGCGCTGCGTGTGGTCGATTGGCAAATGACCAACGCGCCGATGGCTCGCAGCCGGGTTCTCAAGGAGAATGTCGCTATTGCGCCGGGTCCCGTGACGTACGGTGATCTTTCAACGGTCTGCAATCCTCTGTTGAGGCAATGACGATTGTGGACACGTGGTGTTCACAGTCTGGAGGGGAAGGTGTAACAGGGTTACATGGAGGTTACGGTGTACCCACCTTCCTCTCCCTAAAGCAGTACTCTGTACTGGATAGTGATTAGATATCAGTAGATAGCTTCACAACCACTGGTTGGATAGCTTAGCTTCACTATGCTAGATAGTGAAGCTTATACATTACACCGTAGGCGGCTTGGCCGCAGATAAGAACAAGAATACAGTTTACGTTTAGCAACGAAGAGGTCACAAGTCTTGGGTTAAGACTACATCGACTCTTGAGGCCTAGAGATCGGATATCTCACAGGCCTGACTTGTTCTCGGATAGAACAAGGTTCTCAACCGTAATACTAACAGACTCGCTGAGTCTACGTCTTCCTCTGACGCTAAAGGCTACGGCAGCCCCGCTGCAGATCAGACGAGGAACGCGAGTAGTAGTCGGCAAACCAGTACCTCCAGAGGAGTACAATCCTGTCGCGGGTCTTGTCCAAGTACCACCAGCAGTAGGTAGAGACGTTGGGGTAGAGCTGAAATCAAACTGAGCAGCATAATACACGCTTTTTCAGATAATTGGATATAGAAGACATTTTCCCCAGATGGATTGATCAAATACGCTCCAGCATTAACGAGAGTCATCTGAATGCTCCGATTGATATCAGCGTACGTGTAAATACCATCAGCAAGATTAACACTTACAATGCTTGTTGTAGCAGCCGTTGGCACTTCGATTTTGAAGCTATTGTTCCAGAACTGAGCAGCGTCGATATTGTATTCGGAGTTGTATAACGTGATCGATTGAACAGCACAAGCTACATCACGGACGTCAGCAGCCGAACCAGGAAAAGAATACTTCCAAGATGAATTGTATCCATCTTGAACGAGATTGGTAGAGTCAAGTTTCAGAAAGCTTGCCATATTGATTAGTATATGATTCTAACCATATTTCTGATCGATAAATTGGATTAGTCTTCAATCGTGATTGGTCTGTCGAAATTGTATCTGATTTGACCTTTAACAAAATCTATGAACAACATTTGGCTTTTGCGCTCCGTGGCTTTATTATAGTAATAGACGATTGATCGATCATCAACGCCCTTGATGTTGACGTCCTTCACAACCATCTGAAGATCACGCTTTGAATTAGCCTTTAGGATCGCTACATACTCTGAATTCAATCGAATCATCTTATCAGTAGCAAAGTAGTTGTGGATTAGGTATATGGTACTCAATTTGAAGTGGCGACCCCTGGTGTAGTAATGTGAAAAGATATTCTTTTTGCAACAGACGGTCATTACTAAAATCATCAATGATGACGAGCTCAGGCTTGTTAGAACTGATTGGAGTATGTCGCACTTGATCAACGCTTGGTGGAGTATCGGGGTCAGCGAAAGTAACGAATCCATCGAGCTTATCGTGCAAATATTCGTACAGTTCTTGGTGCGGATTACGAGCAATAATCGTTAGATGAGCAAATACGTGAGGGGAATGCTTGAGAATGAACATACATAGGTTGTTCTTCCCACTGAACGATGGTCCAAGGACCACCATTCTAAATAACATTTTAATGTCAAGTGCTGGGATATCACCCATAGCAGCTGACTTGTATTTTTCGGTAGAGAACCACCGAAGTCAGGAATAGCGCTCATGACTAAAATCGTTTGATCTATATAGGATTAAACAAAATGAGTTCTGGTTTTTCATATCCACAGCCAACTTTTCAATCATCAATCTATAACCCCGCGTTCTATCTGACGTTGGATGCCAGTGGTTATCTAACCTTTGATTACGCGCAAACTCTGTATTTGAGTAAGGATGATTACAGGATGAGCTACATTAGCGGAGTAGTACCCGGAACGGCATCGATAGGATCTGCTCTTGTTCTCGGTGCTTCAGGTAATATCTCCGGCATTTCATCGCTAAGTGCCACTAACCTTACTGGCACGCTACAAACAGCTTCTCAACCGAATATCACTTCGGTTGGAAATTTATCTTTCAGTGGATCATCGCGCTCGATATCAATAACAGGCGCTTCAAGCTACATCGATTGTCGAGAATATCGCCAGAACGGGAATACGTACGATTTGAGCTTTCTACAATACATATCAGGAGTTAGTTTTGGTAGTGCGACATCAAATAATTTTTACTATTCGACTCAAGTTTAAATATCGCAAATATTAATATGGTATCAGCCAGTACGATCAGCTGCACAAATCTAAAACAAGGTTCGACGTATTACGATCTCTCCGGCCTATTCCGAGCTCGCTGACATTATCAAGCCTATATACGACCGGAAACATCGATTGCGGCGGTTTCATAAATGGGTACTTGGCATATGGTGACCAATCGAACATTACGACGGTAGGTAGCCTCACAGAGCTCGGTATCAACTCTACAGCAACGAATGAGTATTTCTCGATAAAGGGGTCGGGGTATGATTTTCTTGACGGAAGCTATAGCCGAATGCTTACGTTTTCGGGATCAAACGTAACTCCCGTCCAGTTCCAAATCGAGGTGAGCAACGGATCGAATACTGTAAGCACCAACGCGACACGGATCGGGAATTACACTAATAATGACCTTCGTTTTGGTACCAATAACTCCACGTCAATGGTCTTAACTGCCGGAGGACGGCTGGGGCTTGGAATTACACTCCCATCCGCTCGTCTACATATCACAGGCAGCAATAATTTTGTTTTTGGTAGCGGCGGATTAACAGTGTATCGCCTCCGTACTGACTCTGGCGCTACAGAATCAGCTCTTGGTCCTATCAGTTATAGTGTATCGGGGATTTTTGGCGGATACATTGCCTGTACAGCCATGGCGATGACGAGCGCTCGCCAATTGAAGAAGAACATCCAGATTGCACCACTCGATCGAATCAAGCGGCTCTACGATACCTGCGATGTAGTTTTGTATGACTGGATCGAATCTGAAAATAGACCTGGTCAAGAGGTAGGCCTCATAGCTCAAGATCTAGTCTCGGGCCATCTAACTGATTTAATCAGTGTCTTCTACCGCGACAATATCGAAGAAGGAGAGGACCCTTCGCTTGAACCAGCTAAGCAACAGCTCAACATTGACTATTCAAGGATCTCAGCGTACAACATGAAAATGATTCAGCATTTGATGTCTGAGATTGGAGATCTCAAGAGGCAAATAGACGAACTACGATCAATTATCTCAGAGTAAGTATAATCGTGAGTTCAGCCTATAATTTCCGGATTTCAACTCATAGAGGTAAGAAATATGATGCTGTGTTTGCTGATGGTAGAATTGTATCTTTTGGTGCTATTAAGCGGAATGGTGAGCCTTATCAACAATTTAGAGACCGTACATCATTAAAAGCATATCGGCAATATGATCACAAAGATAAGAAGCGGAGAGAGATATTACAAACGAGATGGACCAATAGATAATGATAATAAATATACCGCCGACTGGTATTCTAAGAAGTATCTCTGGTAGTGATATAACCATGGGTTGCGGACCGAGTAAAGAGCTCAAAACCAATTTGACTACTGATGAACCGCGTCAGATTGTGGGATCGACCATGCTCCAAGCTGACAAAATTATTGTTCTTGGGGATAGTGTTTTCTTACCCACCAACCCCCCGAAGGAGATTCTGCCATACTTGAGGTTTCTATCAGCGATAAAAAAATTCAGTCTATCGAGGCTATGCTAATAAACTCGTGAGGAATGGTATTGCTTAGATAGCAAAAGTCTTCACAGTTTTAGTCTTTTTAAGCTGGTAAGCCCACATGCGACCACCCTCTGTCTGAGTCGATGCATCAACCTTCCTGATAGACTTATCAAGGTCAGTAGCCCAAACAGCTGCCTGAGTCTTCTGGGGACGATCTTGAATGATCAGATTCTTCATGATGGCTTTAAGCTCGGCGACGTTGAGATCAGCGTTATCGCCATAGCTACCACCTGAACTGGAAATAATGCGTGGGTTAAAGAAGAACATAGTTTATAATAGACGCGTGATAATTTGCTTAAATTCGTTATCACCAATTAGTCGATTGCTGTACATATCCACAGTGAGAGACTTGAGCTGTTTGATGATGCTCGGGTTGTCATTCCCTAACATCATCTCTCCCTTGAGATTATCATACTCAGCACGAAGAGTCTCCAGAGGGTTCGTTAGCTTATCATGGAAATTGTACTGAAGATGTGTGACCGCAAGGATCTCTTTGAACAGTTTCTTATCATCGATAGATAGCTTATCATACGAAGCTTGATCGATCTGATTCTTATACACAAGAGTCCTGATCATGGATTGTAGACTATCACTGATTTGACATTTGGGTCCGCATTTGCGACGATTTGGCTGTACAATCACAAGTGTTTTGGCATCAAGGTCGGGAATACGAATATACTTGCTTCCAAGCTGACGATAAACGTAGGCGCTTGGGTTGCTAAACCCTGGATTTCGTTGAGATTGTAAGTACGGCCGCGGCGAACTACACCTCCCAATGGAGCAACACCAGCACCTCTTAGACCACGCCCCTTCAAGCCACTCCCACTAACAACATTTACCATATCATTAAGAACTCCTTTTACCCTTCGTTGATCTTGTCGCTCATTAAAGTCTTCTACATGTGTTTTTCCATGTAAAGCTTGACTGTATTGCTTTGACTTCGCTGAATAGACTGCCTTTGTTGCTTTCATTGCTGATGTCGCTGCCTTCAACGCCGATCTTGCTGCTTTTGAGTTTGACCCCGTACAGCCTTTTAGCTTCTTAGCGCTTCTGAGCTTCACCATAAGCTTGAAAGCTGCCTCCGAGTCATCATGAAGCTTTTGCAAATTATCGTCGTGATGATACTGCTCATTACTTTGACGCTTGATATCATGGGCCGATTTAAGGATGGCCTCATTTAGGATTTTGAGATTGTCATCAAGGTTTTTACGTATTTTCTCGTTCCGTTTCTTCTCTTTATTTATTTCAGCCGCTTCTTCATCAGTTGCTGGAAATGGATATTCAACATCCTTGAGATATTTATCCAAATCCTCAAACCGTTGAGTAAAGATGAGAATGTATCCATCCACCTGATAGTTCTCATCAAACCATTCCAAGCTACACCGGATACTTGCTTATGCCTTTTATATTTATCTTCCGTCATGATATTTAAAGGTTTGGAATCAGTTGGCTGACCAAAATAGTATGTTGAATGAGGTTTTAACACCTTTTTCTTTTCTGTATAAATAATGGGTATTAGTCTGAAAGGGATTTCAATATCCTTCGATTGGAGTTGTGTGTAGTAATCCGTCAGTATCCTTGTAGCATCATTGTCCGCGTTGCTCAGCTTTGGGTTCATATCTTCATCGATACCACTCATTGTTCCATGTTTAGCTTCTCCATCGGCTGGTGTGAATTCCTTGACGCCAATTTCCTCGTCATGCTTACCAATCACCTCTAACTGAAGTCCTCTGTCTCTGACCATATTGATAAATGAACGTAGCGTAAGTAGCCAATTTACCTTCTTTGTGATCGCTGGCTTTGTTCTATCACTTTCTTTTCCATAGACGCTAATTGAATGCCCATCAACCCAAACGTATCCATCATTATCAATAGGGGATGTCTTGATAGCTCCATTGAGTATTGGAACAATCTTCTTTCTTAAGCCATTGGATTCAAGCAATCCCTTATTTTTACTAATGGTCCAAAACAGTTTGAGCTTGCTATTAGACTGATCACTCGCTGTGGAAGTTGAATTATCGAAGACAAAACTGTCCTCAAGTCTCTGTTTGGTGCGATCAGCAATATCTCCTTCTGAAGCATTGACTCTTTTCCTTTTGATCCAATATATTCCCATATCAGGCGTGGTGTATCTTTATCCTCCTTCGCCATTTCGTTGCGTTCCCTCTTTTCATTGATATAAGTGAGGAATCTAACGTCGTTGGTGATAATAACTCCAATATGGTCGTATGTTTCGCTCTAATCAATGCTTGGGACTAAAACATGCTTTTTCAATCTAATACTATACGTCTTTGCATCTTTATCAATGTAATACTTCGTTAGCTGACGTCCTTTAGATGCAAGAGGATGAATGCGTAAGTCTGCAAGAATTGGATAAACATCAAATATCTGTGCAACAGCTTGTTTTGATCTATTTTGGTCTTTGATTTCATCGCTGTCATCATCACTGAATGTAAATTTATCAGGAGCATCTTCTCCAACCATAGCATCATTCATGACAGGAGTGTTGCTGATACCAACATCAACTACTGAAGGCTTGGCTTGTATGCCAGCATCTACCATCGTTGGTGTGGAGACCTCAGGGTTTTTACGGAGTTTTCATCATTCAGATTTTTTTAAAGTCCGATTGAGCAATTACCTGATCAATCATACTATCCATGGTTTGCTTTACTTCTTGTGGAATAGTATCATCAGATCCAACACTCGTATCAGTCTGAGTTGATTCGGTTGATTTCTTAGCAATAGTTGTAATACCATTCGCGATATCACTTGCCCACGAAGCGCCTTCGTACATTTCACGATTGGCTTTAGCTTGACGAACGCGACGCTGAGCTCTTTCAAGAAGCTCCTGTCGTTTTTGCTCTCTCTGAGCAAGCGATGTGAAATTTGGAAACATATTGATCCTATATGTTGTGAGTCATAAAAATGAGTACCGTAATTAGGTTTCTACCAGTAGCTCGGCATAACTGAGTCATGGCGGAAAGGTAGATATGTATGACAGATTCGGTTTCTCTCATTGAGAAGATTTAGATATCGGTCTTTGATACAATGGAACGGAACGCCAAAGATTTCTTCCAACTCATGTTGATACTTTCGATTGACTACCGTTTTGCGGAAATTCGCGCTTGCATCAAGGTTCAACAACTCATTCTTGATTCGACTTACTTCTTGGATGATCCAAAGCTTACGTCGAATCTTAACAAGCTCACGTTCTTTTCTATACAACTGGGGCACATTGGTATCTATATATCAAGTCAGATAATTCATAATCGTATAAAAATATTGGAAGTAATATATGGGTCAAAAGCTTACAGAGGATGTCTCTATCAATTAAATTTTAAAGCTAATCACGTCTCATTTTTTGACTTCCAGTACTCGTTTTCAAGAGTTGATCTCTTGTTCTTGTTAATTAAACGGAGATTTGAGAATGGCTCCCAGGAGTCAGGCTCATTACCAACCCACTTGATCAGATATTTGTACATACCAGACCGCATCTTTTTGTGATCCAAGATCTTTTCCGCCTCAAGAATGTCGCCTCGATTAATAGTAGCATCTGTAGTCTCTGTTTTAACCATTTTAAGATCGTTTGGTGCCTTGTAGAGGGTATGACCATTTTTGAACGGATTTGGACTCGGTAACCATCCATTCCCACTATTGTATAGACGGCATTGCTCCAACGAGCCGATTCTTTACCAAATGCCTGCTTCTTGAGACGGTATAATACGCTTGATCCGACCTCAAACTCCTTCTCAATTCTATCGGCTTCCACCTGATTATGACTCAGATCTGCATCCATTACTTTGCCTTTTGCATCATTCGGGGTCATACCAATCGAACGATGAAACGTGCTATTGTAGTTTTCAATAACGTCAGTGATAAGCTTTTGCGAAATCCTCTTGGGGGACATTTTAGTTAGTCTCTGCTTCAACGTTCTGTTAAATCGCTCAATTTTTCCCATAGTACCATGATCACCGGGCTCGTTGTTGTAGTGCTCAATTTTCTTGGATTTGAAGAACTCTTGAGCCTGCGAGTTCATGAACTCGCTACCATTATCGCTTGTAATGATATCCACTTTATGGAGGCGAACAAACGCTTTAAGCGCTACTAACACAGTTGCTGCTGTCTTGTTCGATAAGACCTTTGCAAAGCCCAACCTCGAGTTGATATTGATAGCAGTCAAAATTGGTCGCTTCTCCCAAAACGCAAGATCCATTTGCCAAGAGTTGGGGTTATGCGAAGCTATTTTGAAGCCATTGAATCTCTTCTTTTGCTCCTGATATCGTTGAATATCGGTCTGACTCGCATACCAATCCTTTACGATTTTGAAAGTTATCTTAGGATTTAACTCCTTTGCCTTCCGATACAGAGCTTGAGCTCCGATAAAACCGGTTTTTGGGTCATAGTAGAGTTTCTTTAATAGCGCGTCCATGATCTATATTTACATTAAAAAATTCCCAGTGGTTAGCTGCTTAAATATCAAGTGGTTCAGTCGTGATGCCATCATCAAGTACTCGACGTTTGTCATAGTAGTAGTTGAGCGCTGTTTTGTTTTGAGTATAGGTTATGATAGATTTGGTTTCTTTCGATAGTCTGAACCCCTTGTTTGTACCTTGTAGCGTGATGCGATCCCGTACAACAGTCTCAAACCCATCAGGATTAAGAACACCATTGTTTCGACCACCTCCCTGCTGAACACCCTTCGCTGAAACTTTTACCTTGTAAGATTCGTCGGGTAGATAGCAAATATAGTTCTTACTCGATAGTGAGACCATAGCATCACCTGACCATTCATCTTTGAACAAACCAGGGTACGGCGATCAAACTTAGCTACCTCAGTGTTGAAGTCGCGTGGGAACCAATCGTATTTATGCTCCTTGAAGTGAGCACGTAGCTCAGGCTTGATACAGTCTTGAAACGGATTCTCACAGCTGAAAGCGATATAAGCTGAATCAGTGTCCATCTCCTGGTACTGGAAGTCAGAGCGGTCGAAGTAGAAATCTATGCAGTGGTAGTAGAACTGAAGCATACGTAGCTTCGCAAGCTGATAGATAGCAATCGACAAATGGATTGGGTTCTTGTTATTACGTCGGCGTTTCTTCATGGTGATTTCACACGCATCGTTAAGCTCTTCCAAGCCATGGAACGTAAAGTGTTCGATATTGTTCTTAATACCTTTGTCGCTCGACTCATACTTGACCTCTTTGTGCTTGCTCATGTCCATTCCAGATCGACCAAAGCACTGTTGCCTACAAGTTTCATTATCTCAGCAATCATCGCCTTAGACTTATCAACATCACCTTCTTGTCGAGCGTTTGATACAGCCTCCATAAAAGGAGCAAAAGCCTTGTGAGAGCTGGCCTTGATAAAGCAGTAAGTCTTGGTGATCTCCATACCATGAGAAAGGTACCACTTGAGCAAAGGAGTGTAGATGAGTATCTTTTCACCAAAGTAGCTACCAATCAACTTGCGAGCTGGCTTTGCTCGGCTTTGATTGCGCGCCTCATTGTGATCGAACATGTGCTTACCAATGACGCTCTCATTCGTACAGTCGATCAGTACATTCTTGAAAATTGGAGTCAACTCACGAAAGTACTGTTTGCGGTGCTCTGGTGTGCGAATATCACTCTCGAGAAAGCCGAATACCTTGTCTGCTTTGATGTCATCGATGATATCATCATACGCTTCAACCATAGTCAATCGACCGCATGGCATCTCATTACCAAGAGCCCATAGGTATAGAGCGTTAGAGTCGTATCCGATAATTTTCTTACAGACCTTACCACCGCGAATCTTCGTTTCATTACGCTTAGCGTAGCGATTGAAGATAATAGATGGACCTCCAGTAATGTTGGCCTTCATCTTAGAGTAGATATTCTTCTCCTCCTTGTCGATCGAGTTGACCAGTCTGTCCGAGTTGAACTCAAGCAACTTCTTATACCGAAACCCCTTAAGCGACATGTCTATTCGAGCGGTGTTGCACTTTACGCAGCTGACCAAGATGTTGCCGTCGATGTGGCCAAGATTATGGTTGATACGATCCGCTGAAGCGGTATCAACAGTCAGCCGACAGTAGCATAGACCACACAGATACTTTTGCTTTTGCAGCAATGTATTCAAGTGCTCGAGTGTCATACCAAATTTTCCTTTGCCTTAGCGTCCTGACTCTTGTAGCCAGCCATGCGCTTAGCTGGAAATTGGAATGCGTTAGCAGGTTTCTTATCCGGAAATTGGAGATTATTGAAGCAGGTCTGATACATGACCTTCTCTGAAAGACCAGGTAGGGACACTCCATCCGCAAACATATCCAGATTGAAACGCTTAAATAGCTCTCGCTGAGCCTTGATAGCTTTCATGAAAGGGACTACGTTGAGATTGTTGTACCAGATCAGTAGGTCTTTGATCGATTTCATCTCGTAGTAATCCCACACGAACTTCACTCGTTCGTAGTCATCGCCGGTGATGTTTGTTCCACGGAGCTTGCTATCAAAAGCTGACTTAGGCGGGATAGTAGTCTGGTTTAGAACATTGAACGCGGTGATGTACTCGTAATGGAAAAGACCCTTGCCAAGACCGCATACACATCTAATTTTGTCATCGCATTTGCAGCCACCGAGATATGTTGTAAGATACTTGTCGTAGCTAGTACCAGCTGGTACATAGTTAGTGATATCAAGCATTTTCATGTCCGATGTAGCAATGCACGTGTAGCTGGGGTTCTTGATGACAGATTTGATGTTGTCGGTACCAATTACGGCAAACAAATCCTTCTTAATCAAGTTAAGATCGTATCGACCAGAATTGAAGCCGAATAGTGGTACTTGCTGTTTCCGTTTCCCGTAATCAGATCTTTGCTTACCAAAACCAAGACTGCGGTGAAAGTCAACGAAGCTGGCATACTTCCCTCTTCAATCCAACTCTCAACATCAGGCATCTTGTAGGTCTTACCAAGCTTTTCACCTGGAAGTTCCATGCCTGTCAGACCGTGAGCATTGATGATTTTTTGAAGAAGCAATTTGTACTTATTGACATTGTACTGCTGGATCTTCACGGATACATCACCGATGTATTTGAACATATCCGTAAGCAGCACCTTTGGATCGTCATTTACAAAGCAACGCACCTCCTCGGTTAAGCTATCAGCTACTGATACTGACACAGGAATATGTTCGTTCGTGAAGACAGTATTCTCCCCGTGTTGAGTTGCGGTAGGCTTAAGAACGGCCTCAAAGTCATAAACGATGAAGTGATCGATGTACTGGTCAGCATCCTTGATGGAATACTTAGTAAGCAGTGATCGTATCGTGTTCTGAGCCGGTTTGTAAATAGTTGGCTCAGCGGGGAAGCTCTCAATATTTACAAGCTCACACTGATTCTTCTTATGATTTTTCAGCTTTTCAGCGCTGATAAAAACCATTTCACACTTAGGACATTGATACTTAGACTGAAGCATATCGATGTTCTTAATGTAAAGAGCGTGATTCTCGTGTGATAGAATATCCATAGCTTCATACCCCTTGTCCGATCTACGAATGCATTTTACATTTCCAGAAACTACATCCATATTATATACGTTAATACCATGTTGGAAGCAGTCCTCAACCTCATCGAGCTGTAGTAGGTCAATGGGCTTGAAGCTTCGAAATAGGCTCAACGTTTAGTTAACCCCCTTGAAAGAGCAATAGCGCTTGAATGCCTCCTTCACCTGAGCCTGAATTCTGCGAGGATCCTTCTTAGAGCTCTGGAATGCATGCCAGGCGATGCAGTGGAAGACGAACTTGTTGTTGGTCTTAGGGAAGTTGATTACATGCTTGTTTTCGCGAATAATCTGAGGGATGACAGTTTCGCTGTCCCCCAGAGCATGGTCGCGATGGTAGATGAATATCTTGAATGCAGTGATCGCCTTGAGCTTATACCCGGAGCTGGGGTAGTTCAGTTTGTCAGCCAACTCCATAGAACGGATTTCCGAAATCACCTTCTTTCGCATATCAGCCTTGCTGTTGATAGCGACAGGCTTATTGAACACATACGTGGTAGCGAGATTTGGATAGAAGTAGCGAGTATCATCAGGATCGGTCTTGCTTACAAGTTCTTACCCAAGAGCAACATTTACCTTAAACGCACTCGCCTGAGTCGAAAGAACATTCTCGAGCTTGTCGTAGAAAACAGAAGGCTCAACACCCTCATATAGGTGTGATTCCATGTGATTACCATTGTAAAAACGGTACTTAGGATCAGCCTTGTAGTCAGGCGACAAGTGTTTCTCAAGGGTTTCAATCGAAACATTGTACTGCTAGCTACCAATCTCAGGTTGATTGGGCGCGAAACGTTGCTTACATAAACCATCTTACCCGTTCTACCACGCACCTTAACACGGTAGCTACTACCCCATTTGATAGCTTGGATATTTAATCTCTTTAATCCTTCGAGCTCGTGTGCAAACATGTTGCCTATATATTGTTGGGTATATTATTCTTCGTAGATATGACTTTATAATCTTTGGATCTTGCTTGTATCAGGATCGACTTTATATCATACTAATATACAAAAATCTGAAATGAATTAATTCAGATATTTGGAGTATGCCTTGGTGGAGGTTTTAAGCCAGTTATTTGAAGCGTGTTGTCGGCGTCAGTCATTGGCTATATTCTTGACTTTTATCTGAGAAAAAATTGATTAATTAATTAAGTTCAGTTTCAGCGCTTTCTGTTTCGTTAAGTTCGGTTCTGGGCTTACGCTTGCGAGCTCGAATCTGCTTTCTATTCTTGTCGTCGTAGCTCTTTTGATACGACAAGCGAGCGTCGCGTGTGCGCTGGTAGTAGCGCTTCTGTGCTGCTTTGATACGTTCCTTGCTAGCTTGGTATTGCTCAGGAGAGTACGCCATGTTACTATATTACTAACTTTATATTTATCACGATCGATCAACAAATACTTGGTAATTGAGAAGTTGAAAACACAATGCTTCCATTAAATTATTAATCATTTCCTCTTTCCTCTTCCTCTGTTCTCTTTGTGCTCTGTGAGGGTTGTTGTTGTTGAGGTTGTCGCTGAGCTTCAGTAGCAGGAAGCAGCGAAGTGTGCTCGGTCAATTCTTGATGCTGCGCTCCAGCAGCAAAAGTCAGGTCGGTCATTTCTTGACGCTGGGCTTGTAACGGTGTCTCGTCCTTCGCTACCTCGATCATGTTGTCAAGCTTCGATTTCCAATGTTGCGAATATGACAGAATCGCCCCCATCGCAATGTCAACACCAATCATCCGACACACGATAAGCGAGCGGCCAGGAGCTGTTAAACATCCTTTTCGTCGGTTGGATTCTCTCCGAAGGCCAAAACAATGATTGTAATGACCGCCAATATGACAGGTACGAAGCATTGAGCGTTGATGATCCACCGTCTGTATCCTGCTCTACACAAGAAAATTAGCAACAACATATTCAAACAATTAGGGGCGAGAATACGTACGCTTATATTTCAGCGCTCTGGAAGCAGTTCCACCAATGTCAACGCGAACATGACCCGGAACCACCACCAGCACGTGAATGTCCTCTCCGAGCGACACGTTCGGCCCAAAGAGACTTGGTTTGGACAGCTTCCACGACGCGCGCATCTTCACGTAGGAAGAAACATCTCCGCTCTGAAGCACCGCGTCCAGAGCATCGTCGTCCGTTACCCACGCGCCGCGACCCTCGTCTTTCTTCGCCAGGAAGAGCTGCAGGTCCTTGGCGTCAAAAGTAATAGTCGAAGAGTTCTCCATTTTGATCGCCTTCTTCAAGTCTCCCACCGACTGACCCGCGTCTATGTCCACAGGGAAAGCGTTTCCTGCCACACCAACGATAGCACAGAAGAGCTTCACCATCTTTCCTCCATGCGGCAGATTCTAGAATGAGGGAGAATTTCTGGAAGGAAGGTTACTACATATCGTACCCTTGGTTACTCCCTTTCGCACTTGCGTATCTGTGCCGAAGAGCACCACGCAATCGTCTCAGCCCTGCAAGTGATTTATTAATGTCTAAGGATTCATCCGAACACTGTTACATGAAGTTGTTGTGCTAGCTGGAGCGATTGAATTCTCTTTGATCGATTGCGGGCGTAAATTGGACTGGAGGTCGTTGATGTTGGGGCTACCTCCGCCTTGGCCATCTCGCGAGCCTTGGATACATGCTGGTCCATCGTACGCCGGTGAGCGTCGAGTAGAATGACGCAGCAGAGAGCGTACAATCGGCGCCAGGCCTCTTCAATTTGAGGCGTCCACAATGCACCAGAACACTCCTTCATGGCAAATATCAGAGCGACTCCCAGTGGATCGTAGTGCTCCATCTTGACGCCAAAACGCAGATGTGTGTGCATCAGACTCTCCACACGCTCCACCATATTGTCTCCTACTAGAATAGTCCGCAAGCCAGCGCTGATATGAACCAGCACCTTGCTGCGCACCACCATCGACGACCGAAATATTGGCTTGAGAGCTGGCGAGTTGTGATCCAGGAACGCGTAAAATGTATCGTAGAGTTGAGTGATGCGCGAGTTGCTCTGGGAGTTATTGGTGCTTCGTTTACTGTTGGCCCAACTTCAAAGAACGCCTCATTCCAGAAGGCTGCAGCTGTAATTCTGTGACTTGCGGTGGAGGTTGTGTAGTACGAGAAACTCGGCAGGTGTTTCAGTATTTGCCCTCGCGAAAGCTTGCGTGGTCTTCGGTCGTCTGGCGCTGCGAAGACGGAGTTGCACGTACAGCTCAAGTACACCCCATAAACCCTGTTTCCTCTTGCCTTCAAAACTCGCAAGTAAACAGTGTGAAGTGGTGGGTCTATCGATGACCCAACGAACGGGTGCTGCTAATTGCAAAACGCAACGAACATCAGCTGAGCAATATGCTGATGGGGCAAGTGGCCGTCCTCCAGCCAGAAATAGGTCCGAGAATCAGAACACGAAGGCAGGTAAACGTTTATTGCAACACAACTGCGAAACGGGCTCCGTCATCGCAACATCCCTGTAGAACAACTCACCGTTCACTGAACAATGCATGCACTTCAACTCCGTCATGTAGCCATGTGTCGAACACCGAGACAACAAACTTCAGGTATGCCACGTAATAACCAAAATCAACTATTTCAGTACTCTTTCCAAAGCTGCACTCAGTCAAATTCCGCACACCGTAACCTTCCACGTGCCTCTCGACCATGACGGACGCTGTGCAGGTCGCCGCCGGCGCTTCCGGCAGCTATTCAAGCCACTCAGGACTGTCCAAGATCTGGCGCACTGTCAAGACGCACGCGGGTGTGTACACGGGCGGCAAAGTGGAGCTTTTCCATGGTCGCGCAGGCCCCGACTCGGAGCCCAAGGCGCTCATGGCCTGCATGCTGCACGACGACGTGGCCGTCGTGGACGCCGAGACCGGAGAGCTGCAGCGCACTCTGCAGCAGGACGTGGAGGACGAGGAGGCCAAGGAGTCCTTCGTGGTGTTCGCTGTGAGACCAGGCAAGAAGAACCAGCTCGTGACGGCTGGCCGCAACCTGTTGCTGCGTGTGTGGGACCTGGACACCTTCAAGTGTGTTCGTACGATCAAGGCTCATGAGACGCCCGTGCTGGCAATGGGATTCGACCCGTCGGGCACTCTATTGGCCACAGGGGGCAGCGACCGCACAGTCAAGGTGTTCGACGTGGACAAGGGCTTCTGCACGCACAACTTCCGCGGTCATTCTGGTATCGTGACTCTCGTGCAGTTCCACCCGGACGCGGCGCGACTTTCGCTCGTGTCGGCCAGTGACGACGCCACCGTGCGCGTCTGGGACTTGTACACGCAGAAGCAGGTGGCGTGCACCCAGGACCACATGAGCCTCGTTACCAGTGTGGCCTTCTCGGAAGATGGCTACACCATGCTGTCCGCTGGACGTGACAAGGTGGTTAACTTTTGGGACTTGAGGGACAACAAGCTCACCAAGACGGTGCTGGTGCACGAAGCTGTTGAAGGACTCGTGGTAGTGCCGTGCGTCACGAAAGCGGCTGACAAGACGCAGGATAACAAGTCCATCTACTTCCTGACTGCTGGAGAGATGGGCACGCTTCGGTTGTGGCGTAGCAGCGGAAGCGTTTGCGAAACCGTGTTCACACAAAAGTCGGATGTCTCGGCGTCTCTTACGTACACGGATCTGCTGCACGCAGCGAAGTTGTCGTTGTGTCTTCGGAGCAGAAATTCCTGGTGTTTGATGAAAAGTTGTCTCGACGCACTCAGATTATCGGCTACAACGACGACATTCTTAACCTCAAGTACGTCCCGGCGGCTGATGCAAGCGGAGCGCCTTCGGATTTGCTTGCCGTGGCCACGAACAGCGAACAAATTCGTCTTCTGAACCGCAACACGCTGTCTTGCGATCTCCTTTCGGGCCACACAGACATTGTGATGGCACTTTCGGTTTCCCCAGATGGTCGATGGCTTGTGAGTGCTTCAAAGGACAGGACCGCTCGGCTTTGGGATCTGCGGCCTACTGGTGGTAAGAAGACAAGCAAGAATCTGCCGCGCTGTGTGGCCACTTGCGCTGGTCACACTGAGTCTCTTGGCGCGGTTGCTATTTCGCAGCGCGCTTCCAGCTTTGCTACAGGTGCTGCTTTCTTTGTTACTGGTAGCTCGGACAAGACTAAAGATGTGGAGCCTTCAGCCACTTGCTGGATCCTACGCTACACCTGCGAAGCCTCCACCCACGGAGCTGTCGATTTCCACCCTGGGTGCTGTGAAAGCTCACGACAAAGATGTGAACGCCCTTGCGGTCTCGCCCAATGACCGCTTTATTGCTAGTGCATTGCAGGATAAGCTTATCAAGGTGTGGCACTCGCAGCAGGGGGTACCGGTCGTCTCCTGACGTTGGCTGGTGTTTGCCGTGGCCACAAGCGTGGTGTGTGGGCTGTTGAGTTTTCTCCGGTCGATCAGTGCCTTGCGTCTGCTAGTGGTGACAAGACTGTCAAGGTGTGGTCAGCCAAGGACTTCTCGTGCTTGAAGACGTTCGAGGGCCACACTGCGTCTGTGCTGAATGTGCAGTTCGCTTGCGCTGGTATGCAGCTGCTGTCTGCGGGTGCGGATGGACTCGTGAAGCTCTGGACCATCAAGAGCAACGAGTGCGAGGCTACGCTGGACAATCACGAGGATAAAATTGGGGCTCTCGCTGTGTCGAAGGACAACTCCGAGATGGTCAGTGGTGGTGCCGATTCTACAATCAACCTTTGGCGTGACTTCACGGAAGAGGAGGAGCGCTCTCAGCAGGATGACCGCGACGCCAAGCTGCTAAAGGAGCAGGAACTTTTCAACTGCCTGCGCAACAACAAGTTGCTGGACGCTGTGCAACTCGCATTTGAGCTGAACCACCCGAACCGCATGCTCCAGATTCTGCGCGACCTGCTTGAAGGCCCGCGGCACAAGGATCAGCCCGTGCTTCCAGGTGGTAAACCGATTGACTCGGACAACTTTTCGCCTGAGGACATATTTTCGCCAGTGGTGGTCAGTCTGGAGGACGAGCAGCTGACGACGTTGACAGAATGGTTGCGCGACTGGAACACTAACGCTCGCAACACGAGTGTGTGCCAAGTTCTGGTTAGCACAATTCTTCGTGAGCTGCCTCCTAGCCGCCTGAAATCGTTGGATGGAGTTTCCAAGACCGTAGAGGCTCTTATTGCTTACAGCGAGCGCCACTTCCAGCGTATCGACCGCATTCTCCAGATGTCTTACCTCGTGGACTTTAGTATTGTGACCATGAAAATTTGCTGCCGGTTGGCGAAAGCGTGTCAGCCGTGGAGAAGACGGACAGTGATAACGAAGCAGATGAGGAGGAAAAGGAAGAAAAGGTACAGACCAAGGTGCAAACCATCAAGCAGCCACGGAAGCGTGGCAAGGCTGCTGCCAGTGGAAAGACCAAGAAGCAACGAGTGTAAATAGTTCCTCTCATAGAGCCCTTGCTGTGGGCGCTTTTCTACCTTTCTTCTTGCTCGTGCTCTCTTTCGTAGATTCCAGACCCTCAGCTACATCGTTATCCTCCGATCGCCCGTAGATTTTCATGGTGGTGAGAAATAGTTCCTCCAGGCCAGCAGTACGACAGGCAGCAGCCAAGTCAGACATGCCATTCTCCGGGAACTCATGAAAACCTCGAGGTAGACGTCTGAGCGACTCGATACCTCTTGAACAACCCTCTCTTAATTCTTCCGCCTGCTCACCTCGCACTAGCTCGTATTTCCATAGGACAAATTTGTACCCACCTCTACCACTCTCTTTTAACCCCCCAAAGACCAAGGTTGTATAAAACTACATGACATCATGTTGTAGGTACAACATGTTTGAATAGGGATTGGCTCTAAAAACAGCCAAAATATAGTGAAACCAAGTATAATCAAATCCCTCATAAAAGTTCGATGCGCAGGGCTAGGTTCGAATTGCAAAAAGATAGGTCAGAACAGATCAAAAATGGTAGAGGCCTAATTTTGTACCCATTTTTGAGTGGAGGGGCGAGTTCGACCGCCAGTTGGTTGAGAGGCGCGAGACGCGCCTGGAGAGCAGCGCGTTTGCCGGTCGGCTCAAGCAGGTGCACCCCGATATCGCATTCGCTTGATGAAGGAGCATCGCGAGTATTTGGGAGGGGGCCGCGCCACGGTCGCAGACTTTTCATCCGCGCGACCAGCTGACCCAAAGCCTCGCCGTGCGCTCCTCCATCGCCCCCTCCGATGGGGAAAGATGCTGCTTATATTTGCGCCGCAATATGCAAGTAATTTCGCAGCAGCGGCGGGCGATAGCAGCCAAAACCTTGGCTGGTACTGTCAAGAAGAGGCTGCAGCCGCAGAAGAAGTAGCACGACGACGAAGAATGGGAGCCAGAAGAGGATGCCGTCGCTGATGTCGAAGAAGATTTTGCGACGAGCAGGACGAGGAAGCGCCAAAGCCGGTGCGGAAGACGAGCAAGGCGAAGGCGGTTGACAACTCGCACAAGATGGGCAAGGCGAAGGCGGTGGGAAAGTCGAAGAAGGTGGCCAAGTCATCTGCGCTTTCCAATACTGCTGCTACCACTAAAAAGCCGCGCAAGATGTCGTCTAAAACGCTAGTGAAGGAGGCGAGGGAGTCAGCTGTAGCTGCCAAGCGGAGTGCTGCCACTAAAGCACGTCAAGATCAGGCTAGCCTCTCTCAACGAAAAGGGAACGAGGCCAACATTGCGGCGCGCCAGCGTTTGGCTGAGAAGAAGCGGAAGCCAGACACTGACTCGACGGGGAAGCAATCGAAGAAGAGGCGTACGAGCTCACCGGATGCTGCAAGGTACATACAACGTGTTGCGATACACCATGTTTCTGCTTACTGTGGTGGCGTACGAACCTTATGTCTGTGTTTTGCTGAAATTGTAGCCCAAGGTCGAGACGCAGTGAATTTGACGGCGCCCAACTCCATCCCAGTGGAGATGATGCCGATGCTCAAGGACCCGACAGCGGCGACGGTGCTGATACGGAAGGACCCGACAGCAGTCCACATCCCGTAACCCGGCGACGAGAAACCAGTGCGACTGTTGCCGCTACTCAGTGCCCAGACAGCACTCGAGCTTGCGCGATCCAGAGGTACGTGGAAACCGCGTGGATTGATATTTGGTCGGCAATTGTTACTAACGAGTTGTTGTATTTGAATCCACGCAGCGCGGTCGTAACAGCATCTCCATCAACGGGACAACTGTACGTGCAACATGTTTGAAGCTAACGGCTACAACGTGTTTAGCATGTTGTATTATACAATATGTACTGACTTGTTGATGCTATATGTTTGTAGTTTGGCCGTTGGTGAATCCGACCCTAAGCGTGTTAGCACCCCGATTGATGTCCAAGCCTTGTTTGATGCTTTAGACTCAGACTGCGATGAAGACGAGGAAGAAATGACCTTTGACGATATCGTGGACGATCCAGCTGACCGCGAAGCGCCCGGTGAAAATCCCGAGACATGTGAAGCTCCAGAAGAAGTGAATATTGACAGCGAGGGCGCAGGGGTTGAAGACGCCGCCGCTGATAGAGGATCCGAGTCTCCGTTCGAATGGCCGTTACGTGATCGTGCAGAGATGCTTGAGTTTGCTAAGAACGAAGAAGCACTGGCGAAAATGCGGAAAAGTGGCTGGCAACTGGGTAAGTTTTTTATCTATTCTATTGCTGGTAGCTGACAAATATATTATTAACATGTGGTACAACAGATCCAAAAACATTTCTCCCGATCGCCACTATCCTGGATTGTATGACGGTCCCTACGGTCCGTCAGATTACGTGAAACAATTTGCGGACTTTGGAATTGTTCTTCTATTTTATACCAAGAACGTTATGGACGGAGATTGCCGAGCAATCCACGCGGTACCACGAGCAGGACCTCGTGGAACGTGTGGATCGAATGTTTACCAAACAAAAGTGCCGGGCAAGAAGTCAAAGGAGCTGTTCATGGAGCAAGAAGCGAGGCATGCAGACATATCTCCGCACGAAATAGTTATTTTGCTGGGGCTGTTCGTTGCGCAGATGATAAACCCGCAGCGTCGCCTTTTTACGACCACTGGTCGACTACTGCTGTGGGTGCTGTGCCTGCTGGCACATTTGGCAAATTTATGACGCGGAACCGGTTCATGTACATCCTGTCGAACCTACATTTCACGAACAATGCTGACGAACGCGCGGGGACGGACAGGGCTTGGAAGATGCGCTCCGTAGTGGACACGTTGCAGACAAGTTTCCTGGCAGGATACACAACGCCACCCGTTATTTCCTTTGACGAGGCGATGATTCCGCTGCACAACCGCCACAACCCAACCCGGCAGTACATTGCTAACAAACTGCAGAAGTGGGGGACCAAGTTGTTTATGACGTGCTGCCCTTCGACTTCATATTGCCTTCGGCACGTCAAGCTGTGAGCTCCAAGCGAGCTCGCAGCTTTTTCTTGGTACAAGTAAACATGTTGTACTTTTAACGTTGTATTGTTTAACATGTATTGATGCTGTATTGTAATAGGCTTGAAGTTTATTGCGGCAAAGCGCAGCACGCTCAGAAGCTTGGAAATGTTCCCGAGTCAGTGTGGTCTGCTGATCACAACACTGGTACCGCTGCGGTTATGCGATATCTGGAAGCGGTGCTCCCTTCTCCGTCGGACAATGTGTACCACACGATTGTAACCGATCACTTCTATATGTCGGTACAACTGGCCTATCAACTCCTACAACGGCAAGTTTATTGTGTGGGGACAGTCCAAAACGACCGACAAGGCTTTTGCGACGCGATGGTTGAAAAACCGCGACCGACCAAAGGGATTGGCCATGGCACGACTCGCATGGCCGTTGCGAAGAACTGCCCCCTCATGACGAGTCTTGTGTGGTGGGACAGACGCCCGGTGCAGTTGCTCGGAACGGGGAAGCCGGTCAAGGGAGAGCTGCTGTAAGTTGCAATGTCTGTTTATTTATCTACGTATGCGATCTGACATAAATATTTGTTTTATACTGTTCACAATGTAGATCGGTGGAAAACGGGAGGTGTGCGAGGTGAAATACCCCGTCCGTCCATGATGCGCAATTATAACCGCTGGATGGGCGGGGTAGATGTACATGATCAATTGCGACTTCAGCGGTATTCTCTCCAGCAGCAGACGAAGTGCAAAAAGTATTACAAGGCGATTTTGCTCGGTCTCGTGGATATTGCCATCGTGAATGCGTAGATTGTATACCGCGAGACCCAGAAGAGTCGAGGCGCCAAACAGGACACGCAAGGAGAATTTTGCATGCAGCTACAAGCGCAGATGCTGGGCCTCACTGTGGAAGACTTCGCTCAGGTAAGACGTATACACCATGACTGCCTACAACATGTATACAACAAGTGGGTATACAACATGTTTACTTGTATGCTTTAGCGTCAACCTCAGGTCGATGGAGCGTCTGATATTCTCAGGGCACTGCCAGCTGAACACGTCCCCGTGAAAACCCACATTTCCAGATTGTCCATGGGCAGCGCAAGCGGCGACAGCGTCAATGCAATGTTTGCTCAAACCGCAAGCGTAGTGTGGGTGAGCGTCGCGCTACCAAATACTATTGCCCAGGATGCAGCCCATCGGATAAAGCAACGTATGTTGTGAATCGCTATAGGAGCGTCTATATACTAACTATACTAACCATATATGCAGAACATACTTGTGCAACAAGGTCTGGCCCCACTCGAAGAACAACACGCTCACCTGCCACCAAATTTGGCACCACCAAACGATAACGACCGCCCCGCCCCCGATGTGGTCGTGACATCCAGAACCGGGAGGCTGGAGGCGGTGCGGGGAAACGGAAGCGGCGCAATCTTCAGCAGGATGAAAACGCTGAGGGTGGTGGCGATGACTCGAGACCGAAACAAGTGCTCCCGTCTGTATTGAAGAGGGGGTGGAGGAGGACGACAGCCCCCGTGCTAACGCTGCAACGGAGGAAGGAGCCGACGCTGACGCTGCTACGGAGGAGGGCCAGGACGCTGCTGCGGTGGAGGATGATGAAGACGATCCTGCTGCGGAGGATGATGACGATGCTGCTGCGGAGGAGGATGACGATGCTGCTGCGGAGGACGATGCTGCGGAGGAGGAGGAAGGCCAAGTCTCTGCTGCGGTGGAGAGCGCGCGTGACAATGAAGACCGAGTTGACGAAGCGTAAATTCGCTGGTGGTGCGTCTTTCGAGCGTGGCGTAGCAAGGACTTCAGATTTGGTATCGTTTTGATGTGTCTGCTTTTTCAAACAAAACTCAATGAATTTAGCACTGTTGTTTCTCTAAGTCAGTACGTGCAGTTGCGATTCCATCGATTGCTTTTGCTTTCATGTTCAAAGAAAAGTGGGTGTATTTTCTCTTGATAAAAAGGACTTCAGTATTGCAGTATGTGCGTTCAGTTTATGCCCAACACGTTGTAGGATACAACGTCCGATGTTGTATATGCCACCCTTGAGGACGTCCGGTCCAAACGGAATGTCGAGTTTTTCAGAAAAAATACTCGTACCTATACGGGACTTATAGACGGCATTAACATGCTGTATCCTACAACATGTTTGGATTCTTGAAAAGATAGTATAGACCGGCATTAACATGCTGTATCCTACAACATGTTTGGATTCTTGAAAAGATGGTAAATCTGTCTGGTTGCTTGGGGTTAATTTGATAGTCTGTCTTCTTGAGCCAATACTCACTTAGTTTATTTGCCTTGTCTGCCGGTACTATTACCATGTTATCGAAACGAAACGATTTGATACCGCCCGGACCCAAAAATAGAGTAGAACAGAGCCAACATGTGTATTGCTTAGTTTACTACCTTCTCCGAACGTAAAGCTAAACGCTTGGCTGGACCGCTTGCGCACAAACAACGACGTATCAGTAGTTAGCCCGTACCCGCATCCAGAGTCTAACACCCAACCAGAACACGCCACGTCAGCCTTTTTTCTTTCCATCAGTTCAGGGTATAAAAGTCTTACCGTCTTTTCGATGTTCGCCGACGCGTTCGCGATGTTGTTGGAAGCTTCCGTCACCTTTCCAACAGCGATCAGCAGATGGCCCGTCGCAAAGTCGTCCACATCGCTATCGTCATCCGAAATGACCGGCGATCCTAGGGTTGGGGAGGGGACAGCATCAGCGCATCCTCATCCGCCTTGGCCTGTTCCGGCGTCAGTGTGTCGCTTGAAGCTGGACCTGGCTCGTCCGTCATGGCTCGGGCGACAGGAAAATTTCTGGAAACGCTGATTGGCTGCAATAGGGCCACATCTGCGGGAATCTCCACGCGAGCTGCCTTGGCCTTTTCTTTAAAGCCGCCTTGGCGCTCTTGACATGAGCAACTGACATGCGCCTGGACGGAGTAGCCACACGCTTCCGTTTCATGTAAATGTTGTTGCGCATCAAACCGAGGCTGCGATCTTCCAACATCTTGGGACAGTGCCGTTTCATGCGAAACGCACCGTCCTTGTTGTACTTCCAACCACAGTAGTCGCAATCGTCCTCATTGCAGTCGGGATTGTGCGCCTCAACCTTGCGATCATTGCCACGCGCCTTGCGTTTGCCCAGATGCTGGCTAGCCCTCGCATAATTTGCGGTCGTAGCCGTAGCTTCCATTGCTTCAATCTGGCTACGGCTCTTCTCCATGAACACGTTGCGTAGAATCACTTCCACTTTGTCCAAGTGAAACGACCCGCCACATGGTTCCCCCAATACGAACTTGGGAACCGAGTCATAATCCGCATTGCCGCAAGCTGGTTGGGAAGCATGGTGACACCGTTCAGCGCCTCCCGCGACTGACGGTTGATCCGATTGCGCGCCTCCTTGACGTACAAAACGAGTTCGCCCACTGTCTTGAAGTCTATAGCCCGAGAAGTTTCGAACCTCGCAAGCGACTTGGCCATTCCTTTGGGCATTGGAATCACCGTAAACGGTGTCCAGTCGCTGCCATGCCACATAGAACATGTTTTCGTTGAATGACGAGCGCAACGACTCCAGATACGAACGGAACAGAGTCTGACTCAGCAGAGCCCAAATGTAGTAATTCGGTCGTCCTACTCCCGATGTGGATGCAAGCACACTGATGCGCGGTTGTTTTCGACTGTCGCCAGTGGTCGTGCCGACTCTTTGACCCGATGCAAAAACAGAAGAACTATGATGAGATGGAGGTCATGATAAAGCGCTGTTTCCGACAAAGTCGCGAAACCTATCGTTTGAGAAAGTTATCTCGCCCTATCAAGAGGACACCTGCAACTGCGGACTGTATTGCCTGATATTTTCCGAGTGTCACGTTAGAGGCATACCAATGATCGACCTCAGACGTAGAGTCCTAGGATATCTTCGCTTCAGGTATCTGTTCAAGGCGTGTCTTGGTAGCACGGAGTGGGACTCGGAGTAATGACATCAATCTCGTTCGATACAATCAACCGTATTCAGTACGCGCCGCATTTACGCGTCAATGCTTTCAGAGCCGTATGTGTAACCTTGAACTTGATATCTCTAAATATATCCCCGGATGGGGTAAGTTTTGAAAACTATAAAACGTACTTAGAGAGATGGTTTATACAAACCGTTTAGGAAGCTGCGCGCGAGTTGCAGCAGGGTGAAAACACGGGTCGACGTAAGCGAAAACATCCATGACCGAATTACAATCGAGCGTAGGCCGTAGACTCCACAACCAATATTCCATGTACGAATCCTGAATGAAGCAGCTCCATGATCATTTCGTTGCGGGTAATAGTTTGAAGAGAAAATTACGACTTCGAAGTACATGCGCTGGGCGGCCAAGTTGGTAGTTGTGGCTACAGTTGTTTGCGAAGTAGATTTCGCTGCGTAAAGTCGAGCTTTGAATTGATGCCTGCAACGGAGGGGTCTACAAAACAGGAAACTTTGGGGGCCATGCGCGTTGCCGACCGTAAACTTGTGATGAACATCGATCCGATAGCCACCGTGTTCTATGCTCCAAGGGAACTGATGGAGCTTATCTTGGCTGCTTTACACGCTCGGTCGCCAAACGACATTCGCGCTTTGTCTTTGGCTCGCGCGCTACGCATGATCGGAGTCGTTCCAACCAACCGCCAGGATCGCCAACGTGCAATCTTCGATGTTAGTCCCCTACCGGCCAACCAGACGATGGTGAATATTTAGGGAAATAAATATCTGCGGCCGATTACTTCAACGAGCGCTACAACGTGCAGCTGATGAAACACCCCAGCGAATACACTATCAACGAGCAACGAAGTCTTTGAGTCATCCCGACTCAATTGGTTTCCAACGCAATTGCATCGCTGTGCCATCCACGCCTCATGCAGCGCCGTTGTTCTGGCGCTCAAGCCACCGGAGCTGAAATAATGTCATCCAGTCAAAAATACTTCAGTAAGGGCCGTTCTTAACGGGAGCATTTCCAGACTAGCCTGTAACGAAGCTGAGCAAACCGAACCACGGTACTCCTCTTTTGTGTTCACAGTTACGGGTGACCTTTCATGCGAACACGGTTTACCGGTTTACCGTCTTCTACCAAAAACCTCGAGAAGCAAAGAAGCAAAACGCCAAGTTCTGGTTTTCAGGTTCGTTTTCGTAGCCTGTCGACGGAGGCGATTCCAACGAATCTTTGTTTGTTCGCACTCTCATTGGTTGTAATGTCTCTCGCGACCCTTCACGATAAGCCGCATGATCCAAGAGGCATGGCGAAGCCTCACATACCGACCATGTTCTATCCTACAGCTCAGTACACAGAACAACATAACCATCTTTCCCGTGCGACTACGACCGCTGGTCAAACGAGAAGATATAGTGCAATGCACAGGGGAAACAGGCAGAATAGTTTTACGAGGCGTCAGTCGAGACGGCGTGTAGCGCCTGCTGTTGGGTGTGTTCGACGCGCTCGTGAATGCGAGACACAAGGACGGATACGTGCTGCGCGGCCTTTACCTCTACTGCCGCATCAAAGGATGCCTGAGCTATGGTCATAGCTTCTTGGAGTTGTTCTTCGCATGCTTGGGCTATATTATCAGGGGCGATTAGCTGCGAGTTAGATACAAGAATATCCACAGCCTCATCCAAGCGAGCACGGGCTTCGATGAGATTCGCCACTGCTGTATCTGCACGAGCAATAATTGCTTGAACGGCTTCCGCTACCGTCGATTCAGCTGCAGCTTGCACGGAAGCTCTGTTGGAGTTGGAGTTGCACCTGCAGGTTTCTCTCCATTTCCACTGCTGCGCTCGCGAATTCACTTCGTGTGTGAACAACAAGCTCTTCCATACGGCGGTCAAGAGACAGACTGTTCTGCTGTACTTGAAGCTGAGTCTCATACAGCGCTTGTGAGACGTTAATGGGCTGGTGCCCACTGATCTGGAGAATGTCTTCTTGTAGGGTGAATTTCCGCCGATGGTGAACTTGCGATGGTTGGTCCACCACGTCCTCCGAACTCTGAACCTCAGCAATTGCAGCAAGCGCGTGCATCATGATCACCGCGGGTTGAGCTGTATCCCGCTAGAGCCGCACTGTGCAGTTTCCGTCTTTCCCAACCGTATCGCGAAGGGAGAGGTTCTGTCGTTTCACAGAGGTTCGTTCCTTTAAGTACGACACGAACCGAACCAGTTTAACCTCTAGAACCAGGTTCTCGAGACTTAACAGGTTCTCCAAAACCCGGCGAACCAGGGGTCGTGTTCGGTTCCTTTCAGGCTAGTTTCAGGGCATGATCCGTGATTCTGTTTCATGATTGGCGGATATGAATACCGATTCATATGCTTCTTCACGTCGTGAACTCGTGATCCGAGCAATGGCTCATAATCCAATCTCGGGTCACGGATCTCAACTACATCTGTAGGAATGAAAATCACAGCAATTGCCTTGGTGATCTCTGTGGTGGCTGTTGCGCATCGATCCAAGAGCTATTGTGCAAAGGTTGTCCCTCACCAGCGTTTGAGTGGGTTCCTCACCGCGATCGTCTGCTGCTAGAAGGCCAATTTAAGCGGTACTATAGAATGAGTGCTGCCGCATTTGACGTTTTGGTGCAGTTGCTGACGCCGGCACTACAACGGGTCGAGCTACAGTCATGGAATAGAACTGGCACCAAACCCATAGGGGTTGTTAACATGGTCCAAATGACGATATCGTGGCTGGCCGAAGGACCGTACCATACAATTCGAGTGCTTGCGGGGTGAGTGCGTCTGCATTCTACAGTATTCTAGTGGAAGTCATGCACGCGATTTGTGATCACCCTCGGTTTCTGATAGCAGCCCCTGTGAATGATTTTCGTGCTATTCAAGCCGCAGCGGATGCCTTTTCAGCACTGAGTTCAAACCGCATTTTAACTGGCTGCGTTGGGTGCATTGATGGGTGGTTGTGCCAGATCAGGGCGCCGAGTACCAAGGAGGTACCTGACGTGTCTTCATTTTTCGGGCACTATCTCACCTACGGAATAAACGTACAAGCATTGTATGATGCGTCGTGCAAATTTATCGGCTATTGCTTCATCTCACCAGGCAAAGTTTCTGACAGTGTAGCCTTTTCGAAATGGCCACTGAGTGCCGCCATTGCAGAACTCCCATTTGGATACTATATAATTGGCGATAACACGTACGGACTTGCGCCCTCGATGCTAGTACCTTTACGAAGCCTGAAATTAAAAGCTCAGCGTACAGTGACTACAACTTCTACGTTTCGCAGCTACGCATTCGGATTGAAATATCCTTTGGCTTGTTAGTCAACAAATGGCAGATATTTCAATGGCCTCTCACAGTGGACTTTAATCACGCTGGTCTCGTGATTAAAACATCTATGAAGCTGCACAACTTTTGCAATGATGATCGCAGCCATTTTATCTATCATACCCCCGCGCTCGACATGTTCACGCTGCACACGTGCAAGTGCAGTCTTCTCAGCAATCAGCTCGCTTTTGTCTCCAGTTTCGGTCTCGACCAACGTTTTTAATGTGTCAACCAGAGAGGCAATTGGATCCACACTCTTACGCCTTTGCGATTTGGGAGGGCATGGTTGATGATGATTTACTTTCCTGAGTTGAATCCTCATCGTTGTCTTTGTATACACAGCTCCCGCAAAATTCGCGCCCTTCTCCTCGTTCGTCGCACCACAAGTTCAAGTACATGACAGCCTTGTCACCTTGGCAGAAGTTCCAAAATTCTGCATGCGCGCCAGAAAGCTTGTTGCGTGCCTCAGTTTCGAGAAGTTAGAATGCGCTTCTTTCCATATCGCTCTGAGTTTGGCTGCGGAATGCACTGTGATCTGGTCCGGACTAATACCATCAAACAACGAGTCGTTGTTGACGAGACGATCGTATGTGTCGTTCGGTGCGTTAAATGAAGCGGCCACTTCCTCCCAAAACCGAGACCCCCTTCATCCAATTGTTTTCTAGTGAGCTGGTCCCCGGAAGCAATAAAGCGCTGGAAGAAGTCGTGGGAAAAGAGCACGTTTATGAGGCGAAACATGCAGTGTCGGCTACGACGCGCTTCATCTTAGTCTGTTGAGGTCTTCGAACGTTTGCCTAGCCGTTGCTTGTCTAGAAGCAATGCAACACCACCTTTGGAGTTGTCATACATGGCAAGAATGGCAACACGCTCTTCTTTCTTCGTATTCTTGGCTACCGAAAGCTTCCTGGCGGTACGCTCGAGCTTCAGCTGGTCCATGTTCCAGTCGCTATACTTGTCCGACGTGGGGGCAGCACAGATCGTTTTCTGTTTGGCTTTTGACGAGCCGTCCACTTGCTACTCGGTTCTGCAGTGGCTGAATCACCTTGCTCCATCTTGCCGGAGTGGAAATGGAAGCAAACACGTTTCCAACAACCCCCTGCTCCGAGTCCCAACGGTCGAGTCTCGAGTCTCTTTATAGAACAGGATCACGATTTTCTTAAGAACGACCGTCGGCTCATACCCCAAGCCTCGATAGCGATCATGCTCCGATGATCCCGTTAAGAACGGACCTAAGTACACAATTACCTTCAATTCACCCTTGATTTGTATCGCCATTTCAATGAAGCTGACGGATAGCAGGCTTTCGGCGGCTCAGCAGCAGCTCGACGAGCTTGAGTGCATGCTCAGCATGTCCCCGATCAACAGGAGCTACAGGCTGACATGCAGGCCAAGTCTTTGCTCGAGGAATACCTCGCTGAGGGCTACGGAGCCGCCCAACCACCACGACCTGAGTGCCAGATTCAGTACACATTTTACTATCAGGTGATACCATGAATATTGTAATTGGAGACTGAAGTGTCTTGCTCATACCGGTACCATAATATGTTGCTATGTGAAGATCTAGCTTTCGGCCGTGAGGTGCCGTCATTGACACTCACGTGTCCACCACGATACCCAGAAAGTGGGTCCATGACGTTCGAAGTGCAGTGTCCTCAACTTTCACGGATGGATATGGAGAAACTGCACGCTGAGCTGGTCGACTTGAGTTCTGCTGCTTGTGCGGTTCAAGAAGTGGTCGGGCTGCAGCTGTACCAGCATATGCAAGAGTTTCTATCTCAAGTGCACTTCAATACAAACTTCGACGATCAAGTTGTTCCGGTCTGTGCTGCTGAGAATGAATTATCGCCGGTGGTGCTGGGTCGCCGTGCCATTTACTTCCACCACATCATTGCATCCAACAAACGGCGTGTGGTGAAGGAGTTGGGCATTAGAGCTGCAACTTGGTGGGTTTAGCAAGATTGGCTGGCCTGGCGTCGTGATGGTGGAGGGTGCTGAAGACAATGTGCAGGAGTATGTGCGTCGACTCCAACATCTTCGCTGGAAGTAGATCACGGCTTTTGTAGCTATTGCAGTTAACGGGGACTACTATATACAGACTCGTACGCTAAGAGACAGGCAGATATACTGCTCAGCAGTAAAGGCAAGGCCTGCAGAGTCTCTAAGATGGCAGGGCATACGTGGAGTGGCATGTAAAATTAGGACACCTCAATAGGGATAAGTTAACCCCCCGCACTCACGGGCTTTTGGACTCCTGTCCACGTTACCACATGTTGTATATACAACATCTAAGGAAAAGGCTACTCTTCATTTTTGTATGACCTTTCATAAGTACGATGTCCTTCTGTGAACTGCGGGAAGCTGGCTTGATCGGAAGCGATTGCTTGCTCAGGCATGTAGTCAAATAGATCGACGCTAGGTCACCGAGGTTTATCAGGAGGTATATCGTACTTGTTAGCGGCGTCCTTTTTATCAATGGCGAGCAGAGTACGATCAAAATTGCGCGACTATGCATGGATTCATCAATGATTGCTACGATGTATATTGAAGTAGAATTGCTGAAACGTCCAGCGTTCGGAAAACTCCTTATTCTTTCTCTTCACCTACCATCTCTTCACGTTGAACAACCTCATTCGCCGTCTCATCACCCTGCACAACCTCACTCGGCGTCCCTTCACTCTGCACGACATCGCTTACTGCGCTTGCCGCGTCGTCCGCACCGGTATCTCCTCCATCCTCCCCTTCACCGTCCTCGCCTTCTTCGTCGTCTTCTTCGTCGTCTTCGTCGTCGTCCTCGGCGGCGCTGCGGCGGCGCTTCTTTCTTATGCCGCGCATCTGAATACCACGGCCAGCACGAGGGTGGGGTCGCTCTTCGCCATTTTCCACCTGACATGCCAGGTTTGGTGGCATGTCATGGTGTTGCCGGGGTAGTGTCCAGGCCGAATCCTGTCATAGAGGTAGACGCAAAAATCCATACATATAATCAGTGCAAACTTGTCATCACTCAATCCACAATTTCGTACAGCTTGCTTCCATCACTGCACGCATCGCAGTAAAATCTTGTAGCTCTTCGCTCACCGACCTTCTTCTTCCTGATCGAACACACCTTGCACTGGTGCTGCGGTCGCTTCCGAAAGCCTTTTCGAATTCGAACCCACTCAGGGAATTATGTAAGCTTGTGCTCCACCGGAACCGTGCATGCAGCAGGCGTTGACACACCAGGCGAAAAATCTGCGCACAACGTACGCGTTAGAAAAAACACATGTCAAGCACGTACAACATGTCAGTTCGAACTGATGGAGTATATACCTCATCAATGAGATCTTCTGCTGCAACTTGCAGTAATTGGGACTGCAAGATCTGAAGAAACCCAACGTGGTCAGACGGCGGTTCGCCTCTCTGATTATGGGCCTCGCGAAAAACGATGTAAGCGTTTACAATCGCCATGTCGACGAGGCCCAAGAAGATCGTCTTGTAGTACTTTTTGTGCCCACTGCAAGCTGAAGCGAGTAACGCTGGGGGCGTAGTTGATCATGGACATCTACCCCGCCCATCCAGCGGTTGTAATCACGCATTGCGGACGGACAGGGAATAGTGATCCTCTGGCCATCCGAACGTGACGTCCTAGCTTCAAACAAACAACGAAACATAAAGTTAGAGCAAGAAATGGTTTCGATAAACAAGTGTTCGTACCGCAAGCTTGCGAGCTTGTACTGCTTCCAGTTGAAAGTAGATACACCGGCAATCGATCCCACGGGCGTAGCACTTGTAACTCGGGACAACACTTGGCAACCGCTATCGCGGACGTTCCACGGTCCACATCCGGCGGTCGCGTTGCGTCCTTCGTGATAAGCGACGGCGGGAACCCCTTTTTGTTCGTCTGGATCGTGCCGATACTGTAAACTTGAGGGCAGGAAGCTGTAGATCTAGTTGAATCGATGTATAGAATCTGTCTGTCACAACCGCATGAAACACTCCGTCTTGCGGGGCGGGGGGCTTCATGGAGATTGCGGATCACTGCTGCAAGGCCGGAGTTCGGGTCTGCTGGAAATCGCGTCGGCGACACGCCACTTAGCTCGTCCGCGTGCTGAATGGAACCACAGTAAACCTCAAGGCTGCACGTGTTGGATATACAGCATAAAGTAAAACAAAATGAGTTATGTACAACATGTGAGACACAGCCAAAAAGCAAACCCCGCGGCATCCAATGCAGGAACCAGGGGGATACATGTACCGAAGACAGTATGCAGTTTTAGCACAGCACGTCATGAAGATATTGGTCCCCCATTTGTGAGGCTTGTCTTTCATGAACTGCCTGGTCACGTTGTGGCGGCTTCTTGATAGTATCATTGCTTCGTCAAATGCAAGAACGGAGGGAACGTTGAAGCCTTTGTTGAACGTTTGCTGCAGAGTATCAACCATAGAGCAACCCTTCCAGACTCGATCTGTCTCGGCCCGCGAGTCAGTGTTGTTCGTATAGGGCAAGTTTTGCATAACCCGACTAAAGCGAGCCTTCGACATGAACTGGTTGAATGTTCCTTTCGGCACAGCTCCAATTGGGGTCTTGTGCCAATGATCTGCGAAGCGCCGCGTGTGAGGGCACAACATTCTGTCTACCATTGAGCCCAGGCAATGAAGAATGTCCTTTGGCTTGATGTTCTTGTGTCTCTTCGTTTCGCGCAGCAGAATTTCCTCTTTGTTGCAGTCTCGCCCTTTCCAGCAGCTTGTCGTACATTCGGTCCACACGCTTATTCAGGTGCTGGTCGTAGTAGCGATTGGTTTCGGTTGCAATCCGATGCCACAATCTGGGTGGCATGGAAAAGAAAAACAGTTGCAGCGGCGATTCGGCCCGCTCCATTATCGCTTCAGTTGGTCTGCATTCTCCTGTGTACAGACCAGGATAAGCCTCCGGTCTCTCGGCATGCGTGGTAGTGTCTGGTTGAATCATACAACATCTTCACAATTAGTATATGTTATTTATACAACATTCGTGAAGAGCGTACCAAAATTCCAACCGTTCACTCGCATCTTCTTCAGCGCATATTCGTCCTGCGCCAGTACAGCCATCTCGTCTTTGGTTAGTTGGCGCCAGTCCTGTGTAGTAGTCGTCCAGTCGCGCGTCAGCTTTCCCATCGCAGATTATAGACGGTCCCTGGCGAGCTCTCTCGTCATTCTTCTCTTTTCGCGAGCGATGAGTGCTTCCCCGTTTACGACGTCATCATCTCCCGAAGAACCGCCATCTTATTCTTTGACTTGATCTACACAGGGCTGGTCGGCGAGTGTTGCAGCAGATACATCCTCCTCAGACTCTGTCTCAATATACCAATCTTCAGAGTCTGCGTCATCTCCCTCCATGTCAGAATTCAGGCCCTCGCCGACAGTTTTACGAGACACAGCAACGGTCGAATTTTCAGCAGTCCGAGCAGCGTCATCCAAATCGCCAGATAGCGTTCTGGTATCAAAATAATAGCATCACATTATACAACACAGATATGGTTAGACAACGTTGTATATACAGCATGACATCAGCCACATACCGTGCCGCCAATGGTTGTTTTGCTGCAAACGCCGCACTGTCACACATAACACGACAATCATGCAGCATCTCAGCATGTTAACACGTCGCATATACTGCATGTACAGGGATCACAAACCTCGTAGACAGCTCTGGCGAGGTCGATCGCGGCGGCGCCATACGCACCAGAGATGAAAAACATTCATCATCGCCATCTCCAGTTATCTCTGCAACCACGACGGGTGGCCTTGTCTCCTTCCTCGCTTTCTTCTTGGGTGGCACAGGCTTCGGTGCCACCTTAGTCATTTCCGCATCTTGTAGTTGAGTAAGTGCTTGCTGACGGGCAGCTGCTCCTCGATTTTCGTCGTCCGTCACCTTCTTGCGTCCATCCTCCTTCGCAGCAGACTGGCTTGCAGCCTTCGCCTCTGCTCGCGCGATGGCGTCCGCCTCCTTTGCGCCCTTCGCGTCTTTCGCCTCAGCAGCCAGCTGCCGCTTCGTTTTCTTCTTTTTGCCGGTGCCTTCGTCTTCGTTTGCTTCTTCTGGTTAGTTTTTTTGACAAAGGGCTGGGCCATGCGCTTCTTCGCAGCAGCAATGTAAGAAGCGTTCTTTCCTACTAGAGAACGTCGATAGAGAGGCGCCGCCGGCGGTGGCTCTATCGCCTGTGCTGCGTCGACGCCCGGTGGTGCGCTTGGATCTGCGTCTCCGAAGTCAGCGTCGGTCTCCCTCTTCCCGTGCATGTACGCCCTGTGCTCTGCAGATAGGCGTTGGCGCTCAGCAAGACTCCTTCCTTGCAGTCGCGCGAGGAATGCCTCCGTTTCGCGATGTGTCTCCCGCCGTGCCGCCATTTTCCAGTTCTGCTTACTTCTCGGCTTTTTCTCGAATGACTCGAAATCGTTTGCTGCGGGCCTCGTACCCACCAACGGTCTGGTCACAATGTCAGTCATCTTTGAAGTGTCTTTCTCTTGCGAATTGTCGATCTTATGTGTTATTTTTTGTCCTAACCCTGTGCATTCTCAGTGTCTTTAACATGTTGTATATACAACATGTTACAAGAAGGGTCATTTTGCCCTATGTATGCATATACAACCCGTGAGTGCGGGGGTAATAGGGATTATGAGTGGCAACCTGATACCAGGGCTACCTACATGTATGTTTAGTAGGGTGGCACTCACGAAGGTGCCTTTCTTCTGCCATACCTGCTCAGAAAATAAGATGCGTAGGATGAGTACATGAATATGGTTGGTACTAGAGACAGCCAGCTCATTAGTACTATTCACTTGGATATTAATGGACCCATGAAGAAACTAGGAGTGTATGGTGCAGTAGGCTGTATCAGATATTTTCTCAGTATCATTGACGATCAGACATCATGGCGGTGGACATATGTACTTCGAAAGAAAACGGAGGTACAGGTAAAAGTCAAAGAGCTACTGACACAACTAGAAAGAGAGGGAAATTTACAATAAGACGCATCAGATACTGACACAACTAGAAAGAGAGGGAAATTTACAATAAGGCGCATCAGATCTGATGGTGGCACGGAATTTGTAAACTCCGCGTTAAAGCCGTTCTGCACAGGAAAAAGGATAATGTTTCAGACCTCTAATCGGTACAGCCCAGAAGAAAATGGAGCGGCTGAACACATCAAACAAAAATGGGAAAAGTACGATGTGCCCTTCGGGATGCAAACATGGCAGCCCGGTGGTGGCCGGAGGCTCTCAAATACATGACCTACGTGCAAAATTGTACCCCAATGAGTCGCCTAAAGAGCAGGACACCAAATGAAATAGTAAAGGGGACACACCCGGATAAAAGAACACTTCAGGTGTGTGGGTGCGTGTGATTTGCATACGTGCCAGAGGCTGTCCGTAAGGAGAAGAAGCTGGCAGTCAAGTGCAGATTCCTCGGTATATCCGAAGATACAAAAGGGTTTAGGCTACTGGATATACACAACAATAAGTTCATTGTTGCTGGATCAGTGACGTTCGACACGGAAAACTGTTCAAACATAATAGCTCGGTCGTTTGGAAAATAGCCGGAGAAACCGACGCCAGATGAGCTTCAGGACGTTGACTCTCTTGCCCATCCGTCATCGAGCGAGATAGAGGAGCATTATGCATCAAATGCGACACCAACCTCGGCGGGATTGCCTGGAGGAGTGGGAGTCAAACGATAAACAAAGCAGCTGCCTGGAATAGTGGGAGTCCATGGTCAGCCAAGACGAAAAACGGAACTTCCCGATGTGGTACCAACCCGACCATAGTGAAAGATTCCGAAAAGGTACTCGGACTTTACGTATTTTCAAACACACATCGATAAAGAGATCGCGGTGGATCATATTGGAAACAGTATATCAGTTCCCAAAAGTCTGAAAGAAGCCTTACGGGTAATTATAGAAAACAGTGGCGGCAAGCACTGGATTTAGAATACCAGTCTCTACTCGAGAACGGTACGTGGGAGCTAACGCGCTTGCAACCTGGTCAAAAGGCACTGCCGTGTCATTGGGTTTTGCTGTGAAGTATAATGCGGACGGAACTATAGAACGATTTAAAGCGCGATTAGTCGCCCAAGGCAATCATCAGGAATACGGTGTGAATTGTGATGATGTATATGCGCCTGTGGCTCGTTTTGAGTCATTACTGCTCGTATTAGCCATTGGAACCGTATTGAATTGCCACATTCACCAAATGGATGTAAGCACGGCATTTCTTAACGGGTCAATGGACGGAGAACAGTAGGTGTTCATGCATCAAACTCCAGGCTATAAATAAGCTGGCCACGATAGACTGGTATGTGAGCTTAAAAAGAGCATCTAAGATCTGGTATGGAGTCCTTCACCTATTTTCACAGGTCTTGGTTTTGGCCGATGCAACAAAGAGTATTGCATCTACGTTCAAAAAGTGGGAGAGAATTGGATAATCGTGGTTGTCTATGTTGATGACCTTACAATCATATCTCGAGATACGGGACTGATCAATAAGCTCCAAAGGGATCTCTCGGCGAGATTCAAGATAAAAAATCTCGGAGACATCCATTATATCTTAAAGATGGAGGTCCGTAGAAATTAAGAGCAAAAGACGATGACAATCTCACAGCACAAGTACGTGCAGGAACTACTGAGAAAGTTCAATATGGAAAAAATTCCACGGGTTTCGACACCACAGGTCAAAAGTGTCGAACTAGAGCCAGATACCAACTTGTCTGTTTATCACATCGCAGCCCAGAAATTTGACTATCGAGGGCTTGTCGGGTCACTACAGTATCTGGTGAGAGGAACCAGACCAGATAATATCTGGTCTGGTATTATCTGGTCTGGTTCCTCTCACCAGATACTGAGACGGCGTCAAACCAAGTGATACTAATCAACCAAATACGAATCGCGAGTTAGGCACACCACTCGCACGAGGGGCGTCTTGCGCTCATTTTGAGCCCTTGTCCACTTGAAAATGTTAAGAATTGGTGAAGTGGCACACTCTGGAAAAAATACCCCCTTTTTATACCCCAAAATGGCGGAACATTTTGTTGTCTGGTGGACGCAATATTTTTCCATTTTCGTGAAAAGTGTATTATCGGAAAGCTCGCGTGAAAAGCAATCGAAAGAGAGTAGTTTTACACTTTGAAAGGGATAAAAAGACGACAACAATTTAATTTTTCGGCTAGGTACGAAAAACAGGCGGTCACCTTTAAAGTCGATTATCTCGATAACTCTAAATGGTGGATAAGTATCATCTTGTTCGCCGCAGTCTTATATTGCAAACGCAGTCAGAGAACTGAGCAAGTTTCTGTCTTGCTATAATGAAACGCACTGGAAAGCGGCTAGGCGTGTACTCAAATACTTGAAAGGGACGTCAACGTACGGTCTCTTTCTTGACAAAAAAATCGAGAGAGGTGACGTATGAAGTGTACACAGACGCAAGCTTCGCGTGTCAACCCAAAGAACGTAAATCGGCTACAGGGTATGTTATCACGATGACCGGCACCAGCATATCATGGTGTAGCAGCAAACAGTCATCAGTATCTCTTTCAACTGCTGAAGCAGAACTCATTGCACTAAGCAAAGGAGCAAAGGAAAGCGAGTGGTTATGGTACCTACTGAGAGAAATGGGACTTCCTTAAGAGCAACCAGTGCAGGTATGGTGTGATAGCAAATCCGCCATCAGCACAGTAAAGAATGCAGGTAACCATAAAGTCACGAAACACATTCAAATAGGATACTTGTTTACAAGAGATCTCGTAAAGGAAAGAAGGCTGACATTCACTACTGCCGGACAGATGACATGGCAGCGGATATCCTAACAAAGACTTTACCAACGAATCAGTTTGCAAAGTTGAGAGCACTTATAGGGGTCAAGGACCTAAGGACATCGAGCGACACTTTGTGGGTGTTCGGTGGAGGCTTCGAGTAGAAGTTCCGGTGCGGAACACCCAGAGATGGTAGATTCCTAGGGAATATCAGTTTATACCAGGGACGCCCAGTGGGCCACCCCCAGTCCCTCTCTGGGCATTGGTGGGAACTTATACCGGTACAACATGGTATACCGATTTGTAACTTGACGGGGTATTGAGCTCAAACTGATTTGGTAAACAGTGTTGTACCGATATTTTCAGTTCCCACCAAAGTCCCATTTGGCCTACTTTTTCCCACGAAAGTAGAGGGAATTGGACGTCAGACGGTCCTTGTATCATTTTGCAAAAGGCGAAGTTGCCAACCCTGGAACACCAGTACCAGGGCCCATCTGTTCGGAAAGGAGACTGGACAGCCGAACCCTGGGATAGGTTCACAAGCACCGGGCCAGACATATTAAATAAAGTAAATTGGGTTTAGTATGCTTTATAGTCAAGTGTCAATAGTGGTATATGGTACAGATCAACTAGTCAATAAGGATTGGCTCCAGCCTCCTCTCTAGAGAGGCAAATATTTGTGCAATGGGGAACGTAAGCAAGACCAGGAAGCGAGGACGAGTGTCCTCACTTTCGCTTTTTCTTCAGACTGAGCACGTCTGTTAGATAGCATTAGGATAGCGGTATAAGTAATCAATAAAGCAAATTGAACGAATAAAGGCATTTATTCACTTTAACAGTCGCCAACAAGCCTGGTTTGAACCTCGCGTGATGCGCACGCGGATCTTTAACCGCAGGAAGCATTCAGGCTTGAATATTTATCAAAGACCGTGATAATAGTGCATACTTCTACGAAACCCCGTGACAAGTTGTTTGATTGGATGAAATGTAAAAGCCTTTTCGCTCAATCAATTCGTCGTTCGTCTCCGCGGCATTTTCGGGTCAGGCAACAAGAAGCAGTAGCCAGTGACAAGCAGACTGAGGTCGCCGGGGCGCGCCCGGATACGTACAAGTTCCACCTGCAGCATGCCAGCAGCACGACGTCCAGGCGTTGCGAGCTGCTGTCCAAGGAAGTGTACGTGGTTTGAAGTTCGAGTGGTGAACAATCTGAGACTGATAAGTGCATGTGCTGGTTTGTGACTGCCACTTCCGTTAGTAGGACGAAGATCGCCACCACACGCTGTTACATACTCGCGGATCGAAGACGGAGACTCGCGACCAGGATTACAAGACGGCGCTGCTTCTCGCTACGAACGACGGGTCTTCGACGCGATCAAGATCAGCCTTCCGAGTAAAGATGGATGGATGCCACTTATGATTGTAGTTCGACGTGGAGCCAAAAGGCACTTCCAGTTGCTGCTGAAGCATCATTCTCGGGTGGCCACACCAGCGAGAAATGACTTAGGTGATGAAGTACTGCATCAAGCCGCGGAGTACGTAGTTGATTTAGTTATTGTTTTGTTAGACGGCTAATACATGATGCAAGGGCGAGTGCATGTACCGGTACGTGGTTGTGGTGAACTAATATATTAATGTATTATCAGTCGTTGATATTATCTTTGAGTTACGCGTTACGCGCATTAATCTCGGTAAAAGGGCATTGGTCCACTACGTATACACCGGGCTTGACGTCGCTGCCCGCTTCAGGTTCACCGTTACTTCTCATCTTTTTAGCGTGAGTAGTGGCGTTGTGTCCATCCGCGTTGACACAAATGCTGCACTGATAATCTCGTTTTTCTTTCTTCGTCATACCCACGATAGATCGATTCATCTCCTCCACGGCATCATCGACCTCGGTATTGCTGTGTGCATCGGGTGGGAGGCTTGAAGCGGAACCTAATATGTTTACCTTGTGTGCTTTCCGTGCTCGCTCCCTTTACTGAGAATACGCTTCTGTTGTTTCGACTTATCTTGCAAGGTACGCTTGCCTCCGTCAACTTGTTTATACAGTGATGGTGGTAGAACAGTCTTTGACGGGATTACTTCACGAAGTAGAGGCAACTGTATCATTGTCGATTCAAATGCTGCAGTGTAGGTTTTAACCTTGTAACAATCGTGAAAAAGTGAGAGTACACTCGTATTTGAGCGGTTTTTCGTCTTCTTTAGCGTCGCTAACAGGTGCCGACACGGTACCTTTGACTGTTCACGTTTGATACAACGCTCACACGTATGAGCCGATAAGTCGACTACACGTGCCCGCTGTATTTTGGAAACGGAGCTTACATCAACCGCAAAATATTCGCGGTTCTCGTCATTAACGTAAAATTTATTGCTGGACGTGTCGGATACAGGTAGAACTGAGCAATTAGTGGTTTTGTTCATCTCGCTTTCAAATAGTAGTTTAGCTGTCGGGGGACATTACAGTTGTGCTCTGTCCACAGATTAGCTGATTCACTTTTGTGAGCAATAAATTCCGATGCAGCTTTACAAAACAAAACTGTGGCCATCAGAACCTCGTTATCTCGTACACCGCTCCACAGAAGTCCATTGTATTTACCCTCTACTGAATTTGTAGTACGAACACCATGCAACGGAACGGAATCACCATAAGAATCAGCAACAGGCCAACTCGTCTTAAGGTATTGCTCCTCAGCCTCATTGCTTTTATAATTCCCAAGACCAGTCCAACTGGTCGGATGAATCTTCCTCAGATACTGTGCAACCGATTGCTGCTCAACCGCGCCGTTAGCTTTCCGGGCCGATCGTTTATTTGGAAAAGCAGAATCAATAACGTTTATTGTCGCTTCATACTCCGCGTTTGTATCGGATTTTTGTATCCGATAGGTGTAGAACCCGACGCATTCAATGTTCGATTGAACAGTCTTGAACAAATTCTTCACGTTCAAGATGATGTGGTACGTGCAAAACTTTAAGTTACCTCGTAGGTTTAGTGAAGCGAGGTGCGTCTGATCCCCACTCTGCTTTCTTCGATCAGTAAACAGAGGCAATTCTGCCAAGATAATTTTTTGCGGCAATACAGTTGGCAAAAACCAACTGAAGCACTCATTTGTTTCCGAAGGAACAAATGCTAACGGAACAACTTTTCCATCTCCATCTAACCCAATCATCGTCAAACATGCACCGGTGTAGTTTTCGTTTTTCATGTGTGTCCCGTCAGTTTGAAGGACAGGAGCCGTCTTCACTTGTAGCTCCATCAGTGGTCCAATCGAAAGAAACAACCTAAAAATCGACCATTTTCATCAACCAGACAACAAACCCGAGAACTCGGATTCTGCAATTGAAATGCTTCCAAATAACCAGGCAGCAAACTATAGTGATCAGGAGCCTGGGTCTGCTTCAGACGTAACTGTATGGCTCTGTACAATGTTGCTTTACGTCTATCCATGCTTATGTTCTCAATTCTTTCTAAAGCATTGACAACGCGATCAAATGCTGAACTGTGACCTTCAACGAATGCACTCTGAAACCCTCTGACGTCGAGCAACAGTTGCGCTGAGGGCTTCGCAATTGACATGCAAAATTTACTGTGTGTCAAACTGATTCGACTAACATACCTAGCCTTAGAAGGGACGTAGCTGTACTTCAACTTCCGACGGGTCTTTGACTTGGATTTGCGCTTTTCAGTAATCCAAACGTGCCATGAACATTCCGTCTCTAGTGAATTACATCCCCACTTAACCAAGTTCCCACTTGAATATGTTTGAATAACCGATTTGCGGTTGTTGAAAGCGAGCTCTCGTAGAAATTGCTTGCACGCACCAGGATCGGTGAATACATCCCCAAGACCAATTGTGCTTTGAGCCTGTCGTGTTGCAAGATTTAGAGTGATCACTACACTATCGCCACCAGGTTCATCTTCAGCCGCAAGCTCCATTGTTTGGAGCAACGATGAAACTAAAGAGAGCAGCGATCAGCAAAACAAAATCTATATTTACATCTTGGTGCAGAGGCTTCTTATTGTTGACTGACCCGGATATGCGCGCGGAGACGTACGACGAATTGATTGGGCGGAACGGCTTCTACATTTCATCCAATCAAACAACTTGTCACGGAGTTTGGCACTATTATCACGGGCTTTGATAAATATTCTTCCGGCTTCCATGGTATTGTATATCAATATACACATGGTTAGGGTCCCTACTGTAGGGACCAAACGAACTTAGGTCCGACCAAAAATGCGCAAAATTATAGTACCGTCGTTGGCTAAGTGCGATCACCAAGTGTCTAGCTCAAAAGTGGCTAAGGTCAGCGACCAGTTTCGTGCTTTTTCTAATCCACTTTGTATGGTGTCACTGTACACCAACCGATACGAGTTAGCGATAAAGAATGACAGTTTTTGAAAGCTGTCTTTCTCAGGAATTCTTGTGCTTTTCTACTACATCTGAGAAAGGGGATAAGGCATTGAATAATGAAAAACACACAAGCATCGAAAATGAGCGGCAACCAGTTTCGTAGCGCGTTTAGACTTGATTTCAGTATGCTGTGTAGCCAACCTGGCGTTTTCAATGAATTCCCTGCATGAGACATCTGGGGTGGATAGGGAGTTGAAGACAGCAAATCTTCTGACACTCAAATCAGATTGATCAGGATATCAATTTAAGCAGGCACCTCAAAGCGACAAACTTTAGCGTTTGTACTCGGTCATAGAAGTGCAGCCAGAATCATTTAGATTTTGGTTACATGAATTCTATGAAGAGCAGCAAGCTCAGCAGCTTGGCTTTGGGCAGAGGTTACGTACACAGTCTGAGAATTGGTGCGATACTAAAATCAAGTCACATCTGGAAATCACTGAGGATGGGCTACCCGCAAAAACGGATGTCACCCTGCTAATTTTTTAAAGGCAGTCGCTGTGCTCTGCAATAATTAGATTCTAACTTCGGCCCAGTACAATGCTCGGCTCGCTGTTGAGCTCGGCGCTGGGCCCGCCTCCGCAAATACCGCGCGGCCCTGCTTCGCGGGCACCCCGCACGGGTTTGCTGCGTCTTCGCGCGCTCGCACACGCTCGCCTCCGTTGGCTTTTCTATTTCACATTCACCCCCTCCGTTCCAGACTGTGTACGGAACCACTCTCCTTGGCTTTGCTCTATTATCTAATTAAACGATGTCTCGACGAGGATGCCAAAGGATAAAATAAAGATGTGATTCTCGTGTTGTCTATCATACATAAGGCCGAACTTCGACTTGCTAATAAAATGTTCAAGTGTATTGTGTCACTTACTCCGTGGAATTGAACTCTACCGGTAATAACCATCCTCGATCGGTGTATTGGACCGCTCAAGTGTCGCAACCTTCTCTTTCCTGCGTTGCTTCCGCACTAGTCGTCGACTTGTTGACTGCGGTCTCTTCAACCTTCTTTAAAATATTAGCTGAAAATTATAAAGTGGCTACCCGAAAATAAACTCGCGCGCGGTGGTCATACTGGTACACCCGCATCGACCACATTAGACACATCTAGATCATCACCTACTGGGTTTTATTGCTAATCGCTGGCATTTTTTGTTTCACCCATTTCCTTCAAGCAACATTCAGTGGGTGGGTGGGTTTTGATGTTACCCGTGGCCGCTACGGTCGACATTCTCCTGGGTGTTTTCATTGTCAGCCGGTTATTAGATATTAAGGATAAAGTGACTTGATCTAAGTGTCATTTGGCTACACCTTCATCTAACTAAAGAGTGGACACCCACCGATTTCGACTAAAAATATGACATGGATCTTATATAACAGGTCTACCCATTTCTAAGATATTTGAAAACTGGCGTTCTACCAGACACAAGCTTTTTCAAAAGTAAATGCATAAAAAGTAAGACGTTTTATTAATGGATGAAACGCCCCTGGGAGAAACTCTGGATTAAAATCGAGAGAATACCCATATCGTCAGTCTCCGACCGTCAGTGCAACTCCGACCAGCATCCGACGCATCGCAAAATTTGATATCACACATTGTGGAGGTTTCGTAAGAATACATCCTCTCAAATAATTGGCTCCTTGATAGGTGGTATACGTAATTACGCCTCGTAAATGAGTGGCGCACGTGCAATTTTGCTGCGCCATTTTGCCCTGTGAGCTCAGTGCTCGATTGACCACCCGGCGCGGTGAATTGAGGGGGTACCGAGCATCGGTCACCTTAGAGGGTTTGTCGCGGTCACGAAGAACTGTGAATCACCGTTAATTCCCCGTCGAGAACTCCAGACGAGTACCCCTGCGAGGTTGTTGTCTAACCCCCACCGATGTAGCTCAATGGAAGAGCTCCCGAAAGGGAAGAAGGTGGTTCGATCCCGCCCATCGGTAAATTTTCTATGCTCGAATGACTGCTGCAGACCTGACATCAACGGAAGCACCGACTACAAGGACGCGGGAAAGAAGATCGTGTTGCGTTACGGGAGCAGCTTGAGTGTGCCTTGGTGATGAATAGGTGCAGGGTCTACAAGGCGAGACGCTGGCGATAGGCGCTGATAAGGTCGTTGAGGCTTCCCTCGCGGTGCAGCTGCCGAAGAGCCTTAAGTACAGCGTTCGATCCCTTTGACGGTACGCCTCGCGCGCCAAGGTACGCAGTGACTTTGCTTGACGCTAACTCTCCGAGCTGACGGACATTATCCTTGTAGCTGGGTGATGACTCGTCGAGCGTGTATCCGTCTTCGATGAAGAGCTTCATGAAGGCCACAAGCTGCTTGGCATCTGATTTCTTGTGCTTGTCCGTGCTTAGCCATCCGCACGGAACGGCAGTGTACCACGCGAACCAGGTGTCCATAAGTGGTATCGTCTTTGAGCGGCGTCGGCGCTTCACCGGTACGATTCCATCTTCATCTCTTGGTCGCTTGGCTTGATCTACATGTGCTGATGATTTCGCTTCAGTGTTGGTATTTGCAGCTTCTAGGGAGTTGACTCGAGCCTCGAGGCTACGGTTGACCTCGATTAACCTTTCAATCAAGGCAGGCTGATGTTCGAAACAACTTTGGCCTTCACGTTTCCTTCCATCAGGTCTTCTGCGGTGGTGTTGGCTTGATCTTTTGACCTCGTGAGTTGCTGTGACCAAGCAAGCAGACTCGTCATCGTCAAACCAGAGGCTTCAACGCATCGCTGGATCGTCTTCAGTGCAGGCGCCTGCGCGTTGGTCTTCATCAACGACGGGTAGTGGAGGAAGATAGTTGCTGTCAGCACATCTCTTACAGCAGCGCAGACATTGAAGGCCTTGTTACCCAGCGCACAACTCGAATTGAAGAGCTTGCGGCTAACCTCTCTAATATCCTCATGTGTAGTCGAGTCGAAGACTTCCAGTGACGGAAGAACACAGGCTTGCTTTGGCGCCATCCCGCTCAGCACCTTGGCTACTTGATGGTCTTCTTTCGGAGTATTGAAGACGTACGCGAAGGCTTTGTTGGTCGTGGTCAAGTTCCAGGCTCCGCGATCGAATATCCACTGCGCCGTCAGCTCTGAGCTCGCGTTCGCATGCTGCGCGCCACCACGTCGAAACGAATGAGAGGTCAGCGGCTCTTCGACTCCAGCTGGACCAACAACACGATCGAGCAAGCAGTTGACAAGAGCGTGGACTCTGGCTGTCGGTGTCGTGTGGACGGTCGTGCTTCTCTTCGACGTCTGAGAAGAATCTAGGGCGCCGCTGTCTTTAAGCGGCGCCTGCACTGGCAAGTGATTGAGCAGCGCTGCGCACGGAGACTCCTGCATGATCAAGGCCAGAGCGAGCGGCAGCAGCGGGCAAGTCATGAAGTCTTCGTCGGGAAAGAGCGACAGTGTCTGCTCGTCTGACGTCTTCACGCGGATGAAGCGGATGAAGAACACGCCACCAGCACCGATGGTGAGCTGCTGCTTCCGGACGAAGGTCAGGTCCGAAGCGCGCCCGAAGAGATACCACAATAGGCAAGCAGTGCTGAATCTTGGTAGTCTGACGCACAGCAGGCCGTTGAATACAGATAACTTGTCATCTTCTTGAGATCATCCTTCGTGCATGCAACCGCTTTCTTGACAAACCCACCGCTCTCGCGTTTGATGCAGTGCTGTTCAAGGGTACGCCCCAAGCCTAGCAGCTGGCGGTCCACAGCTCCACCTTGAACAGGGTACTCGTCGAGGAGCCAGCACTTCGCTTGGCGGAAATATTGAGCGATGGAGTAGCGCGACAAGTGCAGCCCCTTTGCTCCTGCATGGAATGCTAGGTACACACCGAACTTGTTCATCAGCGTCACTACGATGCCACCCGTCGACAACGATCAACGCCTTGACATGCTCCATGCTCGTGCCCTCGGAGGAGAGGAAGCGATTGAACGCCTTTATGGCCGTCGCGCGCGCTTGGTGTTGGCGGTCTTCAAATCGTTCAGGCTCATTACTCTTGGTCGGAGAGGCTGCAAATATGCGAGTGATACGTGGCGCACCTCTCGCTTGTAGCACGATACACATATCTGGGCGTCATCTCCGACCAGATATGGCGGAATCGCTCAGCTTCCGACTGCAACGTAAAATCGTATTTTTATTGGATAAAATAAAATCGTTGACGTGATTCGATTCGCCAAAAAACATAGAGATGGTTTTTATTGGCCAAAAACGAATTAAAGACCAATCTCATTGGCTAATATGTACCATACAAAGATGAAGTTTGGTCGGAGAGACATTGTTATTCATCCATAAAGCCCACAGACGTGGCGCGAAGTTGGAGACCGGTACTTTGAGCGACATGAGTTTGTGCTCGCAAAAGATGCTTACCTCGTGATGAGAAAACGCCAGGCAAAACGGCAGGAAAGTTTACGAGAGCGAAGAGATTGTTCACAGCTCACTGTACAGGCATGGGGACAACAAGATGAGCAAACGCAAGATGCTATCGATCAAACCGCGGGAAACGGTACCTTCATTTCTACAAACGAAGCTGTACTTGGAAATCAGGCTGAAGGAGACGATGGAATCGTTATGACGGGGACTAGTAACGAGGAAGCTCAGCCAGCGCCTGATGAAATCACTTGAATACTTCGGTGCTTTTGCCAATCACCGAGTTACGAACAGCAGTCGTAATTTGGTCCAAGATCGGGTGTGGCGGGAACGTTCGCGTCATCGCCTTCTTGTTCCCTGGATGTTCATATTCCAGCGATCGTGCGCCCAGCACCAACCTCGACGTGCTCGAGATAAAGCAACCTTGCCACTTCTCGACATCATCCACTGTCGGAGGCGAGCTTGACCGGAATGCCGTTTTCCGCACAAACCTCTAGCACGAGCGACCTCACCGTCCCCTTCAAAATCCCGTCCTCGGCCGTATAGACCGCTCCATCCTGAATGGCGTAGAAATTGGTCTGGGAACCTTCCACCAGGTGCCGGGTCGTCGGGTCCATGAGGATCACTTCCTCCATGTCCGGCACCATCTCGTCATAAATGGCTTTGCGTTCCCTCACCCACGCCGAATCTTTGGCTGCAGCGTTATGCCGCGGCAGCCCTGCCACTTGTAGCTTCACCATCTCGGAGCGTAGCGGAAGCAGTCCCACATGACAGAAGACGTCTGTGTCTCCCAGCACCTGTCCTTCCACAGCGTCCTCCTCAGAAGGACACACCAGTACATTGATCTTGTACTCCTGGTCTTTTTGCACATCGTACTGTGTCTTGAAAGCCTGCATCGCAGCGTTGAGCGTAGCTTCCGTTCTTGGTCTCAGCTCCTTCTCCACTGTACTTGGGACGAGCTGCTTCTCCGTCTGCATAGCAACCGTCGACTCCACTGCGGTAATTTATCACCAGACACTAGTCAGAATAATAGTTTACTGTTTTCTGGTAAGTTTCAAGTAAAAACACACCCAGGCGACGGATATGCGCCTCGTAGTCGAAGATCTTGGTCTGCTGTACGGTGCGAGCGGCCGTGTACGCGCCTCGCGGGTGCGCCAGCAGGAAACTGGTGGCGTCCGAGTCACATGGTATGGCCAGTCCGTTCTTGGCTGCAGCCACCAGCAGCTTCTTCTCGGCTTGGCGTGCTGCCATACTTGAAGTTGACACCTTTGACACTTGTGCTCTACGCTGAGACTTTGATAATGAAGGTGTAAATTACAATTTTGAAACGATGCCTGTTCTAAGTACGAAACCTTCGATCCGGGCTAGAAACCTTTGGTGTGGCATATTGTTAGTCCATGTTGAAGTGGTCTCGATTAATTTTTATTTATGAAGCCTCTTCTTGCTGGATTAATGCAGCGACGACGAGGGTTTGCAATGACTACGGATAGGTTAGTCGGTCTTCTCGGTCTTGAGGGTCTTCTTGGAGCGCAGGGAGAACGGAAGAATGATGAGAAAGGCCACCGCTGCCATAGTGAGCGAGCTGTACCGCTGCATCAAGGACAGCGCAGCTGGCCACACGTCATTGGAAGCAGCGTCCAAGAAGAAGAGATCGGAGTCCTTGTGGCCGAAGACGCTCGTCACGTAGGCCAGAATATCCTCTTCGTGCAGTCGTGCAGGGTTCAGATCCAAAGATTCGCCATCGTTCTCGTAGCACTCGGGACAACTCTCCAGTGCCGTGCTGTTCCATCTGCTGCTCCACCCAGGCGATGACTGTGTTGGTATTTCTACGACTATTTGGGTGCATTTTAATTGGTTCTTGACTGTCAGAGGGCACATGGTACAGCTTGATGCTCAGGTAGCCCAGAATGCCTTCCTTGTTGCACACGTCGCTGTGCTGTGTACAGTCGACGGCTGCAACGTTAACGTTGACTCTGTCGGCGTAAAAGCTGCTGCTTTCTCCACGCAGGAGCGAATTGACGGCAGTGCGGACACCAAGGTGCGTAGTAGTCCACGAGCCACACGGCGTTCGTGTCCTGCAGCATGGCGGCGTAACTTTCACTGTCGAGTGTGCGTACTTGACATTGTTCCGTGGTGAAAAGTGGACTGTTGTCTCGCGGCTGGCGGGCGGTAACCATTGATGCAACCATTGATACTAGCAACGCTAGCGTCTTGACGGACATGATACAAGATTGGTGTGGAGTCTCTTATTGCGTTCTGACGCGTGGACTTCCGACATCTTTTTGAGACTGACGAGCGTGTCCTTGAAGCCGAATGCGTATCTACGCTGGAAGCTCGCCATTCGCACTTTATCGGGAGGAGATGGTACGCTCAGATTGTAGCGCTAGCAATCGCGTCCAGGGCTGTTGATGATTCCCGACCCAATAAGCACGGCAATTTGTACTTGAGCATGTATAGAGTTATTTCATGCAGGACAAGTGCAGCAAACCGCAATGAAGAGCAAAAGCAAGATTATACTGTACTAGGAATGCTTGTATTCACCACTTTTAACACGGGGCTATGCAGTATGATCTCGCGTCAAGAGCACCTTCCGGTTTGGGGTGCGGTACCTCCTGGTCTTGTACGCGAAAGCAAGCAGCACGAAGAATCCCCTACCATCGCCAGCGCGCTGAAACTCTCCATTGGTGACCACAGAGCGACGAGCGTGCCGTTATGAGCAGCGTCCATGGCATACATATCCTCCTCCTCGTGACTGTAGGCACTGGTGACATACGCCACGATCTCGTCTTCATGAAGTCGCACCGGGTCCAGCGATATAGGCTCCCCGTTTTCAACGTAGCAAATCGGGCACTCCCTGTTCGACGGCCATAGGTCCTTCTTGAGCACTTTGTTCACCGTATTGTGCATTTTCCATATCCACATGACCACAGCGTGAGGGCCCTCGCTGTCACTAACAGCTAACTCATCGATGATGCTCTCCGGGTTCGACAATATGAAATGCTCTCGACACTCCTCACAGCCGAAAAAATTCTTCACATAAAGTCTGATAGCTGCCATAATTCTGCTCGGCTTCCACGGCTCCACCGTCAACGTCTTCTCCACATCACTCACCGAAATGCTGTGGAACAGCGTCCACAGCCCGCACGTGTACGTCTTGCAGACCGCCCAACGTTTGTCGTCACTGGACGCGAACAAGTTCACTGGAAACGTCTTCTCACTCGCAACCTGTTTCCACTTACTCATCAATACTTTCCAGTCCGCATGGTTCCAGTGGTTGCTCGTCTTCATCGACTCTACTAACATCACCAGCACCTCACGGTTCTTCTCCAACGGGAACGTCGCCGCCAGTGCTTCCACCCACATCAGTGCCACCTCATACCTCTCCCCTTCCAGCACGTTCGACCCCATAAAGAAACCGTTCTGGAACGTCGACATGGCTGCAATTCCCGCGTCATACAGACGCTTGTACTTCATCTCCAACGACTGATCCTTGAGCGTGTCTTCATCTTTCCCATCTGCAGCGACGTTATCATTGCGCAGAACCTTCAGCTGGACCGCAATGTCCTCCGTACTGACACCAGACTTGACCCCATGCTCCTCCATCAACCTCTCAGCCCAGCCAATGACTCCTTTACTGTTCCTCGTGCCTCTGGGCATCAGGAGGCCCTTCTCTGCGTCTGCAGGCACATGGTGCATCTTGACCCCAGGATACCCGAAAATGCCCTCGTTGTTACAGATTTCACTGTTCTTGGTACAGTCCACAGCCCCCACTTTGACTCGGTCAGATGCAGCGTAGAAGGTGGCGACTCGCTCCCATTCCGGGGCGAAGTGGCGGCAGTGGGGACACCACGGAGCGTAATAGTCCACGAGCCACACGACGTCCGAGTCGTTCAGCATGGCGTCGTAGCTCTGTGAGCTGAGCGAATGCACCTGGAACGACTTGGTGAAGAGAGGACTTGTGTCGTGCTTTAGGAGAGAGAAGGCGGACGCAGTGGACAGCAGGAGCGACGCTAAGGACACGAGCAGTGACAACGTCATCGCGGTCATTGTTCGACTAGTGTCGACTTTTATTTTGCTACAAGAAAATGTAGCCATGTTGAAATGGCTTCACTTGATGCTTTGATCATTAAAGGTATCTACTGAATGTACCGGTATTGTCCAGGTTGTACACTTTATCTCTATGCGACGTGATCCCGCGTTTTCATCGCTTTGATACCGATTAGACGATGTTTGTGTTGCTTGAATAATGTGGCGAAGATGGCGATAACAAAAACGAAGGCGGTCATCGAAGTAAAACTGTCCATCGAGAGCCACGATTTAGCTCCAGTTCCAATGTGTTGTTCTTGTTGGAGCCGTCCTCAACCTTGTACACCTTTCTGGTGTACGCGACGATGTCTTCTTCATTCAGCTGCGCTGGGTTCAATGACAGCGGCTGATCGTTAACAACGTAGCAGTTCGGGCAGGATAGTTTCGTCGGCCACATTGACTTGCTAAGGACCTTATTCACCGTATTGTGCATGGTCCAGATCCAAAACGCAACCGCATGAGGACCATCGTCATCCCTCAGCGCCAGCTTTCTAATCAGACTCTCAGGATTCGCCGTCAAAAAGTGTTGTTTGCACTCCTCGCAGCCGAAAAATGTTTCACGACGAGCCGAATAGCTGCCATGATTTCACTCGGTCTCCACTGCTCCTGAGTTGTCAACGCCTTCACGTCACTAACCGTAATACTATGGAACAGTGTCCAAAGTCCGCATGTAAACGTTGTGCATAAGACCAAATCATCCTTGTTTGCGAACAAGTTCACCGGGTAACTCACGGTATTCGCCGTAACCTTCCACTTCTCCAACAGTTCCCTCCATTCTGTCTGTTTCCATCTCTTTTGCTGCTTCATTTCATCCACCAGCAATGCAAACGCTGCACGGTTCGTCTTCATCGGAAAGGCAGCCGCCAGCGTCCGCACCCACGTCACCGCAGCTTCATACCGTTCCCCCTCCAGCACCGTCGTGCCCATGAAAAATCCGTCCTCAAACGTAAGCAACGCCGTGGTTCCTGCATCCTTCAGTCTTTTCAGCTGAACATCCACCGACCGATCGTCGAGCGTTGGCTCCACGGGGTCTCCGAACTTAAACTCCTTCTTCTTGAGCTCCAGACCGTTATTCCGAGGAGGATACACTTTGTCAATGTCCACCCCCGACTGCATGTCATTCTCCTTCAACGTCTCTTCGATCCATTTGGCTACTTGTCTGGCATACACGTGCCCTGCATGGGGCATCGTCACGGCCTCTTCCGCTTCGGGGGTACATGGTACATCTTGACTCCAGGGTACGAGTGGACGTCCTCTCGGTCGCACACCTCGTTCTGTTTCGTGCAATCCACAGCTCCCAATTGAATTGTAGCCACTTGAGCGTAGACGCTGGCCACTTCTTCCCATTGAGGACCGAATTGGCGGCAGTGAGGACACCAAGGCGAGTAAAAGTCCACGAGCCAAACGGTTTTCGTGTCGTTGAGCATAGCGTCAAAGCTATCGCTGTCCAGAGTGCGCACCACCTCTGAGGTGGTGAATAGAGGTCCTCGGTCCCGTCGTGAAGGACCGAAGGCTGTAGTGCGGGGAGAGATCCCAGCGCGACCAGTAACACTAACGTCGCGCATAGCAGCATTTCCGTCATTTTTCGGCTTGAAAACTGAACTTTGCGTGTGTCGAGAAAGATACCGGTATGCCGGTGTTGCACCAAGCTGAAGTTGGTCCAAGCAGAAAACGCTAGTCGCGCTACGGATACAGTACAGTACTGTACCAAGTGAGCTTCAACTATGTCGGACATATTCGTGGTTGTAACCCATCTTAGCTGGCGTGACCACGGGAAGGAATCCAATGCGTTGATCAGCTCAAGTAAGTTAGAGCTCAACTTGAAAAAGTCTAGGTATCACGTGGGGACTTGCAAGGTTCAACCACGTTCCAGACGGCGGTCTTGAAGTTGTCAAGTACATGTACACGTTGAACGTTGGCCGCGTAAGCTTTGCGGACTCATGTTTAGCCGTTCTGGTACTGTACAGGAAGCAGTCGTGCAGCACTGAAGAGCTCACTTCGGTATTTGTCAGCAGCTACCAACGCCTACCTCAAGTCTTCGTGACTCGATATCGTGATCTCAAGACTTCTTGACGATTGAAATGGTTCGCTTTGGCCTCCACATTATCGCGGTGGTACTATATTGGTGCACTGCAGTCGTCACCGCCGGCGAAACCTGTGGTGATGCTACCGCAACAACGACGGGTAGCTCAAGTGTGAGCTCGACTCCTCCTCCGGAAGCACCGCAGTCCAGACTTCGACATCCTCCAGTAGTCTCAACTCCACGACCAAGTGCTTCCCCTCCAATTTCCTCTTTGGTTCGGCAACGGCTTCCTACCAAGTCGAAGGTGCTGTGAACGAAACTGGTCGTACACCGAGCGTCTGGGATGATATCTGTGGTTCCGACTCGTTCCCTAACTGTGCCAACGTCGCCGACGACTTCTTCCACCGCTACAAGGACTACATCAACACTATGCAGAACGACGGCTACAGATCGATGCGCTTCTCCATCTCGTGGTCGCGTGCCATGACCTGGAACAACACTCTTCAACGTATGCAGCCAAACCCTGAAGGACTCGCCTTCTACCACTCATTGGTAGATGGCCTCATTGTAAGTGGCATCGAACCCCTGCTCACCTTGTTCCATTGGGATATGCCTCTGGAACTGTACTCGGCCGGAGATTTCTGAACACGTCGATCATCGACCATTTCAAGGACTATGCGGAGCTGATCTTCACTGAGTTCGGCCAGCAGGTGAAGTACTGGTCGACGGTCAATGAACCGCTTTCGTACATGTACATCTTCTATATCTACAGTGACAGTGATGAGTACGAGGCAGCACACAATCTGTTACTTGCTCACGCTGAAATGGTTGCTCTCTTCCGAAGCCTCCAAGACCAAGGCACCGTCCAGAGTGACGCTCGTATTGGTCTCGTTCTATCTGGATTCGGCATTCCGTACGATGATACAGATGATGCAGACTTAGAAGCAACCGAGCGCTTTAACCAGTTCAACTCGGGCTGGTTCCTCGCTCCATTAGCCACTGGAGACTACCCACCCATGATGCGCGAGCGTGTTGGAAACCGCCTGCCAAATTTTACTGACGAACAAGCGGAACTTGTAAAGGGGTCGTACGACCTCATCATGATCAACCACTACTTCTCCAACTTGATCACCTTTTGTGATTCGGAGCACTCGGAGACAAATTGCTCAAGTCTTGCCGACGGATTCTACGCTGACATGGGCGTTGACAACACTCAAGTGCACGCCGATTCTGTCATTGGATCTGGAAGTCTTGCTAACCCCACGAGTTGCACGGATCACTCCGGGTTCCCACCAAGCTACATGGCCTACATCCGTTGGGCAAACGCCTACGACACGAGCACTGATATGCTTTTGACGGAGAACGGCTGGTGTGGTAATGAAACCATCGACAACCAGGATCAACTTTGGTACTACCGCACGCACCTCGAAATGGTGCATCATGCCATCTACGAGGAGAACATCCCATCATCGGCTACACGGCGTGGAGTTTCGTGGACAACTACGAGTGGGGTCGTACGCTTCCTCGCTACGGTCTGTACTACGTGGACTTTCCGGATAATATCGGTGAGAAGGACGTGTACTCTGTTCCGTCAACGTATTTGAACCGTACCGCGCGTACGGCGGCGAAGTGGTATGCTGGGTTGGCGACAACGGGCTGTTTCGAGGCAGAGCCGGAAGACGAGAAGTGGCTGACGTATTTGTAGTTACCGGTGCTGTGTATGTGCGCATCTCATAAGCAGATTGCAATTTGCGTCCAAATAGTACGTACAAGTACTCATCTGAATCGTCCACGTCTTCAAGAAGGTCATCCAAGAAAATCATCGGACGAAGTTTTCCCAAAATCTCAAGTAGCCCACACGCCAATAGCCACCATCACGACATAACTGCGTCGATTTTCGTTATAAACACTCCATTTTGTCACTGGGCAACTGCGACCACAATATTGGGTACGTCCAACAGCTTCACAAGTTACGCAGTGAGGCCACCGGAGATTCTACTGTATTTCGTCCAGCATTTGTTTCTTTGGTGTCCATTTAATTAAATTTCTTCGTGAGCAAATGGCAGTATGACACCGAGAA
>JAAKBF010000017.1:0-41932 GCA_012656075.1 Phytophthora hibernalis | reverse complement strand
GGCACCAGCATGACGCACGCCATGGTCTACGGCGCCGGTTGTCTCTCCGTCACGATGCTTAGCATTTACAGGGTGGACTACGACGTGATCATCGGCCCGCTGTTCTGACCGATGCTCGCCGTGGTCTTCCGGACTCCGAGCGCTGTAGACGCGTCCCGATCTATTCGCTCCAGGTCGTACATGTTGATGGACCGCGTGCCGGTTGTGGTGGCGGTAATAATCGGGAGGCTTTATTCCCGTCCGCGACCTCCATTGGTACCCGTAACGCCTGCGCTGATACCTCTGCTTTCGCTTGTTCTCGAGTTCGGATTGATCATAGCCAGTCGCACCACCACCTAGCCCCATGGCGTTTTACGATTAACATCGAGTCACATTAAAGACCCTCGACGGAGCCTCAAGTCCGATGACCGGAGCTAAAACCGGGCGCAAAATGACAGAAAGACACAATATATGCTGCCGTCCTCGTGCCCTCCTGGCTGCCTAGGTGTTTTCCGCAGTCTGGCTACGACAACAGACTCCATATCCTCGTTCATTGCTTACTTCTCGTACTAATCTCCGCTTAATGTCCCTCACTGCACTTCATCTTGACTGAAGGTCGAGCGGCAGTCCTTCCGCTCGGTGTCCCAGCTACCGGTACCTTCGAAGCTCCTACACTAGCTCTCACTATTGATGTGACCTTCTCCTCCTATCGTTGCTCGTTTTGGCCACCCCTAAGCCTCCTGGCTTCAGACTGCTCCCCACACCGTCGCATCGCCTACTCTTCATGTCGTGCTTTGTAAAAGGTCGCATGCCTTACAGTCTTCTACCGCATCCACCTTGCAACTTAAACTGCAGTCTTCTACCGCATCCACCTTGCAACTTAAACTGCTTGGTACCCCTGTAGTCGGTGCCTCCAGCAGCCGGACTTGCCGCTGCCACCAACCCGCCTCCGATACCACTCGCCGTCACCACTTTTCTTGTGCTTATCGCCAGTTTACCCGATCGCCAGGGGTTTCGCCATCGGCTGTCGAGCTATCGATCGCAACAGGTGCCCAACTACAAAAGCTCTATCGCAACAGAGGCGCCGCTTGTGTCAAGGACTACCCGATCACTAAAAAGGACGTTGCACCAGCCGATAGGAACCTCGATTCTGACGGAAGCCGGGATCGCGGACGTTCGTTTGAGTGTGGCCATCATCGACGACCTCAACATCGCTCCGGTGACTATCCCAGCATACACAACGCAGTTCTTGCCAAAGCGCGCCATGATTCTCTGGAAACATGCCCTCGTGTCGGCCCGCTGCACCAGCATGACGCACGCCATGGTCTACGGCGCCGGTTGTCTCTCCGTCACGATGCTTAGCATTTACGGGGTGGACTACGACGTGATCATCGGCCCGCTGTTCTGACCGATGCTCGCCGTGGTCTTCCCGGACTCGGAGCGCTGTAGACGCGTCCCGATCTATTCGCTCCAGGTCGTACATGTTGATGGACCGCGTGCCGGTTGTGGTGGCGGTAATAATCGGGAGGCTTTATTCCCGTCCGCGACCTCCATTGGTACCCGTAACGCCTGCGCTGATACCTCTGCTTTCGCTTGTTCTCGAGTTCGGATTGATCATAGCCAGTCGCACCACCACCTAGCCCCATGGCGTTTTACGATTAACATCGAGTCACATTAAAGACCCTCGACGGAGCCTCAAGTCCGATGACCGGAGCTAAAACCGGGCGCAAAATGACAGAAAGACACAATATATGCTGCCGTCCTCGTGCCCTCCTGGCTGCCTAGGTGTTTTCCGCAGTCTGGCTACGACAACAGACTCCATATCCTCGTTCATTGCTTACTTCTCGTACTAATCTCCGCTTAATGTCCCTCACTGCACTTCATCTTGACTGAAGGTCGAGCGGCAGTCCTTCCGCTCGGTGTCCCAGCTACCGGTACCTTCGAAGCTCCTACACTAGCTCTCACTATTGATGTGACCTTCTCCTCCTATCGTTGCTCGTTTTGGCCACCCCTAAGCCTCCTGGCTTCAGACTGCTCCCCACACCGTCGCATCGCCTACTCTTCATGTCGTGCTTTGTAAAAGGTCGCATGCCTTACAGTCTTCTACCGCATCCACCTTGCAACTTAAACTGCAGTCTTCTACCGCATCCACCTTGCAACTTAAACTGCTTGGTACCCCTGTAGTCGGTACCCCCTGTAGTCGGTGCCTCCAGCACCCGGACTTGCCGCTGCCACCAACCCGCCTCCGATACCACTCGCCGTCACCACTTTTCTTGTGCTTATCGCCAGTTTACCCGATCGCCAGGGGTTTCGCCATCGGCTGTCGAGCTATCGATCGCAACAGGTGCCCAACTACAAAAAGCTCTATCGCAACAGAGGCGCCGCTTGTGTCAAGGACTACTCCGATCACTAAAAAGGACGTTGCACCAGCCGATAGGAACCTCGATTCTGACGGAAGCCGGGATCGCGGACGTTCGTTTGAGTGTGGCCATCATCGACGACCTCAACATCGCTCCGGTGACTATCCCAGCATACACAACGCAGTTCTTGCCAAAGCGCGCCATGATTCTCTGGAAACATGCCCTCGTGTCGGCCCGCTGCACCAGCATGACGCACGCCATGGTCTACGGCGCCGGTTGTCTCTCCGTCACGATGCTTAGCATTTACGGGGTGGACTACGACGTGATCATCGGCCCGCTGTTCTGACCGATGCTCGCCGTGGTCTTCCCGGACTCGAGCGCTGTAGACGCGTCCCGATCTATTCGCTCCAGGTCGTACATGTTGATGGACCGCGTGCCGGTTGTGGTGGCGGTAATAATCGGGAGGCTTTATTCCCGTCCGCGACCTCCATTGGTACCCGTAACGCCTGCGCTGATACCTCTGCTTTCGCTTGTTCTCGAGTTCGGATTGATCATAGCCAGTCGCACCACCACCTAGCCCCATGGCGTTTTACGATTAACATCGAGTCACATTAAAGACCCTCGACGGAGCCTCAAGTCCGATGACCGGAGCTAAAACCGGGCGCAAAATGACAGAAAGACACAATATATGCTGCCGTCCTCGTGCCCTCCTGGCTGCCTAGGTGTTTTCCGCAGTCTGGCTACGACAACAGACTCCATATCCTCGTTCATTGCTTACTTCTCGTACTAATCTCCGCTTAATGTCCCTCACTGCACTTCATCTTGACTGAAGGTCGAGCGGCAGTCCTTCCGCTCGGTGTCCCAGCTACCGGTACCTTCGAAGCTCCTACACTAGCTCTCACTATTGATGTGACCTTCTCCTCCTATCGTTGCTCGTTTTGGCCACCCCTAAGCCTCCTGGCTTCAGACTGCTCCCCACACCGTCGCATCGCCTACTCTTCATGTCGTGCTTTGTAAAAAGGTCGCATGCCTTACAGTCTTCTACCGCATCCACCTTGCAACTTAAACTGCAGTCTTCTACCGCATCCACCTTGCAACTTAAACTGCTTGGTACCCCTGTAGTCGGTACCTGTAGTCGGTGCCTCCAGCACCCGGACTTGCCGCTGCCACCAACCCGCCTCCGATACCACTCGCCGTCACCACTTTTCTTGTGCTTATCGCCAGTTTACCCGATCGCCAGGGGTTTCGCCATCGGCTGTCGAGCTATCGATCGCAACAGGCGCCCAACTACAAAAAGCTCTATCGCAACAGAGGCGCCGCTTGTGTCAAGGACTACTCCGATCACTAAAAAGGACGTTGCACCAGCCGATAGGAACCTCGATTCTGACGGAAGCCGGGATCGCGGACGTTCGTTTGAGTGTGGCCATCATCGACGACCTCAACATCGCTCCGGTGACTATCCCAGCATACACAACGCAGTTCTTGCCAAAGCGCGCCATGATTCTCTGGAAACATGCCCTCGTGTCGGCCCGCTGCACCAGCATGACGCACGCCATGGTCTACGGCGCCGGTTGTCTCTCCGTCACGATGCTTAGCATTTACGGGGTGGACTACGACGTGATCATCGGCCCGCTGTTCTGACCGATGCTCGCCGTGGTCTTCCCGGACTCGGAGCGCTGTAGACGCGTCCCGATCTATTCGCTCCAGGTCGTACATGTTGATGGACCGCGTGCCGGTTGTGGTGGCGGTAATAATCGGGAGGCTTTATTCCCGTCCGCGACCTCCATTGGTACCCGTAACGCCTGCGCTGATACCTCTGCTTTCGCTTGTTCTCGAGTTCGGATTGATCATAGCCAGTCGCACCACCACCTAGCCCCATGGCGTTTTACGATTAACATCGAGTCACATTAAAGACCCTCGACGGAGCCTCAAGTCCGATGACCGGAGCTAAAACCGGGCGCAAAATGACAGAAAGACACAATATATGCTGCCGTCCTCGTGCCCTCCTGGCTGCCTAGGTGTTTTCCGCAGTCTGGCTACGACAACAGACTCCATATCCTCGTTCATTGCTTACTTCTCGTACTAATCTCCGCTTAATGTCCCTCACTGCACTTCATCTTGACTGAAGGTCGAGCGGCAGTCCTTCCGCTCGGTGTCCCAGCTACCGGTACCTTCGAAGCTCCTACACTAGCTCTCACTATTGATGTGACCTTCTCCTCCTATCGTTGCTCGTTTTGGCCACCCCTAAGCCTCCTGGCTTCAGACTGCTCCCCACACCGTCGCATCGCCTACTCTTCATGTCGTGCTTTGTAAAAAGGTCGCATGCCTTACAGTCTTCTACCGCATCCACCTTGCAACTTAAACTGCAGTCTTCTACCGCATCCACATTGCAACTTAAACTGCTTGGTACCCCTGTAGTCGGTACCCCTGTAGTCGGTGCCTCCAGCAGCCGGACTTGCCGCTGCCACCAACCCGCCTCCGATACCACTCGCCGTCACCACTTTTCTTGTGCTTATCGCCAGTTTACCCGATCGCCAGGGGTTTCGCCATCGGCTGTCGAGCTATCGATCGCAACAGGCGCCCAACTACAAAAAGCTCTATCGCAACAGAGGCGCCGCTTGTGTCAAGGACTACTCCGATCACTAAAAGGACGTTGCACCAGCCGATAGGAAGTGGGGCTCGGTGTATGATGGTACGTCGGCAGCAAGCTGAGAAGGCGGTAGTAACCGTAGAGGCCCCGTGGGGTGCCAACACGTCGTGGCAAAAGGTAGGGGAGATAGGAGAGCAAAAGAGAGCCCCCAGGCGGGATCGAACCACCGACCTCGCTTACGAAGAGTGCTCTACCACTGAGCTATAGGGGCTGGCCGATCAACAACACCCACAGCCCCCACACACAATTACCGCAAACAACACACAAAACATTACGCTAGCTTACTCCACGCGCATCACACGGATACAATCGTCTACAAACGCATTCTACAAATGCTCACACTGCTCCAGAACGCTTGCAACGTTTACACCCTGTCATGTTGCAATCTACCAATACGCCGACTCCTTCGGCCTCCTGTTGCCGCTTTCACTTCGTTTCAGTTCCGTGAATGCGATCCCGTTCCCGGATCGGTTTGGTTCTCTGTCGATACGGTCCTTTACAGTCATGTAGTGCACGTCGACGGTGCGCGCGAAACGACATCGCTGTCGATTTGTTTTCATGGGTACCTTGACACGTGAAGTATGGCATGGCGATGGAGGTTGGAGTGCGGAGGAAGCCGTGGATGGGCCGTAGTCACGGCGGGAGTGGGTGCTCGGATGTGGTTTTGTATTTCGCGGGAATGATGTTGATGTCGGGGAATAGCTCAGTGGTAGAGCGCTGATTCCAGACCCAGCGGTCGGGGGTTCGATCCCTTCCCTCATCCTTTGTGCTTGCGCGGCAGCAGTACGCTTTTCAACGCACGCCTACCCGTCTGTGATGGCCTGTGTACACGCACCTTACTTGCTGTCAGCACGCACCAACCACGTCGAGCGGACCAAAAGTGCGATACTTCTCGATTTATGCGTGTCATCCTTGCGCAGGGGCCATGCTAATCTTCTCTGTATCGTTCCAATTTTTACGGATGACCACCGAAGTGGTTCCTGCCGGACATCGCGTCGCACGCCTATACCTGCATGGCTTGGGCCTCACATCCAGAACCACTCGATCGATTTTTAGAAGAAAAGGAGGCCAGGACGAGTCAAAGAGCTCCATAGCGCTGAGTCAACACCGACGACAGCGACCCGCGCCCGTCCGGTGCCTAATCGAATGCAGCACGGACGGAGCAAATAGCCATGTACGCGCGTGGAGGGGGAAAAGGAAAACGACAGCTGTGAGATTCGAACTCACGCGGGTTGCCCCATTAACTTAGCAGGCTAACGCCTTAACCACTCGGCCAAGCTGTCATCCGTAACCAACACATTTTTGCCTTTTTCACACACAGCCCAGCCGAGCCCGCACACCAAACAACACCACGACACGCACCGACACCCTTGCACGTCATTTGCGGCGCAGTGCGTCGCCACAGTATTCATACCACGCAACAGAGCCATCACAAGCTGCGACAACCCCTCAACAACTCCCTCGCCAAAAACAAAAGCCCGACTTCCTGATCTCGCGCTTTCAGCCCTATTCTGCGCTTGTCGTCCATCAGACTCGCATACGCACACCAAGACTACACGCATCCACAGCACGTCACTTGCAGACACAAACACTCGGGCGGGTGAGTGGGTTCCTACCTACCTCCGCTCAGACCGAGAAGTCTGTTGTCACCTTGCCGCGCGATTCTCGTAGCAGCAACACCGCCCACGTCGTGGCGTTTTTCACGGTAATGGAAAGCAAAGGAAACTGTAGCTATCACTCCTCTGGATCCGATAATCTTTCAATTGTCGAATCAATGAGGTTAGACCAACAGAAGCTTGGAACACTAGGGTAGCTAGCTAGTTGTCCGGGTGCCAGGCTGGGCGTTGTCACCAGCTAGATCTGGCCCGCAACCCTTGTGATAAATATGTGGAGGAGAGAGCGGTACGGCGACTACGGTTCAGCAAAGCCGCAGCTGCTCTCCGTCAAAGTCCCGTGGCATCAAATGTGAAGGCGGGTTCACGTACGCCGGCCAGTGCAAACTATGCAGCCATACCGTATATTCGTACAAGAATTCCTCAACCAAAACACCAACGAGAAGGATCGCAACCTCACGGTCTCTCTCCGTGTCCACTTCAACCTATATATGCTGCCGTCCTCGTGCCCTCCTGGCTGCCTAGGTGTTTTCCGCAGTCTGGCTACGACAACAGACTCCATATCCTCGTTCATTGCTTACTTCTCGTACTAGTCTCCGCTTAATGTCCCTCACTGCACTTCATCTTGACTGAAGGTCGAGCGGCAGTCCTTCCGCTCGGTGTCCCAGCTACCGGTACCTTCGAAGCTCCTACACTAGCTCTCACTATTGATGTGACCTTCTCCTCCTATCGTTGCTCGTTTTGGCCACCCCCTAAGCCTCCTGGCTTCAGACTGCTCCCCACACCGTCGCATCGCCTACTCTTCATGTCGTGCTTTGTAAAAAGGTCGCATGCCTTACAGTCTTCTACCGCATCCACCTTGCAACTTAAACTGCAGTCTTCTACCGCATCCACCTTGCAACTTAAACTGCTTGGTACCCCCTGTAGTCGGTACCCCTGTAGTCGGTGCCTCCAGCACCGGACTTGCCGCTGCCACCAACCCGCCTCCGATACCACTCGCCGTCACCACTTTTCTTGTGCTTATCGCCAGTTTACCCGATCGCCAGGGGTTTCGCCATCGGCTGTCGAGCTATCGATCGCAACAGGCGCCCAACTACAAAAAGCTCTATCGCAACAGAGGCGCCGCTTGTGTCAAGGACTACTCCGATCACTAAAAAGGACGTTGCACCAGCCGATAGGAAGTGGGGGCTCGGTGTATGATGGTACGTCGGCAGCAAGCTGAGAAGGCGGTAGTAACCGTAGAGGCCCCGTGGGGTGCCAACACGTCGTGGCAAAAGGTAGGGGAGATAGGAGAGCCAAAAGAGAGCCCCCAGGCGGGATCGAACCACCGACCTTTCGCTTACGAAGCGAGTGCTCTACCACTGAGCTATAGGGGCTGGCCGATCAACCAACACCCACAGCCCCCACACACAATTACCGCAAACAACACACAAAACATTACGCTAGCTTACTCCACGCGCATCACACGGATACAATCGTCTACAAACGCATTCTACAAATGCTCACACTCGCTCCAGAACGCTTGCAACGTTTACACCCTGTCATGTTGCAATCTACCAATACGCCGACTCCTTCGGCCTCCTGTTGCCGCTTTCACTTCGTTTCAGTTCTCGTGAATGCGATCCCGTTCCCGGATCGGTTTGGTTCTCTGTCGATACGGTCCTTTACAGTCATGTAGTGCACGTCGACGGTGCGCGCGAAACGACATCGCTGTCTGATTTGTTTTCATGGGTACCTTGACACGTGAAGTATGGCATGGCGATGGAGGTTGGAGTGCGGAGGAAGCCGTGGGATGTGGGCCGTAGTCACGGCGGGAGTGGGTGTGCTCGGATGTGGTTTTGTATTTCGCGGGAATGATGTTGATGTCGGGGGAATAGCTCAGTGGTAGAGCGCTGGATTCCAGACCCAGCGGTCGGGGGTTCGATCCCTCTTCCCTCATCCTTTGTGCTTTTGCGCGGCAGCAGTACGCTTTTCCAACGCACGCCTACCCGTCTGTGATGGCCTGTGTACACGCACCCTTACTTGCTGTCAGCACGCACCAACCACGTCGAGCGGACCAAAAGTGCGATACTTCTCGATTTATGCGTGTCATCCTTGCGCAGGGGCCATGCTAATCTTCTCTGTATCGTTCCAATTTTTACGGATGACCACCGAAGTGGTTCCTGCCGGACATCGCGTCGCACGCCTATACCTGCATGGCTTGGGCCTCACATCCAGAACCACTCGATCGATTTTTAGAAGAAAAGGAGGCCAGGACGAGTCAAAGAGCTCCATAGCGCTGAGTCAACACCGACGACAGCGACCCGCGCCCGTCCGGTGCCTAATCGAATGCAGCACGGACGGAGCAAATAGCCATGTACGCGCGTGGAGGGGAAAAGGAAAACGACAGCTGTGAGATTCGAACTCACGCGGGTTGCCCCATTAACTTAGCAGGCTAACGCCTTAACCACTCGGCCAAGCTGTCATCCGTAACCAACACATTTTTGCCTTTTTCACACACAGCCCAGCCGAGCCCGCACACCAAACAACACCACCGACACACGCACCGACACCCTTTGCACGTCATTTGCGGCGCAGTGCGTCGCCACAGTATTCATACCACGCAACAGAGCCATCACAAGCTGCGACAACCCCTCAACAACTCCCTCGCCAAAAACAAAAGCCCGACTTCCTGATCTCGCGCTTTCAGCCCTATTCTGCGCTTGTCGTCCATCAGACTCGCATACGCACACCAAGACTACACGCATCCACAGCACGTCACTTGCAGACACAAACACTCGGGCGGGTGAGTGGGTTCCTACCTACCTCCGCTCAGACCGAGAAGTCTGTTGTCACCTTGCCGCGCGATTCTCGTAGCAGCAACACCGCCCACGTCGTGGCGTTTTTTCACGGTAATGGAAAGCAAAGGAAACTGTAGCTATCACTCCTCTGGATCCGATAATCTTTCAATTGTCGAATCAATGAGGTTAGACCAACAGAAGCTTGGAACACTAGGGTAGCTAGCTAGTTGTCCGGGTGCCAGGCTGGGCGTTGTCACCAGCTAGATCTGGCCCGCAACCCTTGTGATAAATATGTGGAGGAGAGAGCGGTACGGCGACTACGGTTCAGCAAAGCCGCAGCTGCTCTCCGTCAAAGTCCCGTGGCATCAAATGTGAAGGCGGGTTCACGTACGCCGGCCAGTGCAAACTATGCAGCCATACCGTATATTCGTACAAGAATTCCTCAACCAAAACACCAACGAGAAGGATCGCAACCTCACGGTCTCTCTCCGTGTCCTCTTCAACCTATATATGCTGCCGTCCTCGTGCCCTCCTGGCTGCCTAGGTGTTTTCCGCAGTCTGGCTACGACAACAGACTCCATATCCTCGTTCATTGCTTACTTCTCGTACTAGTCTCCGCTTAATGTCCCTCACTGCACTTCATCTTGACTGAAGGTCGAGCGGCAGTCCTTCCGCTCGGTGTCCCAGCTACCGGTACCTTCGAAGCTCCTACACTAGCTCTCACTATTGATGTGACCTTCTCCTCCTATCGTTGCTCGTTTTGGCCACCCCCTAAGCCTCCTGGCTTCAGACTGCTCCCCACACCGTCGCATCGCCTACTCTTCATGTCGTGCTTTGTAAAAGGTCGCATGCCTTACAGTCTTCTACCGCATCCACCTTGCAACTTAAACTGCAGTCTTCTACCGCATCCACCTTGCAACTTAAACTGCTTGGTACCCCTGTAGTCGGTACCCCTGTAGTCGGTGCCTCCAGCAGCCGGACTTGCCGCTGCCACCAACCCGCCTCCGATACCACTCGCCGTCACCACTTTTCTTGTGCTTATCGCCAGTTTACCCGATCGCCAGGGGTTTCGCCATCGGCTGTCGAGCTATCGATCGCAACAGGCGCCCAACTACAAAAAGCTCTATCGCAACAGAGGCGCCGCTTGTGTCAAGGACTACTCCGATCACTAAAAAGGACGTTGCACCAGCCGATAGGAAGTGGGGCTCGGTGTATGATGGTACGTCGGCAGCAAGCTGAGAAGGCGGTAGTAACCGTAGAGGCCCCGTGGGGTGCCAACACGTCGTGGCAAAAGGTAGGGGAGATAGGAGAGCCAAAAGAGAGCCCCCAGGCGGGATCGAACCACCGACCTTTCGCTTACGAAGCGAGTGCTCTACCACTGAGCTATAGGGGCTGGCCGATCAACCAACACCCACAGCCCCCACACACAATTACCGCAAACAACACACAAAACATTACGCTAGCTTACTCCACGCGCATCACACGGATACAATCGTCTACAAACGCATTCTACAAATGCTCACACTCGCTCCAGAACGCTTGCAACGTTTACACCCTGTCATGTTGCAATCTACCAATACGCCGACTCCTTCGGCCTCCTGTTGCCGCTTTCACTTCGTTTCAGTTCTCGTGAATGCGATCCCGTTCCCGGATCGGTTTGGTTCTCTGTCGATACGGTCCTTTACAGTCATGTAGTGCACGTCGACGGTGCGCGCGAAACGACATCGCTGTCTGATTTGTTTTCATGGGTACCTTGACACGTGAAGTATGGCATGGCGATGGAGGTTGGAGTGCGGAGGAAGCCGGATGGGCCGTAGTCACGGCGGGAGTGGGTGTGCTCGGATGTGGTTTTGTATTTCGCGGGAATGATGTTGATGTCGGGGAATAGCTCAGTGGTAGAGCGCTGGATTCCAGACCCAGCGGTCGGGGTTCGATCCCCTCTTCCCTCATCCTTTGTGCTTTTGCGCGGCAGCAGTACGCTTTTCCAACGCACGCCTACCCGTCTGTGATGGCCTGTGTACACGCACCCTTACTTGCTGTCAGCACGCACCAACCACGTCGAGCGGACCAAAAGTGCGATACTTCTCGATTTATGCGTGTCATCCTTGCGCAGGGGCCATGCTAATCTTCTCTGTATCGTTCCAATTTTTACGGATGACCACCGAAGTGGTTCCTGCCGGACATCGCGTCGCACGCCTATACCTGCATGGCTTGGGCCTCACATCCAGAACCACTCGATCGATTTTTAGAAGAAAAGGAGGCCAGGACGAGTCAAAGAGCTCCATAGCGCTGAGTCAACACCGACGACAGCGACCCGCGCCCGTCCGGTGCCTAATCGAATGCAGCACGGACGGAGCAAATAGCCATGTACGCGCGTGGAGGGGAAAAGGAAAACGACAGCTGTGAGATTCGAACTCACGCGGGTTGCCCCATTAACTTAGCAGGCTAACGCCTTAACCACTCGGCCAAGCTGTCATCCGTAACCAACACATTTTTGCCTTTTTCACACACAGCCCAGCCGAGCCCGCACACCAAACAACACCACCGACACACGCACCGACACCCTTTGCACGTCATTTGCGGCGCAGTGCGTCGCCACAGTATTCATACCACGCAACAGAGCCATCACAAGCTGCGACAACCCCTCAACAACTCCTCGCCAAAAACAAAAGCCCGACTTCCTGATCTCGCGCTTTCAGCCCTATTCTGCGCTTGTCGTCCATCAGACTCGCATACGCACACCAAGACTACACGCATCCACAGCACGTCACTTGCAGACACAAACACTCGGGCGGGTGAGTGGGTTCCTACCTACCTCCGCTCAGACCGAGAAGTCTGTTGTCACCTTGCCGCGCGATTCTCGTAGCAGCAACACCGCCCACGTCGTGGCGTTTTTCACGGTAATGGAAAGCAAAGGAAACTGTAGCTATCACTCCCTCTGGATCCGATAATCTTTCAATTGTCGAATCAATGAGGTTAGACCAACAGAAGCTTGGAACACTAGGGTAGCTAGCTAGTTGTCCGGGTGCCAGGCTGGGCGTTGTCACCAGCTAGATCTGGCCCGCAACCCTTGTGATAAATATGTGGAGGAGAGAGCGGTACGGCGACTACGGTTCAGCAAAGCCGCAGCTGCTCTCCGTCAAAGTCCCGTGGCATCAAATGTGAAGGCGGGTTCACGTACGCCGGCCAGTGCAAACTATGCAGCCATACCGTATATTCGTACAAGAATTCCTCAACCAAAACACCAACGAGAAGGATCGCAACCTCACGGTCTCTCTCCGTGTCCTCTTCAACCTATATATGCTGCCGTCCTCGTGCCCTCCTGGCTGCCTAGGTGTTTTCCGCAGTCTGGCTACGACAACAGACTCCATATCCTCGTTCATTGCTTACTTCTCGTACTAGTCTCCGCTTAATGTCCCTCACTGCACTTCATCTTGACTGAAGGTCGAGCGGCAGTCCTTCCGCTCGGTGTCCCAGCTACCGGTACCTTCGAAGCTCCTACACTAGCTCTCACTATTGATGTGACCTTCTCCTCCTATCGTTGCTCGTTTTGGCCACCCCCTAAGCCTCCTGGCTTCAGACTGCTCCCCACACCGTCGCATCGCCTACTCTTCATGTCGTGCTTTGTAAAAGGTCGCATGCCTTACAGTCTTCTACCGCATCCACCTTGCAACTTAAACTGCAGTCTTCTACCGCATCCACATTGCAACTTAAACTGCTTGGTACCCCTGTAGTCGGTACCCCCTGTAGTCGGTGCCTCCAGCACCCGGACTTGCCGCTGCCACCAACCCGCCTCCGATACCACTCGCCGTCACCACTTTTCTTGTGCTTATCGCCAGTTTACCCGATCGCCAGGGGTTTCGCCATCGGCTGTCGAGCTATCGATCGCAACAGGCGCCCAACTACAAAAAGCTCTATCGCAACAGAGGCGCCGCTTGTGTCAAGGACTACTCCGATCACTAAAAGGACGTTGCACCAGCCGATAGGAAGTGGGGGCTCGGTGTATGATGGTACGTCGGCAGCAAGCTGAGAAGGCGGTAGTAACCGTAGAGGCCCCGTGGGGTGCCAACACGTCGTGGCAAAAGGTAGGGGAGATAGGAGAGCCAAAAGAGAGCCCCAGGCGGGATCGAACCACCGACCTTTCGCTTACGAAGCGAGTGCTCTACCACTGAGCTATAGGGGCTGGCCGATCAACCAACACCCACAGCCCCCACACACAATTACCGCAAACAACACACAAAACATTACGCTAGCTTACTCCACGCGCATCACACGGATACAATCGTCTACAAACGCATTCTACAAATGCTCACACTCGCTCCAGAACGCTTGCAACGTTTACACCCTGTCATGTTGCAATCTACCAATACGCCGACTCCTTCGGCCTCCTGTTGCCGCTTTCACTTCGTTTCAGTTCTCGTGAATGCGATCCCGTTCCCGGATCGGTTTGGTTCTCTGTCGATACGGTCCTTTACAGTCATGTAGTGCACGTCGACGGTGCGCGCGAAACGACATCGCTGTCTGATTTGTTTTCATGGGTACCTTGACACGTGAAGTATGGCATGGCGATGGAGGTTGGAGTGCGGAGGAAGCCGTGGGATGTGGGCCGTCACGGCGGGAGTGGGTGTGCTCGGATGTGGTTTTGTATTTCGCGGGAATGATGTTGATGTCGGGGGAATAGCTCAGTGGTAGAGCGCTGGATTCCAGACCCAGCGGTCGGGGGTTCGATCCCCTCTTCCCTCATCCTTTGTGCTTTTGCGCGGCAGCAGTACGCTTTTCCAACGCACGCCTACCCGTCTGTGATGGCCTGTGTACACGCACCCTTACTTGCTGTCAGCACGCACCAACCACGTCGAGCGGACCAAAAGTGCGATACTTCTCGATTTATGCGTGTCATCCTTGCGCAGGGGCCATGCTAATCTTCTCTGTATCGTTCCAATTTTTACGGATGACCACCGAAGTGGTTCCTGCCGGACATCGCGTCGCACGCCTATACCTGCATGGCTTGGGCCTCACATCCAGAACCACTCGATCGATTTTTAGAAGAAAAGGAGGCCAGGACGAGTCAAAGAGCTCCATAGCGCTGAGTCAACACCGACGACAGCGACCCGCGCCCGTCCGGTGCCTAATCGAATGCAGCACGGACGGAGCAAATAGCCATGTACGCGCGTGGAGGGAAAAGGAAAACGACAGCTGTGAGATTCGAACTCACGCGGGTTGCCCCATTAACTTAGCAGGCTAACGCCTTAACCACTCGGCCAAGCTGTCATCCGTAACCAACACATTTTTGCCTTTTCACACACAGCCCAGCCGAGCCCGCACACCAAACAACACCACCGACACACGCACCGACACCCTTTGCACGTCATTTGCGGCGCAGTGCGTCGCCACAGTATTCATACCACGCAACAGAGCCATCACAAGCTGCGACAACCCCTCAACAACTCCCCTCGCCAAAAACAAAAGCCCGACTTCCTGATCTCGCGCTTTCAGCCCTATTCTGCGCTTGTCGTCCATCAGACTCGCATACGCACACCAAGACTACACGCATCCACAGCACGTCACTTGCAGACACAAACACTCGGGCGGGTGAGTGGGTTCCTACCTACCTCCGCTCAGACCGAGAAGTCTGTTGTCACCTTGCCGCGCGATTCTCGTAGCAGCAACACCGCCCACGTCGTGGCGTTTTTCACGGTAATGGAAAGCAAAGGAAACTGTAGCTATCACTCCCTCTGGATCCGATAATCTTTCAATTGTCGAATCAATGAGGTTAGACCAACAGAAGCTTGGAACACTAGGGTAGCTAGCTAGTTGTCCGGGTGCCAGGCTGGGCGTTGTCACCAGCTAGATCTGGCCCGCAACCCTTGTGATAAATATGTGGAGGAGAGAGCGGTACGGCGACTACGGTTCAGCAAAGCCGCAGCTGCTCTCCGTCAAAGTCCCGTGGCATCAAATGTGAAGGCGGGTTCACGTACGCCGGACAGTGCAAACTATGCAGCCATACCGTATATTCGTACAAGAATTCCTCAACCAAAACACCAACGAGAAGGATCGCAACCTCACGGTCTCTCTCCGTGTCCTCTTCAACCTATATATGCTGCCGTCCTCGTGCCCTCCTGGCTGCCTAGGTGTTTTCCGCAGTCTGGCTACGACAACAGACTCCATATCCTCGTTCATTGCTTACTTCTCGTACTAGTCTCCGCTTAATGTCCCTCACTGCACTTCATCTTGACTGAAGGTCGAGCGGCAGTCCTTCCGCTCGGTGTCCCAGCTACCGGTACCTTCGAAGCTCCTACACTAGCTCTCACTATTGATGTGACCTTCTCCTCCTATCGTTGCTCGTTTTGGCCACCCCCTAAGCCTCCTGGCTTCAGACTGCTCCCCACACCGTCGCATCGCCTACTCTTCATGTCGTGCTTTGTAAAAGGTCGCATGCCTTACAGTCTTCTACCGCATCCACCTTGCAACTTAAACTGCAGTCTTCTACCGCATCCACCTTGCAACTTAAACTGCAGTCTTCTACCGCATCCACCTTGCAACTTAAACTGCTTGGTACCCCCTGTAGTCGGTGCCTCCAGCAGCCGGACTTGCCGCTGCCACCAACCCGCCTCCGATACCACTCGCCGTCACCACTTTTCTTGTGCTTATCGCCAGTTTACCCGATCGCCAGGGGTTTCGCCATCGGCTGTCGAGCTATCGATCGCAACAGGTGCCCAACTACAAAAAGCTCTATCGCAACAGAGGCGCCGCTTGTGTCAAGGACTACTCCGATCACTAAAAAGGACGTTGCACCAGCCGATAGGAACCTCGATTCTGACGGAAGCCGGGATCGCGGACGTTCGTTTGAGTGTGGCCATCATCGACGACCTCAACATCGCTCCGGTGACTATCCCAGCATACACAACGCAGTTCTTGCCAAAGCGCGCCATGATTCTCTGGAAACATGCCCTCGTGTCGGCCCGCTGCACCAGCATGACGCACGCCATGGTCTACGGCGCCGGTTGTCTCTCCGTCACGATGCTTAGCATTTACGGGGTGGACTACGACGTGATCATCGGCCCGCTGTTCTGACCGATGCTCGCCGTGGTCTTCCCGGACTCGGAGCGCTGTAGACGCGTCCCGATCTATTCGCTCCAGGTCGTACATGTTGATGGACCGCGTGCCGGTTGTGGTGGCGGTAATAATCGGGAGGCTTTATTCCCGTCCGCGACCTCCATTGGTACCCGTAACGCCTGCGCTGATACCTCTGCTTTCGCTTGTTCTCGAGTTCGGATTGATCATAGCCAGTCGCACCACCACCTAGCCCCATGGCGTTTTACGATTAACATCGAGTCACATTAAAGACCCTCGACGGAGCCTCAAGTCCGATGACCGGAGCTAAAACCGGGCGCAAAATGACAGAAAGACACAATATATGCTGCCGTCCTCGTGCCCTCCTGGCTGCCTAGGTGTTTTCCGCATCTGGCTACGACAACAGACTCCATATCCTCGTTCATTGCTTACTTCTCGTACTAGTCTCCGCTTAATGTCCCTCACTGCACTTCATCTTGACTGAAGGTCGAGCGGCAGTCCTTCCGCTCGGTGTCCCAGCTACCGGTACCTTCGAAGCTCCTACACTAGCTCTCACTATTGATGTGACCTTCTCCTCCTATCGTTGCTCGTTTTGGCCACCCCTAAGCCTCCTGGCTTCAGACTGCTCCCCACACCGTCGCATCGCCTACTCTTCATGTCGTGCTTTGTAAAAGGTCGCATGCCTTACAGTCTTCTACCGCATCCACCTTGCAACTTAAACTGCAGTCTTCTACCGCATCCACATTGCAACTTAAACTGCTTGGTACCCCCTGTAGTCGGTACCCCTGTAGTCGGTGCCTCCAGCACCCGGACTTGCCGCTGCCACCAACCCGCCTCCGATACCACTCGCCGTCACCACTTTTCTTGTGCTTATCGCCAGTTTACCCGATCGCCAGGGGTTTCGCCATCGGCTGTCGAGCTATCGATCGCAACAGGCGCCCAACTACAAAAAGCTCTATCGCAACAGAGGCGCCGCTTGTGTCAAGGACTACTCCGATCACTAAAAGGACGTTGCACCAGCCGATAGGAAGTGGGGGCTCGGTGTATGATGGTACGTCGGCAGCAAGCTGAGAAGGCGGTAGTAACCGTAGAGGCCCCGTGGGGTGCCAACACGTCGTGGCAAAAGGTAGGGGAGATAGGAGAGCCAAAAGAGAGCCCCCAGGCGGGATCGAACCACCGACCTTTCGCTTACGAAGCGAGTGCTCTACCACTGAGCTATAGGGGCTGGCCGATCAACCAACACCCACAGCCCCCACACACAATTACCGCAAACAACACACAAAACATTACGCTAGCTTACTCCACGCGCATCACACGGATACAATCGTCTACAAACGCATTCTACAAATGCTCACACTCGCTCCAGAACGCTTGCAACGTTTACACCCTGTCATGTTGCAATCTACCAATACGCCGACTCCTTCGGCCTCCTGTTGCCGCTTTCACTTCGTTTCAGTTCTCGTGAATGCGATCCCGTTCCCGGATCGGTTTGGTTCTCTGTCGATACGGTCCTTTACAGTCATGTAGTGCACGTCGACGGTGCGCGCGAAACGACATCGCTGTCTGATTTGTTTTCATGGGTACCTTGACACGTGAAGTATGGCATGGCGATGGAGGTTGGAGTGCGGAGGAAGCCGTGGGATGTGGGCCGTAGTCACGGCGGGAGTGGGTGTGCTCGGATGTGGTTTTGTATTTCGCGGGAATGATGTTGATGTCGGGGAATAGCTCAGTGGTAGAGCGCTGGATTCCAGACCCAGCGGTCGGGGTTCGATCCCCTCTTCCCTCATCCTTTGTGCTTTTGCGCGGCAGCAGTACGCTTTTCCAACGCACGCCTACCCGTCTGTGATGGCCTGTGTACACGCACCCTTACTTGCTGTCAGCACGCACCAACCACGTCGAGCGGACCAAAAGTGCGATACTTCTCGATTTATGCGTGTCATCCTTGCGCAGGGGCCATGCTAATCTTCTCTGTATCGTTCCAATTTTTACGGATGACCACCGAAGTGGTTCCTGCCGGACATCGCGTCGCACGCCTATACCTGCATGGCTTGGGCCTCACATCCAGAACCACTCGATCGATTTTTAGAAGAAAAGGAGGCCAGGACGAGTCAAAGAGCTCCATAGCGCTGAGTCAACACCGACGACAGCGACCCGCGCCCGTCCGGTGCCTAATCGAATGCAGCACGGACGGAGCAAATAGCCATGTACGCGCGTGGAGGGGAAAAGGAAAACGACAGCTGTGAGATTCGAACTCACGCGGGTTGCCCCATTAACTTAGCAGGCTAACGCCTTAACCACTCGGCCAAGCTGTCATCCGTAACCAACACATTTTTGCCTTTTTCACACACAGCCCAGCCGAGCCCGCACACCAAACAACACCACCGACACACGCACCGACACCCTTTGCACGTCATTTGCGGCGCAGTGCGTCGCCACAGTATTCATACCACGCAACAGAGCCATCACAAGCTGCGACAACCCCTCAACAACTCCCTCGCCAAAAACAAAAGCCCGACTTCCTGATCTCGCGCTTTCAGCCCTATTCTGCGCTTGTCGTCCATCAGACTCGCATACGCACACCAAGACTACACGCATCCACAGCACGTCACTTGCAGACACAAACACTCGGGCGGGTGAGTGGGTTCCTACCTACCTCCGCTCAGACCGAGAAGTCTGTTGTCACCTTGCCGCGCGATTCTCGTAGCAGCAACACCGCCCACGTCGTGGCGTTTTTTCACGGTAATGGAAAGCAAAGGAAACTGTAGCTATCACTCCCTCTGGATCCGATAATCTTTCAATTGTCGAATCAATGAGGTTAGACCAACAGAAGCTTGGAACACTAGGGTAGCTAGCTAGTTGTCCGGGTGCCAGGCTGGGCGTTGTCACCAGCTAGATCTGGCCCGCAACCCTTGTGATAAATATGTGGAGGAGAGAGCGGTACGGCGACTACGGTTCAGCAAAGCCGCAGCTGCTCTCCGTCAAAGTCCCGTGGCATCAAATGTGAAGGCGGGTTCACGTACGCCGGCCAGTGCAAACTATGCAGCCATACCGTATATTCGTACAAGAATTCCTCAACCAAAACACCAACGAGAAGGATCGCAACCTCACGGTCTCTCTCCGTGTCCTCTTCAACCTATATATGCTGCCGTCCTCGTGCCCTCCTGGCTGCCTAGGTGTTTTCCGCAGTCTGGCTACGACAACAGACTCCATATCCTCGTTCATTGCTTACTTCTCGTACTAGTCTCCGCTTAATGTCCCTCACTGCACTTCATCTTGACTGAAGGTCGAGCGGCAGTCCTTCCGCTCGGTGTCCCAGCTACCGGTACCTTCGAAGCTCCTACACTAGCTCTCACTATTGATGTGACCTTCTCCTCCTATCGTTGCTCGTTTTGGCCACCCCCTAAGCCTCCTGGCTTCAGACTGCTCCCCACACCGTCGCATCGCCTACTCTTCATGTCGTGCTTTGTAAAAGGTCGCATGCCTTACAGTCTTCTACCGCATCCACCTTGCAACTTAAACTGCAGTCTTCTACCGCATCCACCTTGCAACTTAAACTGCAGTCTTCTACCGCATCCACCTTGCAACTTAAACTGCTTGGTACCCCTGTAGTCGGTGCCTCCAGCAGCCGGACTTGCCGCTGCCACCAACCCGCCTCCGATACCACTCGCCGTCACCACTTTTCTTGTGCTTATCGCCAGTTTACCCGATCGCCAGGGGTTTCGCCATCGGCTGTCGAGCTATCGATCGCAACAGGTGCCCAACTACAAAAAGCTCTATCGCAACAGAGGCGCCGCTTGTGTCAAGGACTACTCCGATCACTAAAAGGACGTTGCACCAGCCGATAGGAACCTCGATTCTGACGGAAGCCGGGATCGCGGACGTTCGTTTGAGTGTGGCCATCATCGACGACCTCAACATCGCTCCGGTGACTATCCCAGCATACACAACGCAGTTCTTGCCAAAGCGCGCCATGATTCTCTGGAAACATGCCCTCGTGTCGGCCCGCTGCACCAGCATGACGCACGCCATGGTCTACGGCGCCGGTTGTCTCTCCGTCACGATGCTTAGCATTTACGGGGTGGACTACGACGTGATCATCGGCCCGCTGTTCTGACCGATGCTCGCCGTGGTCTTCCCGGACTCGGAGCGCTGTAGACGCGTCCCGATCTATTCGCTCCAGGTCGTACATGTTGATGGACCGTGTGCCGGTTGTGGTGGCGGTAATAATCGGGAGGCTTTATTCCCGTCCGCGACCTCCATTGGTACCCGTAACGCCTGCGCTGATACCTCTGCTTTCGCTTGTTCTCGAGTTCGGATTGATCATAGCCAGTCGCACCACCACCTAGCCCCATGGCGTTTTACGATTAACATCGAGTCACATTAAAGACCCTCGACGGAGCCTCAAGTCCGATGACCGGAGCTAAAACCGGGCGCAAAATGACAGAAAGACACAATATATGCTGCCGTCCTCGTGCCCTCCTGGCTGCCTAGGTGTTTTCCGCAGTCTGGCTACGACAACAGACTCCATATCCTCGTTCATTGCTTACTTCTCGTACTAGTCTCCGCTTAATGTCCCTCACTGCACTTCATCTTGACTGAAGGTCGAGCGGCAGTCCTTCCGCTCGGTGTCCCAGCTACCGGTACCTTCGAAGCTCCTACACTAGCTCTCACTATTGATGTGACCTTCTCCTCCTATCGTTGCTCGTTTTGGCCACCCCTAAGCCTCCTGGCTTCAGACTGCTCCCCACACCGTCGCATCGCCTACTCTTCATGTCGTGCTTTGTAAAAAGGTCGCATGCCTTACAGTCTTCTACCGCATCCACCTTGCAACTTAAACTGCAGTCTTCTACCGCATCCACATTGCAACTTAAACTGCTTGGTACCCCCTGTAGTCGGTGCCTCCAGCAGCCGGACTTGCCGCTGCCACCAACCCGCCTCCGATACCACTCGCCGTCACCACTTTTCTTGTGCTTATCGCCAGTTTACCCGATCGCCAGGGGTTTCGCCATCGGCTGTCGAGCTATCGATCGCAACAGGCGCCCAACTACAAAAAGCTCTATCGCAACAGAGGCGCCGCTTGTGTCAAGGACTACTCCGATCACTAAAAGGACGTTGCACCAGCCGATAGGAAGTGGGGGCTCGGTGTATGATGGTACGTCGGCAGCAAGCTGAGAAGGCGGTAGAGGCCCCGTGGGGTGCCAACACGTCGTGGCAAAAGGTAGGGGAGATAGGAGAGCCAAAAGAGAGCCCCCAGGCGGGATCGAACCACCGACCTTTCGCTTACGAAGCGAGTGCTCTACCACTGAGCTATAGGGGCTGGCCGATCAACCAACACCCACAGCCCCCACACACAATTACCGCAAACAACACACAAAACATTACGCTAGCTTACTCCACGCGCATCACACGGATACAATCGTCTACAAACGCATTCTACAAATGCTCACACTCGCTCCAGAACGCTTGCAACGTTTACACCCTGTCATGTTGCAATCTACCAATACGCCGACTCCTTCGGCCTCCTGTTGCCGCTTTCACTTCGTTTCAGTTCTCGTGAATGCGATCCCGTTCCCGGATCGGTTTGGTTCTCTGTCGATACGGTCCTTTACAGTCATGTAGTGCACGTCGACGGTGCGCGCGAAACGACATCGCTGTCTGATTTGTTTTCATGGGTACCTTGACACGTGAAGTATGGCATGGCGATGGAGGTTGGAGTGCGGAGGAAGCCGTGGGATGTGGGCCGTAGTCACGGCGGGAGTGGGTGTGCTCGGATGTGGTTTTGTATTTCGCGGGAATGATGTTGATGTCGGGGGAATAGCTCAGTGGTAGAGCGCTGGATTCCAGACCCAGCGGTCGGGGTTCGATCCCCTCTTCCCTCATCCTTTGTGCTTTTGCGCGGCAGCAGTACGCTTTTCCAACGCACGCCTACCCGTCTGTGATGGCCTGTGTACACGCACCCTTACTTGCTGTCAGCACGCACCAACCACGTCGAGCGGACCAAAAGTGCGATACTTCTCGATTTATGCGTGTCATCCTTGCGCAGGGGCCATGCTAATCTTCTCTGTATCGTTCCAATTTTTACGGATGACCACCGAAGTGGTTCCTGCCGGACATCGCGTCGCACGCCTATACCTGCATGGCTTGGGCCTCACATCCAGAACCACTCGATCGATTTTTAGAAGAAAAGGAGGCCAGGACGAGTCAAAGAGCTCCATAGCGCTGAGTCAACACCGACGACAGCGACCCGCGCCCGTCCGGTGCCTAATCGAATGCAGCACGGACGGAGCAAATAGCCATGTACGCGCGTGGAGGGGAAAAGGAAAACGACAGCTGTGAGATTCGAACTCACGCGGGTTGCCCCATTAACTTAGCAGGCTAACGCCTTAACCACTCGGCCAAGCTGTCATCCGTAACCAACACATTTTTGCCTTTTTCACACACAGCCCAGCCGAGCCCGCACACCAAACAACACCACCGACACACGCACCGACACCCTTTGCACGTCATTTGCGGCGCAGTGCGTCGCCACAGTATTCATACCACGCAACAGAGCCATCACAAGCTGCGACAACCCCTCAACAACTCCCTCGCCAAAAACAAAAGCCCGACTTCCTGATCTCGCGCTTTCAGCCCTATTCTGCGCTTGTCGTCCATCAGACTCGCATACGCACACCAAGACTACACGCATCCACAGCACGTCACTTGCAGACACAAACACTCGGGCGGGTGAGTGGGTTCCTACCTACCTCCGCTCAGACCGAGAAGTCTGTTGTCACCTTGCCGCGCGATTCTCGTAGCAGCAACACCGCCCACGTCGTGGCGTTTTTCACGGTAATGGAAAGCAAAGGAAACTGTAGCTATCACTCCCTCTGGATCCGATAATCTTTCAATTGTCGAATCAATGAGGTTAGACCAACAGAAGCTTGGAACACTAGGGTAGCTAGCTAGTTGTCCGGGTGCCAGGCTGGGCGTTGTCACCAGCTAGATCTGGCCCGCAACCCTTGTGATAAATATGTGGAGGAGAGAGCGGTACGGCGACTACGGTTCAGCAAAGCCGCAGCTGCTCTCCGTCAAAGTCCCGTGGCATCAAATGTGAAGGCGGGTTCACGTACGCCGGCCAGTGCAAACTATGCAGCCATACCGTATATTCGTACAAGAATTCCTCAACCAAAACACCAACGAGAAGGATCGCAACCTCACGGTCTCTCTCCGTGTCCACTTCAACCTATATATGCTGCCGTCCTCGTGCCCTCCTGGCTGCCTAGGTGTTTTCCGCAGTCTGGCTACGACAACAGACTCCATATCCTCGTTCATTGCTTACTTCTCGTACTAGTCTCCGCTTAATGTCCCTCACTGCACTTCATCTTGACTGAAGGTCGAGCGGCAGTCCTTCCGCTCGGTGTCCCAGCTACCGGTACCTTCGAAGCTCCTACACTAGCTCTCACTATTGATGTGACCTTCTCCTCCTATCGTTGCTCGTTTTGGCCACCCCTAAGCCTCCTGGCTTCAGACTGCTCCCCACACCGTCGCATCGCCTACTCTTCATGTCGTGCTTTGTAAAAAGGTCGCATGCCTTACAGTCTTCTACCGCATCCACCTTGCAACTTAAACTGCAGTCTTCTACCGCATCCACCTTGCAACTTAAACTGCTTGGTACCCCCTGTAGTCGGTGCCTCCAGCAGCCGGACTTGCCGCTGCCACCAACCCGCCTCCGATACCACTCGCCGTCACCACTTTTCTTGTGCTTATCGCCAGTTTACCCGATCGCCAGGGGTTTCGCCATCGGCTGTCGAGCTATCGATCGCAACAGGCGCCCAACTACAAAAAGCTCTATCGCAACAGAGGCGCCGCTTGTGTCAAGGACTACTCCGATCACTAAAAGGACGTTGCACCAGCCGATAGGAAGTGGGGCTCGGTGTATGATGGTACGTCGGCAGCAAGCTGAGAAGGCGGTAGTAACCGTAGAGGCCCCGTGGGGTGCCAACACGTCGTGGCAAAAGGTAGGGGAGATAGGAGAGCCAAAAGAGAGCCCCCAGGCGGGATCGAACCACCGACCTTTCGCTTACGAAGCGAGTGCTCTACCACTGAGCTATAGGGGCTGGCCGATCAACCAACACCCACAGCCCCCACACACAATTACCGCAAACAACACACAAAACATTACGCTAGCTTACTCCACGCGCATCACACGGATACAATCGTCTACAAACGCATTCTACAAATGCTCACACTCGCTCCAGAACGCTTGCAACGTTTACACCCTGTCATGTTGCAATCTACCAATACGCCGACTCCTTCGGCCTCCTGTTGCCGCTTTCACTTCGTTTCAGTTCTCGTGAATGCGATCCCGTTCCCGGATCGGTTTGGTTCTCTGTCGATACGGTCCTTTACAGTCATGTAGTGCACGTCGACGGTGCGCGCGAAACGACATCGCTGTCTGATTTGTTTTCATGGGTACCTTGACACGTGAAGTATGGCATGGCGATGGAGGTTGGAGTGCGGAGGAAGCCGTGGGATGTGGGCCGTAGTCACGGCGGGAGTGGGTGTGCTCGGATGTGGTTTTGTATTTCGCGGGAATGATGTTGATGTCGGGGGAATAGCTCAGTGGTAGAGCGCTGGATTCCAGACCCAGCGGTCGGGGGTTCGATCCCCTCTTCCCTCATCCTTTGTGCTTTTGCGCGGCAGCAGTACGCTTTTCCAACGCACGCCTACCCGTCTGTGATGGCCTGTGTACACGCACCCTTACTTGCTGTCAGCACGCACCAACCACGTCGAGCGGACCAAAAGTGCGATACTTCTCGATTTATGCGTGTCATCCTTGCGCAGGGGCCATGCTAATCTTCTCTGTATCGTTCCAATTTTTACGGATGACCACCGAAGTGGTTCCTGCCGGACATCGCGTCGCACGCCTATACCTGCATGGCTTGGGCCTCACATCCAGAACCACTCGATCGATTTTTAGAAGAAAAGGAGGCCAGGACGAGTCAAAGAGCTCCATAGCGCTGAGTCAACACCGACGACAGCGACCCGCGCCCGTCCGGTGCCTAATCGAATGCAGCACGGACGGAGCAAATAGCCATGTACGCGCGTGGAGGGGAAAAGGAAAACGACAGCTGTGAGATTCGAACTCACGCGGGTTGCCCCATTAACTTAGCAGGCTAACGCCTTAACCACTCGGCCAAGCTGTCATCCGTAACCAACACATTTTTGCCTTTTTCACACACAGCCCAGCCGAGCCCGCACACCAAACAACACCACCGACACACGCACCGACACCCTTTGCACGTCATTTGCGGCGCAGTGCGTCGCCACAGTATTCATACCACGCAACAGAGCCATCACAAGCTGCGACAACCCCTCAACAACTCCCTCGCCAAAAACAAAAGCCCGACTTCCTGATCTCGCGCTTTCAGCCCTATTCTGCGCTTGTCGTCCATCAGACTCGCATACGCACACCAAGACTACACGCATCCACAGCACGTCACTTGCAGACACAAACACTCGGGCGGGTGAGTGGGTTCCTACCTACCTCCGCTCAGACCGAGAAGTCTGTTGTCACCTTGCCGCGCGATTCTCGTAGCAGCAACACCGCCCACGTCGTGGCGTTTTTCACGGTAATGGAAAGCAAAGGAAACTGTAGCTATCACTCCCTCTGGATCCGATAATCTTTCAATTGTCGAATCAATGAGGTTAGACCAACAGAAGCTTGGAACACTAGGGTAGCTAGCTAGTTGTCCGGGTGCCAGGCTGGGCGTTGTCACCAGCTAGATCTGGCCCGCAACCCTTGTGATAAATATGTGGAGGAGAGAGCGGTACGGCGACTACGGTTCAGCAAAGCCGCAGCTGCTCTCCGTCAAAGTCCCGTGGCATCAAATGTGAAGGCGGGTTCACGTACGCCGGCCAGTGCAAACTATGCAGCCATACCGTATATTCGTACAAGAATTCCTCAACCAAAACACCAACGAGAAGGATCGCAACCTCACGGTCTCTCTCCGTGTCCTCTTCAACCTATATATGCTGCCGTCCTCGTGCCCTCCTGGCTGCCTAGGTGTTTTCCGCAGTCTGGCTACGACAACAGACTCCATATCCTCGTTCATTGCTTACTTCTCGTACTAGTCTCCGCTTAATGTCCCTCACTGCACTTCATCTTGACTGAAGGTCGAGCGGCAGTCCTTCCGCTCGGTGTCCCAGCTACCGGTACCTTCGAAGCTCCTACACTAGCTCTCACTATTGATGTGACCTTCTCCTCCTATCGTTGCTCGTTTTGGCCACCCCTAAGCCTCCTGGCTTCAGACTGCTCCCCACACCGTCGCATCGCCTACTCTTCATGTCGTGCTTTGTAAAAAGGTCGCATGCCTTACAGTCTTCTACCGCATCCACCTTGCAACTTAAACTGCAGTCTTCTACCGCATCCACCTTGCAACTTAAACTGCAGTCTTCTACCGCATCCACCTGTAAACTGCTTGGTACCCCTGTAGTCGGTGCCTCCAGCAGCCGGACTTGCCGCTGCCACCAACCCGCCTCCGATACCACTCGCCGTCACCACTTTTCTTGTGCTTATCGCCAGTTTACCCGATCGCCAGGGGTTTCGCCATCGGCTGTCGAGCTATCGATCGCAACAGGCGCCCAACTACAAAAAGCTCTATCGCAACAGAGGCGCCGCTTGTGTCAAGGACTACTCCGATCACTAAAAAGGACGTTGCACCAGCCGATAGGAAGTGGGGGCTCGGTGTATGATGGTACGTCGGCAGCAAGCTGAGAAGGCGGTAGTAACCGTAGAGGCCCCGTGGGGTGCCAACACGTCGTGGCAAAAGGTAGGGGAGATAGGAGAGCCAAAAGAGAGCCCCCAGGCGGGATCGAACCACCGACCTTTCGCTTACGAAGCGAGTGCTCTACCACTGAGCTATAGGGGCTGGCCGATCAACCAACACCCACAGCCCCCACACACAATTACCGCAAACAACACACAAAACATTACGCTAGCTTACTCCACGCGCATCACACGGATACAATCGTCTACAAACGCATTCTACAAATGCTCACACTCGCTCCAGAACGCTTGCAACGTTTACACCCTGTCATGTTGCAATCTACCAATACGCCGACTCCTTCGGCCTCCTGTTGCCGCTTTCACTTCGTTTCAGTTCTCGTGAATGCGATCCCGTTCCCGGATCGGTTTGGTTCTCTGTCGATACGGTCCTTTACAGTCATGTAGTGCACGTCGACGGTGCGCGCGAAACGACATCGCTGTCTGATTTGTTTTCATGGGTACCTTGACACGTGAAGTATGGCATGGCGATGGAGGTTGGAGTGCGGAGGAAGCCGTGGGATGTGGGCCGTAGTCACGGCGGGAGTGGGTGTGCTCGGATGTGGTTTTGTATTTCGCGGGAATGATGTTGATGTCGGGGGAATAGCTCAGTGGTAGAGCGCTGGATTCCAGACCCAGCGGTCGGGGGTTCGATCCCCTCTTCCCTCATCCTTTGTGCTTTTGCGCGGCAGCAGTACGCTTTTCCAACGCACGCCTACCCGTCTGTGATGGCCTGTGTACACGCACCCTTACTTGCTGTCAGCACGCACCAACCACGTCGAGCGGACCAAAAGTGCGATACTTCTCGATTTATGCGTGTCATCCTTGCGCAGGGGCCATGCTAATCTTCTCTGTATCGTTCCAATTTTTACGGATGACCACCGAAGTGGTTCCTGCCGGACATCGCGTCGCACGCCTATACCTGCATGGCTTGGGCCTCACATCCAGAACCACTCGATCGATTTTTAGAAGAAAAGGAGGCCAGGACGAGTCAAAGAGCTCCATAGCGCTGAGTCAACACCGACGACAGCGACCCGCGCCCGTCCGGTGCCTAATCGAATGCAGCACGGACGGAGCAAATAGCCATGTACGCGCGTGGAGGGGAAAAGGAAAACGACAGCTGTGAGATTCGAACTCACGCGGGTTGCCCCATTAACTTAGCAGGCTAACGCCTTAACCACTCGGCCAAGCTGTCATCCGTAACCAACACATTTTTGCCTTTTTCACACACAGCCCAGCCGAGCCCGCACACCAAACAACACCACCGACACACGCACCGACACCCTTTGCACGTCATTTGCGGCGCAGTGCGTCGCCACAGTATTCATACCACGCAACAGAGCCATCACAAGCTGCGACAACCCCTCAACAACTCCCTCGCCAAAAACAAAAGCCCGACTTCCTGATCTCGCGCTTTCAGCCCTATTCTGCGCTTGTCGTCCATCAGACTCGCATACGCACACCAAGACTACACGCATCCACAGCACGTCACTTGCAGACACAAACACTCGGGCGGGTGAGTGGGTTCCTACCTACCTCCGCTCAGACCGAGAAGTCTGTTGTCACCTTGCCGCGCGATTCTCGTAGCAGCAACACCGCCCACGTCGTGGCGTTTTTCACGGTAATGGAAAGCAAAGGAAACTGTAGCTATCACTCCCTCTGGATCCGATAATCTTTCAATTGTCGAATCAATGAGGTTAGACCAACAGAAGCTTGGAACACTAGGGTAGCTAGCTAGTTGTCCGGGTGCCAGGCTGGGCGTTGTCACCAGCTAGATCTGGCCCGCAACCCTTGTGATAAATATGTGGAGGAGAGAGCGGTACGGCGACTACGGTTCAGCAAAGCCGCAGCTGCTCTCCGTCAAAGTCCCGTGGCATCAAATGTGAAGGCGGGTTCACGTACGCCGGCCAGTGCAAACTATGCAGCCATACCGTATATTCGTACAAGAATTCCTCAACCAAAACACCAACGAGAAGGATCGCAACCTCACGGTCTCTCTCCGTGTCCTCTTCAACCTATATATGCTGCCGTCCTCGTGCCCTCCTGGCTGCCTAGGTGTTTTCCGCAGTCTGGCTACGACAACAGACTCCATATCCTCGTTCATTGCTTACTTCTCGTACTAGTCTCCGCTTAATGTCCCTCACTGCACTTCATCTTGACTGAAGGTCGAGCGGCAGTCCTTCCGCTCGGTGTCCCAGCTACCGGTACCTTCGAAGCTCCTACACTAGCTCTCACTATTGATGTGACCTTCTCCTCCTATCGTTGCTCGTTTTGGCCACCCCCTAAGCCTCCTGGCTTCAGACTGCTCCCCACACCGTCGCATCGCCTACTCTTCATGTCGTGCTTTGTAAAAAGGTCGCATGCCTTACAGTCTTCTACCGCATCCACCTTGCAACTTAAACTGCAGTCTTCTACCGCATCCACCTTGCAACTTAAACTGCTTGGTACCCCTGTAGTCGGTACCCCTGTAGTCGGTGCCTCCAGCAGCCGGACTTGCCGCTGCCACCAACCCGCCTCCGATACCACTCGCCGTCACCACTTTTCTTGTGCTTATCGCCAGTTTACCCGATCGCCAGGGGTTTCGCCATCGGCTGTCGAGCTATCGATCGCAACAGGCGCCCAACTACAAAAAGCTCTATCGCAACAGAGGCGCCGCTTGTGTCAAGGACTACTCCGATCACTAAAAAGGACGTTGCACCAGCCGATAGGAAGTGGGGCTCGGTGTATGATGGTACGTCGGCAGCAAGCTGAGAAGGCGGTAGTAACCGTAGAGGCCCCGTGGGGTGCCAACACGTCGTGGCAAAAGGTAGGGGAGATAGGAGAGCCAAAGAGAGCCCCCAGGCGGGATCGAACCACCGACCTTTCGCTTACGAAGCGAGTGCTCTACCACTGAGCTATAGGGGCTGGCCGATCAACCAACACCCACAGCCCCCACACACAATTACCGCAAACAACACACAAAACATTACGCTAGCTTACTCCACGCGCATCACACGGATACAATCGTCTACAAACGCATTCTACAAATGCTCACACTCGCTCCAGAACGCTTGCAACGTTTACACCCTGTCATGTTGCAATCTACCAATACGCCGACTCCTTCGGCCTCCTGTTGCCGCTTTCACTTCGTTTCAGTTCTCGTGAATGCGATCCCGTTCCCGGATCGGTTTGGTTCTCTGTCGATACGGTCCTTTACAGTCATGTAGTGCACGTCGACGGTGCGCGCGAAACGACATCGCTGTCTGATTTGTTTTCATGGGTACCTTGACACGTGAAGTATGGCATGGCGATGGAGGTTGGAGTGCGGAGGAAGCCGTGGGATGTGGGCCGTAGTCACGGCGGGAGTGGGTGTGCTCGGATGTGGTTTTGTATTTCGCGGGAATGATGTTGATGTCGGGGAATAGCTCAGTGGTAGAGCGCTGGATTCCAGACCCAGCGGTCGGGGTTCGATCCCCTCTTCCCTCATCCTTTGTGCTTTTGCGCGGCAGCAGTACGCTTTTCCAACGCACGCCTACCCGTCTGTGATGGCCTGTGTACACGCACCCTTACTTGCTGTCAGCACGCACCAACCACGTCGAGCGGACCAAAAGTGCGATACTTCTCGATTTATGCGTGTCATCCTTGCGCAGGGGCCATGCTAATCTTCTCTGTATCGTTCCAATTTTTACGGATGACCACCGAAGTGGTTCCTGCCGGACATCGCGTCGCACGCCTATACCTGCATGGCTTGGGCCTCACATCCAGAACCACTCGATCGATTTTTAGAAGAAAAGGAGGCCAGGACGAGTCAAAGAGCTCCATAGCGCTGAGTCAACACCGACGACAGCGACCCGCGCCCGTCCGGTGCCCAATCGAATGCAGCACGGACGGAGCAAATAGCCATGTACGCGCGTGGAGGGGAAAAGGAAAACGACAGCTGTGAGATTCGAACTCACGCGGGTTGCCCCATTAACTTAGCAGGCTAACGCCTTAACCACTCGGCCAAGCTGTCATCCGTAACCAACACATTTTTGCCTTTTTCACACACAGCCCAGCCGAGCCCGCACACCAAACAACACCACCGACACACGCACCGACACCCTTTGCACGTCATTTGCGGCGCAGTGCGTCGCCACAGTATTCATACCACGCAACAGAGCCATCACAAGCTGCGACAACCCCTCAACAACTCCCTCGCCAAAAACAAAGCCCGACTTCCTGATCTCGCGCTTTCAGCCCTATTCTGCGCTTGTCGTCCATCAGACTCGCATACGCACACCAAGACTACACGCATCCACAGCACGTCACTTGCAGACACAAACACTCGGGCGGGTGAGTGGGTTCCTACCTACCTCCGCTCAGACCGAGAAGTCTGTTGTCACCTTGCCGCGCGATTCTCGTAGCAGCAACACCGCCCACGTCGTGGCGTTTTTCACGGTAATGGAAAGCAAAGGAAACTGTAGCTATCACTCCCTCTGGATCCGATAATCTTTCAATTGTCGAATCAATGAGGTTAGACCAACAGAAGCTTGGAACACTAGGGTAGCTAGCTAGTTGTCCGGGTGCCAGGCTGGGCGTTGTCACCAGCTAGATCTGGCCCGCAACCCTTGTGATAAATATGTGGAGGAGAGAGCGGTACGGCGACTACGGTTCAGCAAAGCCGCAGCTGCTCTCCGTCAAAGTCCCGTGGCATCAAATGTGAAGGCGGGTTCACGTACGCCGGACAGTGCAAACTATGCAGCCATACCGTATATTCGTACAAGAATTCCTCAACCAAAACACCAACGAGAAGGATCGCAACCTCACGGTCTCTCTCCGTGTCCTCTTCAACCTATATATGCTGCCGTCCTCGTGCCCTCCTGGCTGCCTAGGTGTTTTCCGCAGTCTGGCTACGACAACAGACTCCATATCCTCGTTCATTGCTTACTTCTCGTACTAGTCTCCGCTTAATGTCCCTCACTGCACTTCATCTTGACTGAAGGTCGAGCGGCAGTCCTTCCGCTCGGTGTCCCAGCTACCGGTACCTTCGAAGCTCCTACACTAGCTCTCACTATTGATGTGACCTTCTCCTCCTATCGTTGCTCGTTTTGGCCACCCCCTAAGCCTCCTGGCTTCAGACTGCTCCCCACACCGTCGCATCGCCTACTCTTCATGTCGTGCTTTGTAAAAGGTCGCATGCCTTACAGTCTTCTACCGCATCCACCTTGCAACTTAAACTGCAGTCTTCTACCGCATCCACCTTGCAACTTAAACTGCAGTCTTCTACATCCACCTTGCAACTTAAACCCCTGTAGTCGGTGCCTCCAGCAGCCGGACTTGCCGCTGCCACCAACCCGCCTCCGATACCACTCGCCGTCACCACTTTTCTTGTGCTTATCGCCAGTTTACCCGATCGCCAGGGGTTTCGCCATCGGCTGTCGAGCTATCGATCGCAACAGGCGCCCAACTACAAAAAGCTCTATCGCAACAGAGGCGCCGCTTGTGTCAAGGACTACTCCGATCACTAAAAAGGACGTTGCACCAGCCGATAGGAAGTGGGGGCTCGGTGTATGATGGTACGTCGGCAGCAAGCTGAGAAGGCGGTAGTAACCGTAGAGCCCCGTGGGGTGCCAACACGTCGTGGCAAAAGGTAGGGGAGATAGGAGAGCAAAGAGAGCCCCCAGGCGGGATCGAACCACCGACCTTTCGCTTACGAAGCGAGTGCTCTACCACTGAGCTATAGGGGCTGGCCGATCAACCAACACCCACAGCCCCCACACACAATTACCGCAAACAACACACAAAACATTACGCTAGCTTACTCCACGCGCATCACACGGATACAATCGTCTACAAACGCATTCTACAAATGCTCACACTCGCTCCAGAACGCTTGCAACGTTTACACCCTGTCATGTTGCAATCTACCAATACGCCGACTCCTTCGGCCTCCTGTTGCCGCTTTCACTTCGTTTCAGTTCTCGTGAATGCGATCCCGTTCCCGGATCGGTTTGGTTCTCTGTCGATACGGTCCTTTACAGTCATGTAGTGCACGTCGACGGTGCGCGCGAAACGACATCGCTGTCTGATTTGTTTTCATGGGTACCTTGACACGTGAAGTATGGCATGGCGATGGAGGTTGGAGTGCGGAGGAAGCCGTGGGATGTGGGCCGTAGTCACGGCGGGAGTGGGTGTGCTCGGATGTGGTTTTGTATTTCGCGGGAATGATGTTGATGTCGGGGGAATAGCTCAGTGGTAGAGCGCTGGATTCCAGACCCAGCGGTCGGGGGTTCGATCCCCTCTTCCCTCATCCTTTGTGCTTTTGCGCGGCAGCAGTACGCTTTTCCAACGCACGCCTACCCGTCTGTGATGGCCTGTGTACACGCACCCTTACTTGCTGTCAGCACGCACCAACCACGTCGAGCGGACCAAAGTGCGATACTTCTCGATTTATGCGTGTCATCCTTGCGCAGGGGCCATGCTAATCTTCTCTGTATCGTTCCAATTTTTACGGATGACCACCGAAGTGGTTCCTGCCGGACATCGCGTCGCACGCCTATACCTGCATGGCTTGGGCCTCACATCCAGAACCACTCGATCGATTTTTAGAAGAAAAGGAGGCCAGGACGAGTCAAAGAGCTCCATAGCGCTGAGTCAACACCGACGACAGCGACCCGCGCCCGTCCGGTGCCCAATCGAATGCAGCACGGACGGAGCAAATAGCCATGTACGCGCGTGGAGGGAAAAGGAAAACGACAGCTGTGAGATTCGAACTCACGCGGGTTGCCCCATTAACTTAGCAGGCTAACGCCTTAACCACTCGGCCAAGCTGTCATCCGTAACCAACACATTTTTGCCTTTTCACACACAGCCCAGCCGAGCCCGCACACCAAACAACACCACCGACACACGCACCGACACCCTTTGCACGTCATTTGCGGCGCAGTGCGTCGCCACAGTATTCATACCACGCAACAGAGCCATCACAAGCTGCGACAACCCCTCAACAACTCCCTCGCCAAAAACAAAAGCCCGACTTCCTGATCTCGCGCTTTCAGCCCTATTCTGCGCTTGTCGTCCATCAGACTCGCATACGCACACCAAGACTACACGCATCCACAGCACGTCACTTGCAGACACAAACACTCGGGCGGGTGAGTGGGTTCCTACCTACCTCCGCTCAGACCGAGAAGTCTGTTGTCACCTTGCCGCGCGATTCTCGTAGCAGCAACACCGCCCACGTCGTGGCGTTTTTTCACGGTAATGGAAAGCAAAGGAAACTGTAGCTATCACTCCCTCTGGATCCGATAATCTTTCAATTGTCGAATCAATGAGGTTAGACCAACAGAAGCTTGGAACACTAGGGTAGCTAGCTAGTTGTCCGGGTGCCAGGCTGGGCGTTGTCACCAGCTAGATCTGGCCCGCAACCCTTGTGATAAATATGTGGAGGAGAGAGCGGTACGGCGACTACGGTTCAGCAAAGCCGCAGCTGCTCTCCGTCAAAGTCCCGTGGCATCAAATGTGAAGGCGGGTTCACGTACGCCGGCCAGTGCAAACTATGCAGCCATACCGTATATTCGTACAAGAATTCCTCAACCAAAACACCAACGAGAAGGATCGCAACCTCACGGTCTCTCTCCGTGTCCTCTTCAACCTATATATGCTGCCGTCCTCGTGCCCTCCTGGCTGCCTAGGTGTTTTCCGCAGTCTGGCTACGACAACAGACTCCATATCCTCGTTCATTGCTTACTTCTCGTACTAGTCTCCGCTTAATGTCCCTCACTGCACTTCATCTTGACTGAAGGTCGAGCGGCAGTCCTTCCGCTCGGTGTCCCAGCTACCGGTACCTTCGAAGCTCCTACACTAGCTCTCACTATTGATGTGACCTTCTCCTCCTATCGTTGCTCGTTTTGGCCACCCCTAAGCCTCCTGGCTTCAGACTGCTCCCCACACCGTCGCATCGCCTACTCTTCATGTCGTGCTTTGTAAAAAGGTCGCATGCCTTACAGTCTTCTACCGCATCCACCTTGCAACTTAAACTGCAGTCTTCTACCGCATCCACCTTGCAACTTAAACTGCTTGGTACCCCCTGTAGTCGGTACCCCCTGTAGTCGGTGCCTCCAGCAGCCGGACTTGCCGCTGCCACCAACCCGCCTCCGATACCACTCGCCGTCACCACTTTTCTTGTGCTTATCGCCAGTTTACCCGATCGCCAGGGGTTTCGCCATCGGCTGTCGAGCTATCGATCGCAACAGGCGCCCAACTACAAAAAGCTCTATCGCAACAGAGGCGCCGCTTGTGTCAAGGACTACTCCGATCACTAAAAAGGACGTTGCACCAGCCGATAGGAAGTGGGGGCTCGGTGTATGATGGTACGTCGGCAGCAAGCTGAGAAGGCGGTAGTAACCGTAGAGGCCCCGTGGGGTGCCAACACGTCGTGGCAAAAGGTAGGGGAGATAGGAGAGCCAAAAGAGAGCCCCCAGGCGGGATCGAACCACCGACCTTTCGCTTACGAAGCGAGTGCTCTACCACTGAGCTATAGGGGCTGGCCGATCAACCAACACCCACAGCCCCCACACACAATTACCGCAAACAACACACAAAACATTACGCTAGCTTACTCCACGCGCATCACACGGATACAATCGTCTACAAACGCATTCTACAAATGCTCACACTCGCTCCAGAACGCTTGCAACGTTTACACCCTGTCATGTTGCAATCTACCAATACGCCGACTCCTTCGGCCTCCTGTTGCCGCTTTCACTTCGTTTCAGTTCTCGTGAATGCGATCCGTTCCCGGATCGGTTTGGTTCTCTGTCGATACGGTCCTTTACAGTCATGTAGTGCACGTCGACGGTGCGCGCGAAACGACATCGCTGTCTGATTTGTTTTCATGGGTACCTTGACACGTGAAGTATGGCATGGCGATGGAGGTTGGAGTGCGGAGGAAGCCGTGGGATGTGGGCCGTAGTCACGGCGGGAGTGGGTGTGCTCGGATGTGGTTTTGTATTTCGCGGGAATGATGTTGATGTCGGGGGAATAGCTCAGTGGTAGAGCGCTGGATTCCAGACCCAGCGGTCGGGGTTCGATCCCCTCTTCCCTCATCCTTTGTGCTTTTGCGCGGCAGCAGTACGCTTTTCCAACGCACGCCTACCCGTCTGTGATGGCCTGTGTACACGCACCCTTACTTGCTGTCAGCACGCACCAACCACGTCGAGCGGACCAAAAGTGCGATACTTCTCGATTTATGCGTGTCATCCTTGCGCAGGGGCCATGCTAATCTTCTCTGTATCGTTCCAATTTTTACGGATGACCACCGAAGTGGTTCCTGCCGGACATCGCGTCGCACGCCTATACCTGCATGGCTTGGGCCTCACATCCAGAACCACTCGATCGATTTTTAGAAGAAAAGGAGGCCAGGACGAGTCAAAGAGCTCCATAGCGCTGAGTCAACACCGACGACAGCGACCCGCGCCCGTCCGGTGCCTAATCGAATGCAGCACGGACGGAGCAAATAGCCATGTACGCGCGTGGAGGGGAAAAGGAAAACGACAGCTGTGAGATTCGAACTCACGCGGGTTGCCCCATTAACTTAGCAGGCTAACGCCTTAACCACTCGGCCAAGCTGTCATCCGTAACCAACACATTTTTGCCTTTTTCACACACAGCCCAGCCGAGCCCGCACACCAAACAACACCACCGACACACGCACCGACACCCTTTGCACGTCATTTGCGGCGCAGTGCGTCGCCACAGTATTCATACCACGCAACAGAGCCATCACAAGCTGCGACAACCCCTCAACAACTCCCCTCGCCAAAAACAAAAGCCCGACTTCCTGATCTCGCGCTTTCAGCCCTATTCTGCGCTTGTCGTCCATCAGACTCGCATACGCACACCAAGACTACACGCATCCACAGCACGTCACTTGCAGACACAAACACTCGGGCGGGTGAGTGGGTTCCTACCTACCTCCAGACCGAGAAGTCTGTTGTCACCTTGCCGCGCGATTCTCGTAGCAGCAACACCGCCCACGTCGTGGCGTTTTTCACGGTAATGGAAAGCAAAGGAACTGTAGCTATCACTCCCTCTGGATCCGATAATCTTTCAATTGTCGAATCAATGAGGTTAGACCAACAGAAGCTTGGAACACTAGGGTAGCTAGCTAGTTGTCCGGGTGCCAGGCTGGGCGTTGTCACCAGCTAGATCTGGCCCGCAACCCTTGTGATAAATATGTGGAGGAGAGCGGTACGGCGACTACGGTTCAGCAAAGCCGCAGCTGCTCTCCGTCAAAGTCCGTGGCATCAAATGTGAAGGCGGGTTCACGTACGCCGGACAGTGCAAACTATGCAGCCATACCGTATATTCGTACAAGAATTCCTCAACCAAAACACCAACGAGAAGGATCGCAACCTCACGGTCTCTCTCCGTGTCCTCTTCAACCTATATATGCTGCCGTCCTCGTGCCCTCCTGGCTGCCTAGGTGTTTTCCGCAGTCTGGCTACGACAACAGACTCCATATCCTCGTTCATTGCTTACTTCTCGTACTAGTCTCCGCTTAATGTCCCTCACTGCACTTCATCTTGACTGAAGGTCGAGCGGCAGTCCTTCCGCTCGGTGTCCCAGCTACCGGTACCTTCGAAGCTCCTACACTAGCTCTCACTATTGATGTGACCTTCTCCTCCTATCGTTGCTCGTTTTGGCCACCCCTAAGCCTCCTGGCTTCAGACTGCTCCCCACACCGTCGCATCGCCTACTCTTCATGTCGTGCTTTGTAAAAGGTCGCATGCCTTACAGTCTTCTACCGCATCCACCTTGCAACAAACTGCAGTCTTCTACCGCATCCACCTTGCAACAAACTGCAGTCTTCTACCGCATCCACCTTGCAACTTAAACTGCAGTCTTCTACCGCATCCACCTTGCAACTTAAACTGCTTGGTACCCCCTGTAGTCGGTACCCCCTGTAGTCGGTGCCTCCAGCACCGGACTTGCCGCTGCCACCAACCCGCCTCCGATACCACTCGCCGTCACCACTTTTCTTGTGCTTATCGCCAGTTTACCCGATCGCCAGGGGTTTCGCCATCGGCTGTCGAGCTATCGATCGCAACAGGCGCCCAACTACAAAAAGCTCTATCGCAACAGAGGCGCCGCTTGTGTCAAGGACTACTCCGATCACTAAAAAGGACGTTGCACCAGCCGATAGGAACCTCGATTCTGACGGAAGCCGGGATCGCGGACGTTCGTTTGAGTGTGGCCATCATCGACGACCTCAACATCGCTCCGGTGACTATCCCAGCATACACAACGCAGTTCTTGCCAAAGCGCGCCATGATTCTCTGGAAACATGCCCTCGTGTCGGCCCGCTGCACCAGCATGACGCACGCCATGGTCTACGGCGCCGGTTGTCTCTCCGTCACGATGCTTAGCATTTACGGGGTGGACTACGACGTGATCATCGGCCCGCTGTTCTGACCGATGCTCGCCGTGGTCTTCCCGGACTCGGAGCGCTGTAGACGCGTCCCGATCTATTCGCTCCAGGTCGTACATGTTGATGGACCGCGTGCCGGTTGTGGTGGCGGTAATAATCGGGAGGCTTTATTCCCGTCCGCGACCTCCATTGGTACCCGTAACGCCTGCGCTGATACCTCTGCTTTCGCTTGTTCTCGAGTTCGGATTGATCATAGCCAGTCGCACCACCACCTAGCCCCATGGCGTTTTACGATTAACATCGAGTCACATTAAAGACCCTCGACGGAGCCTCAAGTCCGATGACCGGAGCTAAAACCGGGCGCAAAATGACAGAAAGACACAATATATGCTGCCGTCCTCGTGCCCTCCTGGCTGCCTAGGTGTTTTCCGCAGTCTGGCTACGACAACAGACTCATATCCTCGTTCATTGCTTACTTCTCGTACTAGTCTCCGCTTAATGTCCCTCACTGCACTTCATCTTGACTGAAGGTCGAGCGGCAGTCCTTCCGCTCGGTGTCCCAGCTACCGGTACCTTCGAAGCTCCTACACTAGCTCTCACTATTGATGTGACCTTCTCCTCCTATCGTTGCTCGTTTTGGCCACCCCTAAGCCTCCTGGCTTCAGACTGCTCCCCACACCGTCGCATCGCCTACTCTTCATGTCGTGCTTTGTAAAAGGTCGCATGCCTTACAGTCTTCTACCGCATCCACCTTGCAACTTAAACTGCAGTCTTCTACCGCATCCACCTTGCAACTTGCAGTCTTCTCCGCATCCACCTTGCAACTTAAACTGCTTGGTACCCCTGTAGTCGGTGCCTCCAGCACCCGGACTTGCCGCTGCCACCAACCCGCCTCCGATACCACTCGCCGTCACCACTTTTCTTGTGCTTATCGCCAGTTTACCCGATCGCCAGGGGTTTCGCCATCGGCTGTCGAGCTATCGATCGCAACAGGCGCCCAACTACAAAAAGCTCTATCGCAACAGAGGCGCCGCTTGTGTCAAGGACTACTCCGATCACTAAAAAGGACGTTGCACCAGCCGATAGGAACCTCGGGCTCGGTGTATGATGGTACGTCGGCAGCAAGCTGAGGCGGTAGTAACCGTAGAGGCCCCGTGGGGTGCCAACACATTGGCAAAGGTAGGGAGATAGGAGAGCAAAAGAGAGCCCCCAGGCGGGATCGAACCACCGACGCTTTCCATGCACGGCGCCGGTGCTCTACCACTGAGCTATAGGGGCTGGCCGATCAACCAACACCCCATACACAATTACCCGCAAACAACACACAAAACATTACGCTAGCTTACTCACGCGCATCACACGGATACGATGCGATCTACAAACGCATTCTACAAATGTACCTCTCGCTCCAGAACGCTTGCAACGTTTATACCCTGTCATGTTTACCGATCTGCGACCTCACTTCATACCTTCGGCCTCCTGTTGCCTCTTTTTCACTTCGTTTCAGTTCTCGTGAATGCGATCCCGTTCCCGGATCGGTTTGGTTCTCTGGCGGTCCTTTACAGTCGTCATGTAGTGCACGTCGGCAGTCGCTGTCTGATTTGTTTTTCATGGGTACCTTGACACGAAAGAAGTATGGCATGGCGATGGAGGTTGGAGTGCGGAGGTGCCGTGGGATGTGGGCGTAGTCACGGCGAGTGGGTGTGCTCGGATGTGGTTTTGTATTTCGCGGGAATGATGTTGATGTCGGGGAATAGCTCGGTGGTAGAGCGCTGGATTCCAGACCCGGTCGGGGTTCGAATCCCTCTTCCCTCATCCTTTGTGCTTTGCTGGCTATCACGCTTTTCCAACGCACGCCTACCTGTCTGTGATGGCCTGTGTACACGCACCCTTACTTGCTGTCAGCACGCACCAACCACGTCGAGCGGACCAAAAGTGCGATACTTCTCGATTTATGCGTGTGTCATCCTTGCGCAGGGGCCATGCTAATCTTCTCTGTATCGTTCCAATTTTACGGACCACCGAAGTGGTTCCTGCCGGACATCGCGTCGCACGCCTATACCTGCATGGCTTGGGCCTCACATCCAGAACCACTCGATCGATTTTTAGAAGAAAAGGAGGCCAGGACGGAGTCAAAGAGCTCCATAGCGCTGAGTCAACACCGACGACGACGACCCGCGCGCCCGTCCGGTGCCCAATCGAATGCAGCACGGACGGAGCAAATAGCCATGTACGCGCGTGGAGAAAAGGAAAACGACAGCTGTGAATTCGAACTCCGCGCGGGTTGCCCCATTAACTTAGCAGGCTAACGCCTTAACCACTCGGCCAAGCTGTCATCCGTAACCAACACATTTTTGCCTTTTCACACACAGCCCAGCCGAGGCCGCACGCAAACAACACCACCGACACACGCACCGACACCTTTGCACGTCATTTGCGGCGCAGTGCGTCGCCACAGTATTCATACCACGCAACAGAGCCATCACAAGCTGCGACAACCCCTCAACAACTCCTCGCCAAAAACAAGCCCGACTTCCTGATCTCGCGCTTTCAGCCCTATTCTGCGCTTGTCGTCCATCAGACTCGCATACGCACACCAAGACTACACGCATCCACAGCACGTCACTTGCAGACACAAACACTCCGGGCGGGTGAGGTTTCCTACCTACTCCGCTCAGACCGAGAAGTCTGTTGTCACCTTGCCGCGCGATTCTCGTAGCAGCAACACCGCCCACGTCGTGGCGTTTTTTCACGGTAATGGAAAGCAAAGGAAACTGTAGCTATCACTCTCGATCCGATAATCTTTCAATTGTCGAATCAATGAGGTTAGACCAACAGAAGCTTGAACACTAGGGTAGCTAGCTAGTTGTCCGGGTGCCAGGCTGGGCGTTGTCACCAGCTAGATCTGGCCCGCAACCCTTGTGATAAATATGTGGAGGAGAGAGCGGTACGGCGACTACGGTTCAGCAAAACCGCAGCTGCTCTCCGTCAAAGTCCCGTGGCATCAAATGTGAAGGCGGGTTCACGTACGCCGGCCAGTGCAAACTATGCAGCCATACCGTATATTCGTACAGAATTCCTCAACCAAAACACCAACGAGAAGGATCGCAACCTCACGGTCTTCTCCGTGTCCACTTCAACCTATATATGCTGCCGTCCTCGTGCCCTCCTGGCTGCCTAGGTGTTTTCCACATCTGGCTACGACAACAGATCAATATCCTCGTTCATTGTACTTCTCGTACTAGTCTCCTTAATGGTCCCTCACTGCACTTCATCTTGACTG
>JAAKBF010000179.1:0-123070 GCA_012656075.1 Phytophthora hibernalis | reverse complement strand
TTGGTGAAGTGGCACACTCTGGAAAAAATACCCCCTTTTATACCCCAAAATGGCGGAACATTTTGTTGTCTAGTGGACGCAATATTTTTTCCATTTTCGTGAAAACGTGTATTATCGGAAAGCTCGCGTGAAAAGCAATCGAAAGAGAGTAGTTTTACACTTTGAAAGGGATAAAAAGACGACAACAATTTAATTTTTCGGCTAGGTACGAAAAACAGGCGGTCACCTTTAAAGTCGATTATCTCGATAACTCTAAATGGTGGATAAGTATCATTTTGTTCGCCGCAGTCTTATATTGCAAACGCAGTCAGAGAACTGAGCAAGTTTCTGTCTTGCTATAATGAAACGCACTGGAAAGCGGCTAGGCGTGTACTCAAATACTTGAAAGGGACGTCAACGTACGGTCTCTTTCTTGACAAAAAAATCGAGAGAGGTGACGTATGAAGTGTACACAGACGCAAGCTTCGCGTGTCAACCCAAAGAACGTAAATCGGCTACAGGGTATGTTATCACGATGACCGGCACCAGCATATCATGGTGTAGCAGCAAACAGTCATCAGTATCTCTTTCAACTGCTGAAGCAGAACTCATTGCACTAAGCAAAGGAGCAAAGGAAAGCGAGTGGTTATGGTACCTACTGAGAGAAATGGGACTTCCTTAAGAGCAACCAGTGCAGGTATGGTGTGATAGCAAATCCGCCATCAGCACAGTAAAGAATGCAGGTAACCATAAAGTCACGAAACACATTCAAATAGGATACTTGTTTACAAGAGATCTCGTAAAGGAAAGAAGGCTGACATTCACTACTGCCGGACAGATGACATGGCAGCGGATATCCTAACAAAGACTTTACCAACGAATCAGTTTGCAAAGTTGAGAGCACTTATAGGGGTCAAGGACCTAAGGGCATCGAGCGACACTTTGTGGGGTGTTCGGTGGAGGCTTCGAGTAGAAGTTCCGGTGCGGAACACCCAGAGATGGTAGATTCTAGGGAATATCAGTTTTTACCAGGGACGCCCAGTGGGCCACCCCAGTCCCTCTCTGGGCATTGGTGGAACTTATACCGGTACAACATGGTATACCGATTTGTAACTTGACGGGGGTATTGAGCTCAAACTGATTTGGTAAACAGTGTTGTACCGATATTTTCAGTTCCACCAAAGTCCCATTTGGCCTACTTTTTCCACGAAAGTAGAGGAATTGGACGTCAGACGGTCCTTGTATCATTTTGCAAAAGGCGAAGTTGCCAACCCTGGAACACCAGTACCAGGGCCCATCTGTTCGGAAAGGAGACTGGACAGCCGAACCCTGGGATAGGTTCACAAGCACCGGGCCAGACATATTAAATAAAATAAATTGGGTTTAGTATGCTTTATAGTCAAGTGTCAATAGTGGTATATGGTACAGATCAACTAGTCAATAAGGATTGGCTCCAGCCTCCTCTCTAGAGAGGCAAATATTTGTGCAATGGGGAACGTAAGCAAGACCAGGAAGCGAGGACGAGTGTCCTCACTTTCGCTTTTTCTTCAGACTGAGCACGTCTGTTAGATAGCATTAGGATAGCGGTATAAGTAATCAATAAAGCAAATTGAACGAATAAAGGCATTTATTCACTTTAACAGTCGCCAACAAGCCTGGTTTGAACCTCGCGTGATGCGCACGCGGATCTTTAACCGCAGGAAGCATTCAGGCTTGAATATTTATCAAAGACCGTGATAATAGTGCATACTTCTACGAAACCCCGTGACAAGTTGTTTGATTGGATGAAATGTAAAAGCCTTTTCGCTCAATCAATTCGTCGTTCGTCTCCGCGGCATTTTCGGGTCAGGCAACAAGAAGCAGTAGCCAGTGACAAGCAGACTGGGGGTCGCCGGGGCGGCGCCCGGATACGTACAAGTTCCACCTGCGGCATGCCAGCAGCACGACGTCCAGGCGTTGCGAGCTGCTGTCAAGGAAGTGTACGTGGTTTGAAGTTCGAGTGGTGAACAATCTGAGACTGATAAGTGCATGTGCTGGTTTGTGACTGCCACTTCCGTTAGTAGGACGAAGATCGCCACCACACGCTGTTACATACTCGCGGATCGAAGACGGAGACTCGCGACCAGGATTACAAGACGGCGCTGCTTCTCGCTACGAACGACGGGCTCTTCGACGCGATCAAGATCAGCCTTCCGAGTAAAGATGGATGGATGCCACTTATGATTGTAGTTCGACGTGGAGCCAAAGGCACTTCCAGTTGCTGCTGAAGCATCATTCTCGGGTGGCCACACCAGCGAGAAATGACTTAGGTGATGAAGTACTGCATCAAGCCGCGGAGTACGTAGTTGATTTAGTTATTGTTTTGTTAGACGGCTAATACATGATGCAAGGGCGAGTGCATGTACCGGTACGTGGTTGTGGTGAACTAATATATTAATGTATTATCAGTCGTTGATATTATCTTTGAGTTACGCGTTACGCGCATTAATCTCAGTAAAAGGGCATTGGTCCACTACGTATACACCGGGCTTGACGTCGCTGCCCGCTTCAGGTTCACCGTTACTTCTCATCTTTTTAGCGTGAGTAGTGGCGTTGTGTCCATCCGCGTTGACACAAATGCTGCACTGATAATCTCGTTTTCTTTCTTCGTCATACCCACGATAGATCGATTCATCTCCTCCACGGCATCATCGACCTGGTATTGCTGTGTGCATCGGGTGGGAGGCTTGAAGCGGAACCTAATATGTTTACCTTGTGTGCTTTCCGTGCTCGCTCCCTTTACTGAGAATACGCTTCTGTTGTTTCGACTTATCTTGCAAGTACGCTTGCCTCCGTCAACTTGTTTATACAGTGATGGTGGTAGAACAGTCTTTGACGGGATTACTTCACGAAGTAGAGGCAACTGTATCATTGTCGATTCAAATGCTGCAGTGTAGGTTTTAACCTTGTAACAATCGTGAAAAAGTGAGAGTACACTCGTATTTGAGCGGTTTTTCGTCTTCTTTAGCGTCGCTAACAGGTGCCGACACGGTACCTTTGACTGTTCACGTTTGATACAACGCTCACACGTATGAGCCGATAAGTCGACTACACGTGCCCGCTGTATTTTGGAAACGGAGCTTACATCAACCGCAAAATATTCGCGGTTCTCGTCATTAACGTAAAATTTATTGCTGGACGTGTCGGATACAGGTAGAACTGAGCAATTAGTGGTTTTGTTCATCTCGCTTTCAAATAGTAGTTTAGCTGTCGGGGACATTACAGTTGTGCTCTGTCCACAGATTAGCTGATTCACTTTTGTGAGCAATAAATTCCGATGCAGCTTTACAAAACAAAACTGTGGCCATCAGAACCTCGTTATCTCGTACACCGCTCCACAGAAGTCCATTGTATTTACCCTCTACTGAATTTGTAGTACGAACACCATGCAACGGAACGGAATCACCATAAGAATCAGCAACAGGCCAACTCGTCTTAAGGTATTGCTCCTCAGCCTCATTGCTTTTATAATTCCCAAGACCAGTCCAACTGGTCGGATGAATCTTCCTCAGATACTGTGCAACCGATTGCTGCTCAACCGCGCCGTTAGCTTTCCGGGCCAATCGTTTATTTGGAAAAGCAGAATCAATAACGTTTATTGTCGCTTCATACTCCGCGTTTGTATCGGATTTTTGTATCCGATAGGTGTAGAACCCGACGCATTCAATGTTCGATTGAACAGTCTTGAAAAAATTCTTCACGTTCAAGATGATGTGGTACGTGCAAAACTTTAAGTTACCTCGTAGGTTTAGTGAAGCGAGGTGCGTCTGATCCCCACTCTGCTTTCTTCGATCAGTAAACAGAGGCAATTCTGCCAAGATAATTTTTTGCGGCAATACAGTTGGCAAAAACCAACTGAAGCACTCATTTGTTTCCGAAGGAACAAATGCTAACGGAACAACTTTTCCATCTCCATCTAACCCAATCATCGTCAAACATGCACCGGTGTAGTTTTCGTTTTTCATGTGTGTCCCGTCAGTTTGAAGGACAGGAGCCGTCTTCACTTGTAGCTCCATCAGTGGTCCAATCGAAAGAAACAACCTAAAAATCGACCATTTTCATCAACCAGACAACAAACCCGAGAACTCGGATTCTGCAATTGAAATGCTTCCAAATAACCAGGCAGCAAACTATAGTGATCAGGAGCCTGGGTCTGCTTCAGACGTAACTGTATGGCTCTGTACAATGTTGCTTTACGTCTATCCATGCTTATGTTCTCAATTCTTTCTAAGCATTGACAACGCGATCAAATGCTGAACTGTGACCTTCAACGAATGCACTCTGAAACCCTCTGACGTCGAGCAACAGTTGCGCTGAGGGCTTCGCAATTGACATGCAAAATTTACTGTGTGTCAAACTGATTCGACTAACATACCTAGCCTTAGAAGGGACGTAGCTGTACTTCAACTTCCGACGGGTCTTTGACTTGGATTTGCGCTTTTCAGTAATCCAAACGTGCCATGAACATTCCGTCTCTAGTGAATTACATCCCCACTTAACCAAGTTCCACTTGAATATGTTTGAATAACCGATTTGCGGTTGTTGAAAGCGAGCTCTCGTAGAAATTGCTTGCACGCACCAGGATCGGTGAATACATCCCCAAGACCAATTGTGCTTTGAGCCTGTCGTGTTGCAAGATTTAGAGTGATCACTACACTATCGCCACCAGGTTCATCTTCAGCCGCAAGCTCCATTGTTTGGAGCAACGATGAAACTAAAGAGAGCAGCGATCAGCAAAACAAAATCTATATTTACATCTTGGTGCAGAGGCTTCTTATTGTTGACTGACCGGATATGCGCGCGGAGACGTACGACGAATTGATTGGGCGGAACGGCTTCTACATTTCATCCAATCAAACAACTTGTCACGGAGTTTGGCACTATTATCACGGGCTTTGATAAATATTCTTCCGGCTTCCATGGTATTGTATATCAATATACACATGGTTAGGGTCCCTACTGTAGGGACCAAACGAACTTAGGTCCGACCAAAAATGCGCAAAATTATAGTACCGTCGTTGGCTAAGTGCGATCACCAAGTGTCTAGCTCAAAAGTGGCTAAGGTCAGCGACCAGTTTCGTGCTTTTCTAATCCACTTTGTATGGTGTCACTGTACACCAACCGATACGAGTTAGCGATAAAGAATGACAGTTTTTGAAAGCTGTCTTTCTCAGGAATTCTTGTGCTTTTCTACTACATCTGAGAAAGGGGATAAGGCATTGAATAATGAAAAACACACAAGCATCGAAAATGAGCGGCAACCAGTTTCGTAGCGCGTTTAGAACTTGATTTCAGTATGCTGTGTAGCCAACCTGGCGTTTTCAATGAATTCCTGCATGAGACATCTGGGGTGGATAGGGGAGTTGAAGACAGCAAATCTTCTGACACTCAAATCAGATTGATCAGGATATCAATTTAAGCAGGCACCTCAAAGCGACAAACTTTAGCGTTTGTACTCGGTCATAGAAGTGCAGCCAGAATCATTTAGATTTTGGTTACATGAATTCTATGAAGAGCAGCAAGCTCAGCAGCTTGGCTTTGGGCAGAGGTTACGTACACAGTCTGAGAATTGGTGCGATACTAAAATCAAGTCACATCTGGAAATCACTGAGGATGGGCTACCCGCAAAAACGGATGTCACCCTGCTAATTTTTTAAAGGCAGTCGCTGTGCTCTGCAATAATTAGATTCTAACTTCGGCCCAGTACAATGCTCGGCTCGCTGTTGAGCTCGGCGCTGGGCCCGCCTCCGCAAATACCGCGCGGCCCTGCTTCGCGGGCACCCCGCACGGGTTTGCTGCGTCTTCGCGCGCTCGCACACGCTCGCCTCCGTTGGCTTTTCTATTTCACATTCACCCCTCCGTTCCAGACTGTGTACGGAACCACTCTCCTTGGCTTTGCTCTATTATCTAATTAAACGATGTCTCGACGAGGATGCCAAAGGATAAAATAAAGATGTGATTCTCGTGTTGTCTATCATACATAAGGCCGAACTTCGACTTGCTAATAAAATGTTCAAGTGTATTGTGTCACTTACTCCGTGGAATTGAACTCTACCGGTAATAACCATCCTCGATCGGTGTATTGGACCGCTCAAGTGTCGCAACCTTCTCTTTCCTGCGTTGCTTCCGCACTAGTCGTCGACTTGTTGACTGCGGTCTCTTCAACCTTCTTTAAAATATTAGCTGAAAATTATAAAGTGGCTACCCGAAAATAAACTCGCGCGCGGTGGTCATACTGGTACACCCACATCGACCACATTAGACACATCTAGATCATCACCTACTGGGTTTTATTGCTAATCGCTGGCATTTTTTGTTTCACCCATTTCCTTCAAGCAACATTCAGTGGGTGGGTGGGTTTTGATGTTACCCGTGGCCGCTACGGTCGACATTCTCCTGGGTGTTTTCATTGTCAGCCGGTTATTAGATATTAAGGATAAAGTGACTTGATCTAAGTGTCATTTGGCTACACCTTCATCTAACTAAAGAGTGGACACCCACCGATTTCGACTAAAAATCTGACATGGATCTTATATAACAGGTCTACCCATTTCTAAGATATTTGAAAACTGGCGTTCTACCAGACACAAGCTTTTTCAAAAGTAAATGCATAAAAAGTAAGACGTTTTATTAATGGATGAAACGCCCTGGGAGAAACTCTGGATTAAAATCGAGAGAATACCCATATCGTCAGTCTCCGACCGTCAGTGCAACTCCGACCAGCATCCGACGCATCGCAAAATTTGATATCACACATTGTGGAGGTTTCGTAAGAATACATCCTCTCAAATAATTGGCTCCTTGATAGGTGGTATACGTAATTACGCCTCGTAAATGAGTGGCGCACGTGCAATTTTGCTGCGCCATTTTGCCCTGTGAGCTCAGTGCTCGATTGACCACCCGGCGCGGTGAATTGAGGGGGTACCGAGCATCGGTCACCTTAGAGGGTTTGTCGCGGTCACGAAGAACTGTGAATCACCGTTAATTCCCGTCGAGAACTCCAGACGAGTACCCCAGCGAGGTTGTTGTCTAACCCCCACCGATGTAGCTCAATGGAAGAGCTCCCGAAAGGGAAGAAGGTGGTTCGATCCCGCCCATCGGTAAATTTTCTATGCTCGAATGACTGCTGCAGACCTGACATCAACGGAAGCACCGACTACAAGGACGCGGGAAAGAAGATCGTGTTGCGTTACGGGAGCAGCTTGAGTGTGCCTTGGTGATGAATAGGTGCAGGGTCTACAAGGCGAGACGCTGGCGATAGGCGCTGATAAGGTCGTTGAGGCTTCCCTCGCGGTGCAGCTGCCGAAGAGCCTTAAGTACAGCGTTCGATCCCTTTGACGGTACGCCTCGCGCGCCAAGGTACGCAGTGACTTTGCTTGACGCTAACTCTCCGAGCTGACGGACATTATCCTTGTAGCTGGGTGATGACTCGTCGAGCGTGTATCCGTCTTCGATGAAGAGCTTCATGAAGGCCACAAGCTGCTTGGCATCTGATTTCTTGTGCTTGTCCGTGCTTAGCCATCCGCACGGAACGGCAGTGTACCACGCGAACCAGGTGTCCATAAGTGGTATCGTCTTTGAGCGGCGTCGGCGCTTCACCGGTACGATTCCATCTTCATCTCTTGGTCGCTTGGCTTGATCTACATGTGCTGATGATTTCGCTTCAGTGTTGGTATTTGCAGCTTCTAGGAGTTGACTCGAGCCTCGAGGCTACGGTTGACCTCGATTAACCTTTCAATCAAGGCAGGTTGATGTTCGAAACAACTTTGGCCTTCACGTTTCCTTCCATCAAGTCTTCTGCGGTGGTGTTGGCTTGATCTTTTGACCTCGTGAGTTGCTGTGACCAAGCAAGCAGACTCGTCATCGTCAAACCAGAGGCTTCAACGCATCGCTGGATCGTCTTCAGTACAGGCGCCTGCGCGTTGGTCTTCATCAACGACGGGTAGTGGAGGAAGATAGTTGCTGTCAGCACATCTCTTACAGCAGCGCAGACATTGAAGGCCTTGTTACCCAGCGCACAACTCAATTGAAGAGCTTGCGGCTAACCTCTCTAATATCCTCATGTGTAGTCGAGTCGAAGACTTCCAGTGACGGAAGAACACAGGCTTGCTTTGGCGCCATCCCGCTCAGCACCTTGGCTACTTGATGGTCTTCTTTCGGAGTATTGAAGACGTACGCGAAGGCTTTGTTGGTCGTGGTCAAGTTCCAGGCTCCGCGATCGAATATCCACTGCGCCGTCAGCTCTGAGCTCGCGTTCGCATGCTGCGCGCCACCACGTCGAAACGAATGAGAGGTCAGCGGCTCTTCGACTCCAGCTGGACCAACAACACGATCGAGCAAGCAGTTGACAAGAGCGTGGACTCTGGCTGTCGGTGTCGTGTGGACGGTCGTGCTTCTCTTCGACGTCTGAGAAGAATCTAGGGCGCCGCTGTCTTTAAGCGGCGCCTGCACTGGCAAGTGATTGAGCAGCGCTGCGCACGGAGACTCCTGCATGATCAAGGCCAGAGCGAGCGCCAGCAGCGGGCAAGTCATGAAGTCTTCGTCGGGAAAGAGCGACAGTGTCTGCTCGTCTGACGTCTTCACGCGGATGAAGCGGATGAAGAACACGCCACCAGCACCGATGGTGAGCTGCTGCTTCCGGACGAAGGTCAGGTCCGAAGCGCGCCCGAAGAGATACCACAATAGGCAAGCAGTGCTGAATCTTGGTAGTCTGACGCACAGCAGGCCGTTGAATACAGATAACTTGTCATCTTCTTGAGATCATCCTTCGTGCATGCAACCGCTTTCTTGACAAACCCACCGCTCTCGCGTTTGATGCAGTGCTGTTCAAGGGTACGCCCCAAGCCTAGCAGCTGGCGGTCCACAGCTCCACCTTGAACAGGGTACTCGTCGAGGAGCCAGCACTTCGCTTGGCGGAAATATTGAGCGATGGAGTAGCGCGACAAGTGCAGCCCCTTTGCTCCTGCATGGAATGCTAGGTACACACCGAACTTGTTCATCAGCGTCACTACGATGCCACCCGTCGACAACGATCAACGCCTTGACATGCTCCATGCTCGTGCCCTCGGAGGAGAGAAGCGATTGAACGCCTTTATGGCCGTCGCGCGCGCTTGGTGTTGGCGGTCTTCAAATCGTTCAGGCTCATTACTCTTGGTCGGAGAGGCTGCAAATATGCGAGTGATACGTGGCGCACCTCTCGCTTGTAGCACGATACACATATCTGGGCGTCATCTCCGACCAGATATGGCGGAATCGCTCAGCTTCCGACTGCAACGTAAAATCGTATTTTTATTGGATAAAATAAAATCGTTGACGTGATTCGATTCGCCAAAAACATAGAGATGGTTTTTATTGGCCAAAAACGAATTAAAGACCAATCTCATTGGCTAATATGTACCATACAAAGATGAAGTTTGGTCGGAGAGACATTGTTATTCATCCATAAAGCCCACAGACGTGGCGCGAAGTTGGAGACCGGTACTTTGAGCGACATGAGTTTGTGCTCGCAAAAGATGCTTACCTCGTGATGAGAAAACGCCAGGCAAAACGGCAGGAAAGTTTACGAGAGCGAAGAGATTGTTCACAGCTCACTGTACAGGCATGGGGACAACAAGATGAGCAAACGCAAGATGCTATCGATCAAACCGCGGGAAACGGTACCTTCATTTCTACAAACGAAGCTGTACTTGGAAATCAGGCTGAAGGAGACGATGGAATCGTTATGACGGGGACTAGTAACGAGGAAGCTCAGCCAGCGCCTGATGAAATCACTTGAATACTTCGGTGCTTTTGCCAATCACCGAGTTACGAACAGCAGTCGTAATTTGGTCCAAGATCGGGTGTGGCGGGAACGTTCGCGTCATCGCCTTCTTGTTCCCTGGATGTTCATATTCCAGCGATCGTGCGCCCAGCACCAACCTCGACGTGCTCGAGATAAAGCAACCTTGCCACTTCTCGACATCATCCACTGTCGGAGGCGAGAGCTTGACCGGAATGCCGTTTTCCGCACAAACCTCTAGCACGAGCGACCTCACCGTCCCCTTCAAAATCCCGTCCTCGGCCGTATAGACCGCTCCATCCTGAATGGCGTAGAAATTGGTCTGGGAACCTTCCACCAGGTGCCGGGTCGTCGGGTCCATGAGGATCACTTCCTCCATGTCCGGCACCATCTCGTCATAAATGGCTTTGCGTTCCCTCACCCACGCCGAATCTTTGGCTGCAGCGTTATGCCGCGGCAGCCCTGCCACTTGTAGCTTCACCATCTCGGAGCGTAGCGGGGAAGCAGTCCCACATGACAGAAGACGTCTGTGTCTCCCAGCACCTGTCCTTCCACAGCGTCCTCCTCAGAAGGACACACCAGTACATTGATCTTGTACTCCTGGTCTTTTTGCACATCGTACTGTGTCTTGAAAGCCTGCATCGCAGCGTTGAGCGTAGCTTCCGTTCTTGGTCTCAGCTCCTTCTCCACTGTACTTGGGACGAGCTGCTTCTCCGTCTGCATAGCAACCGTCGACTCCACTGCGGTAATTTATCACCAGACACTAGTCAGAATAATAGTTTACTGTTTTCTGGTAAGTTTCAAGTAAAAACACACCCAGGCGACGGATATGCGCCTCGTAGTCGAAGATCTTGGTCTGCTGTACGGTGCGAGCGGCCGTGTACGCGCCTCGCGGGTGCGCCAGCAGGAAACTGGTGGCGTCCGAGTCACATGGTATGGCCAGTCCGTTCTTGGCTGCAGCCACCAGCAGCTTCTTCTCGGCTTGGCGTGCTGCCATACTTGAAGTTGACACCTTTGACACTTGTGCTCTACGCTGAGACTTTGATAATGAAGGTGTAAATTACAATTTTGAAACGATGCCTGTTCTAAGTACGAAACCTTCGATCCGGGCTAGAAACCTTTGGTGTGGCATATTGTTAGTCCATGTTGAAGTGGTCTCGATTAATTTTTATTTATGAAGCCTCTTCTTGCTGGATTAATGCAGCGACGACGAGGGTTTGCAATGACTACGGATAGGTTAGTCGGTCTTCTCGGTCTTGAGGGTCTTCTTGGAGCGCAGGGAGAACGGAAGAATGATGAGAAAGGCCACCGCTGCCATAGTGAGCGAGCTGTACCGCTGCATCAAGGACAGCGCAGCTGGCCACACGTCATTGGAAGCAGCGTCCAAGAAGAAGAGATCGGAGTCCTTGTGGCCGAAGACGCTCGTCACGTAGGCCAGAATATCCTCTTCGTGCAGTCGTGCAGGGTTCAGATCCAAAGATTCGCCATCGTTCTCGTAGCACTCGGGACAACTCTCCAGTGCCGTGCTGTTCCATCTGCTGCTCCACCCAGGCGATGACTGTGTTGGTATTTCTACGACTATTTGGGTGCATTTTAATTGGTTCTTGACTGTCAGAGGGCACATGGTACAGCTTGATGCTCGGGTAGCCCAGAATGCCTTCCTTGTTGCACACGTCGCTGTGCTGTGTACAGTCGACGGCTGCAACGTTAACGTTGACTCTGTCGGCGTAAAAGCTGCTGCTTTCTCCCACGCAGGAGCGAATTGACGGCAGTGCGGACACCAAGGTGCGTAGTAGTCCACGAGCCACACGGCGTTCGTGTCCTGCAGCATGGCGGCGTAACTTTCACTGTCGAGTGTGCGTACTTGACATTGTTCCGTGGTGAAAAGTGGACTGTTGTCTCGCGGCTGGCGGGCGGTAACCATTGATGCAACCATTGATACTAGCAACGCTAGCGTCTTGACGGACATGATACAAGATTGGTGTGGAGTCTCTTATTGCGTTCTGACGCGTGGACTTCCGACATCTTTTTGAGACTGACGAGCGTGTCCTTGAAGCCGAATGCGTATCTACGCTGGAAGCTCGCCATTCGCACTTTATCGGGAGGAGATGGTACGCTCAGATTGTAGCGCTAGCAATCGCGTCCAGGGCTGTTGATGATTCCCGACCCAATAAGCACGGCAATTTGTACTTGAGCATGTATAGAGTTATTTCATGCAGGACAAGTGCAGCAAACCGCAATGAAGAGCAAAAGCAAGATTATACTGTACTAGGAATGCTTGTATTCACCACTTTTAACACGGGGCTATGCAGTATGATCTCGCGTCAAGAGCACCTTCCGGTTTGGGGTGCGGTACCTCCTGGTCTTGTACGCGAAAGCAAGCAGCACGAAGAATCCCCTACCATCGCCAGCGCGCTGAAACTCTCCATTGGTGACCACAGAGCGACGAGCGTGCCGTTATGAGCAGCGTCCATGGCATACATATCCTCCTCCTCGTGACTGTAGGCACTGGTGACATACGCCACGATCTCGTCTTCATGAAGTCGCACCGGGTCCAGCGATATAGGCTCCCCGTTTTCAACGTAGCAAATCGGGCACTCCCTGTTCGACGGCCATAGGTCCTTCTTGAGCACTTTGTTCACCGTATTGTGCATTTTCCATATCCACATGACCACAGCGTGAGGGCCCTCGCTGTCACTAACAGCTAACTCATCGATGATGCTCTCCGGGTTCGACAATATGAAATGCTCTCGACACTCCTCACAGCCGAAAAAATTCTTCACATAAAGTCTGATAGCTGCCATAATTCTGCTCGGCTTCCACGGCTCCACCGTCAACGTCTTCTCCACATCACTCACCGAAATGCTGTGGAACAGCGTCCACAGCCCGCACGTGTACGTCTTGCAGACCGCCCAGCGTTTGTCGTCACTGGACGCGAACAAGTTCACTGGAAACGTCTTCTCACTCGCAACCTGTTTCCACTTACTCATCAATACTTTCCAGTCCGCATGGTTCCAGTGGTTGCTCGTCTTCATCGACTCTACTAACATCACCAGCACCTCACGGTTCTTCTCCAACGGGAACGTCGCCGCCAGTGCTTCCACCCACATCAGTGCCACCTCATACCTCTCCCTTCCAGCACGTTCGACCCCATAAAGAAACCGTTCTGGAACGTCGACATGGCTGCAATTCCCGCGTCATACAGACGCTTGTACTTCATCTCCAACGACTGATCCTTGAGCGTGTCTTCATCTTTCCCATCTGCAGCGACGTTATCATTGCGCAGAACCTTCAGCTGGACCGCAATGTCCTCCGTACTGACACCAGACTTGACCCCATGCTCCTCCATCAACCTCTCAGCCCAGCCAATGACTCCTTTACTGTTCCTCGTGCCTCTGGGCATCAGGAGGCCCTTCTCTGCGTCTGCAGGCACATGGTGCATCTTGACCCCAGGATACCCGAAAATGCCCTCGTTGTTACAGATTTCACTGTTCTTGGTACAGTCCACAGCCCCCACTTTGACTCGGTCAGATGCAGCGTAGAAGGTGGCGACTCGCTCCCATTCCGGGGCGAAGTGGCGGCAGTGGGGACACCACGGAGCGTAATAGTCCACGAGCCACACGACGTCCGAGTCGTTCAGCATGGCGTCGTAGCTCTGTGAGCTGAGCGAATGCACCTGGAACGACTTGGTGAAGAGAGGACTTGTGTCGTGCTTTAGGAGAGAGAAGGCGGACGCAGTGGACAGCAGGAGCGACGCTAAGGACACGAGCAGTGACAACGTCATCGCGGTCATTGTTCGACTAGTGTCGACTTTTATTTTGCTACAAGAAAATGTAGCCATGTTGAAATGGCTTCACTTGATGCTTTGATCATTAAAGGTATCTACTGAATGTACCGGTATTGTCCAGGTTGTACACTTTATCTCTATGCGACGTGATCCCGCGTTTTCATCGCTTTGATACCGATTAGACGATGTTTGTGTTGCTTGAATAATGTGGCGAAGATGGCGATAACAAAAACGAAGGCGGTCATCGAAGTAAAACTGTCCATCGAGAGCCACGATTTAGCTCCAGTTCCAATGTGTTGTTCTTGTTGGAGCCCGTCCTCAACCTTGTACACCTTTCTGGTGTACGCGACGATGTCTTCTTCATTCAGCTGCGCTGGGTTCAATGACAGCGGCTGATCGTTAACAACGTAGCAGTTCGGGCAGGATAGTTTCGTCGGCCACATTGACTTGCTAAGGACCTTATTCACCGTATTGTGCATGGTCCAGATCCAAAACGCAACCGCATGAGGACCATCGTCATCCCTCAGCGCCAGCTTTCTAATCAGACTCTCAGGATTCGCCGTCAAAAAGTGTTGTTTGCACTCCTCGCAGCCGAAAAATGTTTCACGACGAGCCGAATAGCTGCCATGATTTCACTCGGTCTCCACTGCTCCTGAGTTGTCAACGCCTTCACGTCACTAACCGTAATACTATGGAACAGTGTCCAAAGTCCGCATGTAAACGTTGTGCATAAGACCAAATCATCCTTGTTTGCGAACAAGTTCACCGGGTAACTCACGGTATTCGCCGTAACCTTCCACTTCTCCAACAGTTCCCTCCATTCTGTCTGTTTCCATCTCTTTTGCTGCTTCATTTCATCCACCAGCAATGCAAACGCTGCACGGTTCGTCTTCATCGGAAAGGCAGCCGCCAGCGTCCGCACCCACGTCACCGCAGCTTCATACCGTTCCCCTCCAGCACCGTCGTGCCCATGAAAATCCGTCCTCAAACGTAAGCAACGCCGTGGTTCCTGCATCCTTCAGTCTTTTCAGCTGAACATCCACCGACCGATCGTCGAGCGTTGGCTCCACGGGGTCTCCGAACTTAAACTCCTTCTTCTTGAGCTCCAGACCGTTATTCCGAGGAGGATACACTTTGTCAATGTCCACCCCCGACTGCATGTCATTCTCCTTCAACGTCTCTTCGATCCATTTGGCTACTTGTCTGGCATACACGTGCCCTGCATGGGGCATCGTCACGGCCTCTTCCGCTTCGGGGGTACATGGTACATCTTGACTCCAGGGTACGAGTGGACGTCCTCTCGGTCGCACACCTCGTTCTGTTTCGTGCAATCCACAGCTCCCAATTGAATTGTAGCCACTTGAGCGTAGACGCTGGCCACTTCTTCCCATTGAGGACCGAATTGGCGGCAGTGAGGACACCAAGGCGAGTAAAAGTCCACGAGCCAAACGGTTTTCGTGTCGTTGAGCATAGCGTCAAAGCTATCGCTGTCCAGAGTGCGCACCACCTCTGAGGTGGTGAATAGAGGTCCTCGGTCCCGTCGTGAAGGACCGAAGGCTGTAGTGCGGGGAGAGATCCCAGCGCGACCAGTAACACTAACGTCGCGCATAGCAGCATTTCCGTCATTTTTCGGCTTGAAAACTGAACTTTGCGTGTGTCGAGAAAGATACCGGTATGCCGGTGTTGCACCAAGCTGAAGTTGGTCCAAGCAGAAAACGCTAGTCGCGCTACGGATACAGTACAGTACTGTACCAAGTGAGCTTCAACTATGTCGGACATATTCGTGGTTGTAACCCATCTTAGCTGGCGTGACCACGGGAAGGAATCCAATGCGTTGATCAGCTCAAGTAAGTTAGAGCTCAACTTGAAAAAAAGTCTAGGTATCACGTGGGGACTTGCAAGGTTCAACCACGTTCCAGACGGCGGTCTTGAAGTTGTCAAGTACATGTACACGTTGAACGTTGGCCGCGTAAGCTTTGCGGACTCATGTTTAGCCGTTCTGGTACTGTACAGGAAGCAGTCGTGCAGCACTGAAGAGCTCACTTCGGTATTTGTCAGCAGCTACCAACGCCTACCTCAAGTCTTCGTGACTCGATATCGTGATCTCAAGACTTCTTGACGATTGAAATGGTTCGCTTTGGCCTCCACATTATCGCGGTGGTACTATATTGGTGCACTGCAGTCGTCACCGCCGGCGAAACCTGTGGTGATGCTACCGCAACAACGACGGGTAGCTCAAGTGTGAGCTCGACTCCTCCTCCGGAAGCACCGCAGTCCAGACTTCGACATCCTCCAGTAGTCTCAACTCCACGACCAAGTGCTTCCCTCCAATTTCCTCTTTGGTTCGGCAACGGCTTCCTACCAAGTCGAAGGTGCTGTGAACGAAACTGGTCGTACACCGAGCGTCTGGGATGATATCTGTGGTTCCGACTCGTTCCCTAACTGTGCCAACGTCGCCGACGACTTCTTCCACCGCTACAAGGACTACATCAACACTATGCAGAACGACGGCTACAGATCGATGCGCTTCTCCATCTCGTGGTCGCGTGCCATGACCTGGAACAACACTCTTCAACGTATGCAGCCAAACCCTGAAGGACTCGCCTTCTACCACTCATTGGTAGATGGCCTCATTGTAAGTGGCATCGAACCCCTGCTCACCTTGTTCCATTGGGATATGCCTCTGGAACTGTACTCGGCCGGAGATTTCCTGAACACGTCGATCATCGACCATTTCAAGGACTATGCGGAGCTGATCTTCACTGAGTTCGGCCAGCAGGTGAAGTACTGGTCGACGGTCAATGAACCGCTTTCGTACATGTACATCTTCTATATCTACAGTGACAGTGATGAGTACGAGGCAGCACACAATCTGTTACTTGCTCACGCTGAAATGGTTGCTCTCTTCCGAAGCCTCCAAGACCAAGGCACCGTCCAGAGTGACGCTCGTATTGGTCTCGTTCTATCTGGATTCGGCATTCCGTACGATGATACAGATGATGCAGACTTAGAAGCAACCGAGCGCTTTAACCAGTTCAACTCGGGCTGGTTCCTCGCTCCATTAGCCACTGGAGACTACCCACCCATGATGCGCGAGCGTGTTGGAAACCGCCTGCCAAATTTTACTGACGAACAAGCGGAACTTGTAAAGGGGTCGTACGACCTCATCATGATCAACCACTACTTCTCCAACTTGATCACCTTTTGTGATTCGGAGCACTCGGAGACAAATTGCTCAAGTCTTGCCGACGGATTCTACGCTGACATGGGCGTTGACAACACTCAAGTGCACGCCGATTCTGTCATTGGATCTGGAAGTCTTGCTAACCCCACGAGTTGCACGGATCACTCCGGGTTCCCACCAAGCTACATGGCCTACATCCGTTGGGCAAACGCCTACGACACGAGCACTGATATGCTTTTGACGGAGAACGGCTGGTGTGGTAATGAAACCATCGACAACCAGGATCAACTTTGGTACTACCGCACGCACCTCGAAATGGTGCATCATGCCATCTACGAGGAGAACATCCCCATCATCGGCTACACGGCGTGGAGTTTCGTGGACAACTACGAGTGGGGGTCGTACGCTCCTCGCTACGGTCTGTACTACGTGGACTTTCCGGATAATATCGGTGAGAAGGACGTGTACTCTGTTCCGTCAACGTATTTGAACCGTACCGCGCGTACGGCGGCGAAGTGGTATGCTGGGTTGGCGACAACGGGCTGTTTCGAGGCAGAGCCGGAAGACGAGAAGTGGCTGACGTATTTGTAGTTACCGGTTGGTATGTGCGCACAGGCAGCGATCCATAATGCAGATTGCAATTTGCGTCCAAATAGTACGTACAAGTACTATCTGAATCGTCCACGTCTTCAAGAAGGTCATCCAAGAAAATCATCGGACGAAGTTTTCCCTAAAATCTCAAGTAGCCCACACGCCAATAGCCACCATCACGACATAACTGCGTCGATTTTCGTTATAAACACTCCATTTTGTCACTGGGCAACTGCGACCACAATACTGGGGTACGTCCAACAGCTTCACAAGTTACGCAGTGAGGCCACCGGAGATCCTACTGTATTCGTCCAGCATTTGTTTCTTTGGTGTCCATTTAATTAAATTTCTTCGTGAGCAAATGGCAGTATGACACCGAGAAAGGCGCTTATCAGCGACCCAGGCGCTGCTCGAAAACGATGAATGCCGAAGTTGACCGAGTAGTCTGAAAAGCATTTCTTAGACGAAACATCCTGGACCCATTCGACCCACTCTGCAACGTCACAGTGTCCGCCATCGATGTTGGTGTTGCTGGGTGAAATGACACTGGCTGTACTATTAACCATGTTGGATTCCATCACGAGCTCGCGAGGCGGAACTTCTTGGGGAAGGAACTTGATCTGTAAAATGTGCAGTAGCAAGAACACATGAACTAAAGGCAATCGCGGTTAGAATAAAGTCACAACACCAATGTAGAATTTCTGCACAGCATCATTGCAGTGTTAGGCTTACCGATCCGCTGGTACTCTATCACACGAACCTAAAGCTCATCTCTCCGTTTTGTACACGCGAGCAGGGACATGATTAGCGAAATTGGCGCGTTGTTCGAGAGCGTTTGCTACCTGTAGCAAACGTTCCTCTGTCTTGCGAGCACCCATGAGCTGGAGCCCAAGCGGGTAGTCCCCATCGCTCGTCAGCGCTGCTGGAAGGGAGATGGAGGGGACACCTGCCATATTCGCTGGCACTGTCATAACGTCGTTCAAATACATGCTGACCGGGTCCTCCTTCGCCTGTTTGTTGTGGACAGGGAATGGTCCCGACGGTGTTGTAGGAGTGAGCAAGACGTCAACGCCTTGCTCTTGGAACGCTCGCTGGAAGTCCTGTCGAATGCGCTCGCGCAGAATCACACCACGTTCGTAATAGTCGCTCATTGCACCAGCGGACAGCACGAAAGTTCCAGAAAGGATACGGCGCTGGAAGGCAAGACAGGACAAAAATGGCATTCGTCAGTCCTTCAATTCATATGCCATGCCTGGTGAGTACGCTGAAAACTTTCACCCACCTGCACTTCTTCTCCAAAACCCTCCGATCGAGTTCTGCAATACAAGTCATGGAGAGCATCTGACTGATCCTCCTGTGTCTCCAGCGCGATATCCTTCGCTCTAGGGGGTACATCAGAAGATCAGTAACGTATTATCTTGTCCAAAGCTAAACAGACAGGAGTTATGTACGTACCGGTATCCATAGCGAACACCGTCGTAGCGAGACAGATTCGAAGATGCTTCAGCACAAGCCAGAATGTAGTACGCCGGGAGACAGAGCTTCGTTGTCGGAAGTGAAACGCTAACAACTTGAGCGCCTGCTTCACGAAGCCATGCTACGCCCTTGTCCCAGACACTCATGATTTCCTCAGGCAGCTCTTCAACGAAATATTCCGCGGGCACACCCACGCGAACGCCAGTTAGATCCACCTCCTTTGACTGCTGTGATGCCTCAATCGTCTCTAAGCACTACAGAAGCGATTGACATGAAAAAGTTAGATGCTTCTGGGTCTCATCAAAAATTACAGCAAGTAGCAGCAACTTACCCAGTTTTCAGGCAACGCATCGGTCATACAGGTTGAATCCATGTGATCGGGTCCTGCAATGGCCTTGAGTACAACAGTGGCGTCACTACACAACTGTCGTTAGTGCAAGCCTCACCCAACGCTCTTTCATCTCACTCACCCGACAGATCTGGCGAAAATACCCGGCGTATCCAGAGAACTCGCGTACGAAATCATGCCATGGCGCGACACGCGTCCGTACGACGGCTTGAGTCCGACAACACCGCAGTACGCAGCAGGCTAGCACCAAAGTCAGCCACATTAGCCCTACCAACCAACTCCCCATCCTACAACCCTCTCACCTGACGGACGGAGCCTCCAGTATCCGAGCCGAGCGCCGCGAAGCAGCATCCCGAGGCAACCGCCGCAGCGCTTCCGCCTGAGCTTCCACCTGCAACCACCGCCTTATCCCCCAGATCATTGGACCATGGGTTGATGGTCGCGCCGAACTTGGAGTAGATTGTACCAGAGCCCATGGCGAACTCGTCCATGTTGAGCTTCCCGAGAGGCACCGCGCCCTGGTCCAGTAGTCTCTGAGTAGCTGTAGACTCGTAGGGTGACACGAATCCTTCCAGAATCTTGGAAGCTGCAGTAGTGGGCGTGTTCTCCATGCAGAAGAGGTCCTTGACGCCCACGGGGATGCCGTCCAGCAGTCCCAGAGCTTGGCCTGCTGTACGCCGCTCGTCCGACGCCTTGGCCAGCTGCAACGCGCGCTCAAAGTCCGTGGACACGAACATGTTGAAGCTACGCGTGCTCTCCACCTGCTGGATGCAGGCCTGCGTGAGCTGGACGGCCGAGACGTCGCCACGTTCCAATGCCTCTGAGGCGGCCAAAAGCGTCTTTCTGCACCAGTCACTGACGCTCCGCACGGACGAATTACGCCATACTGAATTGGCTGCAATAGTGCAAGACCTGTACGTACATGACCACGCAAGAATCAGCATCGGAGAGGCAGTAGGGCGCGAGATATCGGCGTCGAGAGCACGCACCGTCGAGAGATACCCGTGCGCATCATTGCCCACCGCACAAAATGGAGCTATACTGTGAAAACGCATACGAAATCCCATCATAACGACTATGTATTTTTACCCAATTAAAAATCAGTGCGTAATTACGCTGTGAGGTTCGTAAAAACTCTGGCCCGCGTTTTGACGGGGATCGATTGGTCGAGCGTCTCGCTGGCCTCTGGAAGGCGCCGAGTTCCGCCATCCCATTATTTCCATCGAAGAAGCGGAAAAGGTGCGAGTCCTTTTTGAAATGTTATATAGATGTATACAGGGGACGATAATTAACATGGTACCAATACTCAGATGTCGAACGATACCCTTACGTGGCTGCTGACCAAGAACACGTCGTCCTTCCTCGTGAAGCGCAACGGCACCGAGTTCGCGCGCGAGAAGTACAACCTGCTCAACCGCAACTGCCGCAAGTACTCGGGCCTGGCCTCGTCCAAGGCCGTGGACATCTCGCTCGCGGACAAGAAGATCACTCTTTCTACCAAGATCGAGAAGGCTGCCAAGAAGCCCGTCAAGGCCAACAACGTCGTGCCCCTCCGCAAGGGAGCTCGTGGTGGTGCCAACACCATCCGTGCCAACATCTCGCGCAACTTCTACCGTCGCGACCTGAAGAAGGCCGCGCTGGCCAAGTGGTCGCGTCTGTCTACGGTCGCCAAGGTCGAGAAGGGTGAGTTATTGAGTGATTGGGCGAGTGGTTGAGTGAGTTAGGAAGGTGTATACATGTATACTGACTGTATATTGGAATGTCACAGGTGTGCTGCAGAAAAAGCCATCCGCAGCCGTCGCATCAAGGCGTAAGCCACTGGGCGTTGGGATCTGTCGTCTGCCGCGTCTCAGGTGGTCGAGCAACGGTCGACGTGGGAATAATGTCAGGGAATAGAAGTGCGCGACTTTTGCTCCCGTGAAAATGTACGAAGGATTCTTCCGGCCGTTCTTGGTGGTTTTGTTGCTGGTTAGTGGCGTTTCTAGCTGCAGGACCAACAGTCGCAATAGTGTTTTCTAAGATGCCGTTCTTGCGGTCCTTGGATTCCGTCTCTTGCAGTCAGGAGCTTCGCAGTTCCAAGACACTCATCGGTTCAGGAGCTACAACTTGTGACGTGGTCATCTCTGGAGACAACGTCCTGGAACTTCATGCTCTACTCAATCTGTCGAAGGACAAATCGTCGGCCAAATTGGTGCCTTTCTCGACCTCTGGTGTTTGTTTTGTAAATGATGTTGCTGTTCCAAGAGAAGGAGCTGTCGTTGTACATGGCGATCGTGTGGCCTTTGGCAACCTGCACAATGTGTTTCTGTTCGAGTTGACACCTTATCCTCAGATGACTGCAGTGTCTCCTGATACACCGACCAAAAACTCGGTTCAACACCTTAGTAACAATCCTGCCAGTGCTAACCGAGCTTTTCGTAAAGCACTGGATACGTTGCGAGGAGATCGCAGGACTTCGACCCCAAATGCTTCTGTAATTGCCTCCATCCAGAGCAACACCCCAGCAGTAAGGAATCACAAGAGCGTGTCTTCGTCTGATAATTCAGCCTCAAAGTCCCAGGACCAACTAAGCAAATTCTTGCTGGAAGCGTCATCCGATTCTTTGCTAAGTGATTATGTGGAACGCAAACTCAAGCAGCGCAGAAGCAGATCGTCTTCTGTTGCTTCGAACCAGAGTGAAAGTACTCGGAGGAAGTCTAGAGAAGAACGAAACAAGGCGGAGATGGAAAAACTACGTCTTTCTCAACGAATCCGGGAAGTTAACGATGTGAGTCGAGTCTCATCGATCCAAAATGACGCCCAATGTACTGAAGATTGTGTTCAATGTGTTTTATCGTGCAGGTACTCAACGGGGATATGAAATTCCAAGAGAGCTATTTGTCCCCGTCAGCAAAGAGCTCAAAGAGCAGTAAACCTCGCTGGACAGAGGGCGACAACCAAGAAACAGGTATTGATGACAGCAATGACGACAATGAGGAAGAGGACGAAGACGATTTACCAACCATGATGGAGAGACCAGTTAGTATTTCTGCGGTACCGCCCAATCTCTCAACCTCGATTCAGACGGAGCATTCAGAGCAAGAAAGCAGCGGGCACCCACCGAATCACAAGGAAGCTGAAGAGATGAGTGAGATGCTGGACTATTCACTTGAAAGCTTGCCAGTATACGAGACTAGTCAATTGAATCATCTACCAGGCAGTGAGAGGCAATCTTACGACCCGCCCAAAGTTCGTGACTTCTTTGCGAAGGCGGTTTCTCTAGGAATCAATGACCTCACGCGCTCACGTACAATCAAGACAAAACGGCAAGATGCGGCGAAGACTGCACTGCACGAGAAACTCATCAATCAGAGGATCCGACTCAAGCAGAATGAGATCATGAGTCAAGCATTTGTGGGGTGGAAGAGGGGTCTTCGAATACAGAGTCAAAATCGTGAACGCAAAGCCCAGCAGCTTAGAGAAGTCAGAAATGCACTTTTGAAACTACGCCGTGATCACCTCTTTTTCGGTGGCGTGAGTTTGCAGCAATGACCTGCCAAGTGATGATCTGTCGGCTAGAAGCATTCCAGCAGCGAACTGAAAGTCGATTGGTTCGGAAATGCTGGACAGTTCTTCACCTGAATCACTTGGCAGCAGCCCGGCGAGCAACGATGTTACGTGGGCTCGTTTTGAAGAAAGCGATGATCACGCGCCACACCGCATTTCGAAGATGGGGACATTTTACACAGAAGCACTCCGAACTCTACAAGTTGGGTGAAGTGCATCGTGTCGAGCAGCGTAAGCTAGACGTTCATTTAGCACGAATGTCAGGACGTCACTACTATCAAAGAAGTGTGCAACCGATGCTCGCACAGATTTTGCAAAGGTGGAGAGCAATTGCAAGTCTACATAAGAAGCAGAGGCAGATGCTGCGTAAAGTGTTGGTTCATGGTACTGCCAAATACGCTCAGCAAGCATGGCGGAAATGGATTAATGTTGTACTTCTTGCGCGGCAGCAAGTGAGCTTGAATAATCAAACCGAGCAACGTGTTAAGCTGACAGCAGAGCAACTCACAAACCAGTACGAACAAATGCAATCAACCGTGCAAGAAAATCATGCAAATCAACTGCAGAAGTTAATGGTTATAATTGAGGAGAAAGACCAAATTCTCGAAAAACTGAAGCGGCGGGAGCGCGCAGACGCTCTTGAAAAGGTTGGTTGCAATTTTCACAGACTTACCCATCGCTTGACTAACACACGATCAACTTCTGCTAGACTGCCGCCAAAACAAAATTGGAGCAAGGTCTCAATAGTGTTCTTGAAAGCGCGATTGTCAAGGTAAATACCCCCAGCATCCTCCCAAGCTGCGCATTTCCCTTGCTAATCGAAATTCTCGCTCTCTTCAGTGTGATGAGCAAATTGCCCAGACCAGCGACCACCTCGAAAAGCTGCTCCAAAGTGCAGAAGACGATATCCTAGCCGCACGCTTTGGCGCGGCACAGGTAAGCTCCATACCTTAAAACTGCAACCGCGTAGTCTTTACCCTCATCCCTCCACAGTTCCTCGTCGACGCCATGTTACAGCAGAAACTCCACAACGCCAACGAGTGTCTCCGTCTGCAACAAGTCCACGTCGCACATCTCTCTCCAGTCTCCAAAGATCCAACCTCCGACCTCTCCTCTAACACTCGATTCCTCTACGACATGATCCAACAGGTAAACCCTCCCCTCGTCCTCTCACCACTTCTAACTCTCTACAGCGTCTCACGCGTCTGCAGCAGCTACATCAGTCCTTAGCCAAACTCGCAGCAGTCTCCGACGCGCCCAGCACTTCTCTAGACCCGGAGAGACTGCGGCACAGCTGCTTCTTGGCTGATTCATTGCTTGTCCGACAGCAGCAGCACATCTCGTCCCTCCTGACGTTGCTGCGTCGCTAAAAGTCCAGCAGAAGCTGCGCCAGGATCTGCTCAATGTGCTGCGGCTCCACCTCCTCGCTGTCGTCCACCATGGCCTCCATCTGCGCGCGACGCACGGCCTCCAGCACGAACAGACGCAACATCTCGGCGCTAAGCTTCACGGCGTCCACGTGGATCTTGCGCACGCGGGAGGCGGCGGCCGCAGCGCTCACGAGCGGCGCAGAGTCGAAGAGTTCCTCTTCTCCGCTACTGTCACTGGCTGCTCCCTCGGTGGCGCTGGCTGCGTTGGCTGCCCATGAAGCCTGGAAGAGCTGCTCCACTAGTGCTGGCTTGAAGGTCGGTGGAGCCATGTTTGACTGGCGTGGCACACACAGGTTGAAGTTCCGGAAACTGAAGCAGTTGAATATTAGTTGTCGGAGGGTATACCAAACAGAGGATTAGTATGGAAGAAGGAAAACTGAAGTTTAAATGTTAGAGGTTATTTGTAGTACGAGGTTAGTTGATAGACACGAAGCAGCACTGCAACCACACTTGACAGTTGACTTGGTGAGTCATTCATTGCACCACAGACATCAATTTTCCTGCTAGAGCTCAAGTCAAGTATCGCAATGACACAAAACCGCAAGCATGTTCTGGTTATCGGCTCGGTGAACGCCGACATCGTCGTGGAGATCAGTCGTCTACCGGTTCGTGGTGAGACTCTATCGGCGTCCAAGTCAGACACGGGCAAGTTCTTCCCGGGCGGCAAAGGCAGCAACCAAGCAGCAGCGGCCGGTAGAATCCTCGGTGTCAACCATCCGACGTTGTGTGCCAAGTTTGCAGGTCAGTTCGGCAATGACACGCACGGGGAAGCACTCAAGAGTGCGTTACAAGGAGCTGGAGTGGACACTGCATTGGCTGGCAGTCCGGACTGCCCCTCCGGTCAAGCGTTCGTGTTCGTATATCCGGACGGTGACAACTCCATTGTCATCGTAGGTGGGGCCAATCGTGCGTGGCCTGATGAACTTCCTGCTGCTCTGACGACCGCCATCCAGTCGGCAGCTATTGTCCTGCTGCAGTGCGAGATTCCGGAGCGTATCAATGCATTGGTGGCCAAGACAGCAGCCCAAACCAACGTCCCAGTCATGTGGGACACGGGCGGTGACGACACCCCCATCCCGGCTGAATTGCTGCCGCTACTGACCTACGTATGTCCCAACGAGACGGAGCTGGCCCGGTTGACTATGCGTGAGGTGAACAACACGGACGACGCCATTGCAGCGGCAAGGTTCCTGCAGCAGAAGGGAGCAAAGAATGTGCTCGTGACACTGGGCTCAGATGGATCTGTGTTCGTCCCTGCTGATGGCTCGGAGCTGGTGCACCAGAAATGCTTCAAGGTGGACAAGGTGGTGGACACGACTGGTGCCGGAGACTGCTATCGTGGTGCGTTTGCGGTCGCGTTTGCTGAAGGTGACAATGTGCAGGATTGCATGGCCCGTGCTGCTGCTGCTAGTGCTATCTGTGTGCAGCGTCCTGGTGCACTGCCGAGTCTGCCGTCTGGTGACGAGGTGACGGCATTCCTGAAGGAAAATCTGTAGACCACGAGGAGCGAGACAAGGTCTCGTATGATGGCAGTTTATACGTTGTGTTGGATACGCACGTGCAATGAAGTGCTGCAACTCAATATGAAATGATGTGGTTGCTACGAGCAATGTCTAGTGATTTTTCCCAATCCTTTCACCGTTTGGAGGACTGGTTTGGTGTTGTGGAAATCTGATGGAATGAATCTGGGCTGAGAAAAGATCTTTACGTTGGCGACGACGTGCAACTTTGTTGACTGCACGATGCTTGAGCAATGGCACATTGGATCACGTGGGTCAAGCACTATCCGACCCAACACACAAGCTGTCATCGTCCTGATGCGTGGTAAGCTTAAGCTTACTAGTAACATTGTTGAAGTTTTCTCCTTGAAGGTACACAAGAATCTTTCGGCGTTCATGCTCGGGATGGAAGACCTCCCTCGAATATTGTCGATCTTCTTCACACACGGCACCTTCATTCGTGGCAACGCAGCAGCATCCAAAGAGTTGAAAATGACCCTAGCCGACACGTCCTGCTCGTATTTTTGTTAGAGCAGATATCTTAACGCTAATTCGTTGAGGCATGGTGCTGACAAGAAAGTTGTATCCATTGCGAAGATTTATAGAGCGGACCAACGCTGAAGGTGGACAGCCAATGCGGCAATGGTAGCCACGACAAAATGAGTCCGAGAAATACTTCAATCCGTGTCCGAGAAATAATGTAACCACGCTATGCAATCCGGCAAAATACTCGTCAGAACTCACGTTCGTGCTCATCTTTCTTGATGGAGAAAACTCGATCGTGATCGTACGTGGTGCCAATTCCGCGTTGCCTGAAGAAAGTCATCAATACATTGAAAATTCTGTTCGTCGAAAGCAGTCGCAGAAACACGTTCCGAGCTAATATGACACTGGAGGTGACGACACTCCAATCCCCGGCCACTGTTGACTTATGGTTGTTTCGAATATCCCAGTCTAGTATCCCCTAGGATTCCTACGGGATACTACCGGTAGGGAGGTGTTGTTCTGAATCGGTACGCAATTCCTGGATTTCACTTCCGTTTGTGATTTTGGTGGCCTCAGGACGAGCAGCCCAGTGTTTGATGAATGTCTTTTGCGCGCTTCCAGTCCGTGCGGTGTTATTTGAAACACCTCCACCGACATGTTTAACGCTGGAATCTGGTGTTCCCCCATGCGGTCAATTTCATAGGTGTGGTCGACTGACGCACTGTTCACCGATAACCATTCTGCAACTCGTCGAGTCACACAAATCTGGCCACCTGCCCCGACCTCCCCATTTCGTTTGCGATGACTTCAGATAACCCCGTGTACGTGACTTTCCCCGTCACCCGGTGGATATTCTTCACAAGCACGCCGTCAATACACTCCTGCGCGTCGTGAATACCCATCCGAATTCGAAGACCATTAAAGACCAGTCGATTCGTTTTAGTTTTCTTGCGCGTAGTGACTGGCGTGAGGTTGTGCAACTTCTTCGGCCAGTGTGCGCTAAGTAACTTGAACTGGACCTGGATGCAGTACTCCACTGCTTCCTTGATGGTAAAGAAAGCGAGCTGGAAGGCATCCCCGGCAGTTGTAATTTCGTATCCGCGGAACTGCGCAAGTGATCCACGGATAATTTCTTCATGAATCTCGTTCGCTCGACGCATGATAGTTCCGTCCTCAATTCCCCACAACTGCGTGGACGATTCAATGTCCGTGAAGACGAAAACAGGATTATTCATCGGTGGGCTGTACCCTGCGGCTGCGTTCGCCATGACAAGTCCCGGATCCGACATGTAAAAGGCCTCCACATACTCGTCCGGCACGTAGCGACGAAAAGAGCGGAAGAAACACTCCTGACTACACCCCATTACGATAGACAATGCTGTCCCCGAGTTGTTGAACAGCAGAGTACTTACTCCAATAAGCACCACAGGTATCTGCACCTCGAATTGGCTGTACAACAAGATGAGCGAGATGACCTGGTACTGGAATGAGAAGGCCAAATACACGATCCTATCAACCAGCAATGACCCAGACACGTTAGCCTCACAGATTGTAGCTGCAGAACAAGATACACGTACATGATGCCCCTGATGCGCTTGTACAAGGGTGACAAAACAATCGATCCGTCGATGGTCTCGTAATTGCGACCAGTACACTTCAGACGGATGAGAACGTAGACGACGTAGATCAGCGTGAAGGCTTGCAACATGTTGCCACTGATGAGGATCCGATACGACCTGTTGTTGAAACCTGTGTTGTAGATGGTATACCCAGCTTCGCAGACCAAGAACAGCACGATGATGATGTGGATCCACTTGCAGTAGAATCTCGCAGCTTCATGTTCGCCAGTGGGTCCTCTGTCCATATTTTTGCGTGCGAGTCTCGAGAGTTCTGAAGTCATGGGCAGCATCCAAAGCGAGCAGGCCAATAGTGCTGTATCTCCGAAGACGGTCGTACAGGAGAGAAGTGGCGACGTCATGTCGGACGAGTGCGCCACGCCCAAAAGCCCCAACACATCGTCGTAATCTACGTGCGAGTCACCGAATCCTCCGGACAAGAAGGCGTCCAAGTAGAAAACACCGCGGAAAAGCGACCAAAGCCACGTGTAGAAGAAGAAGAAGAAGAAGATGAAGCGTACGGCCGACTTGCGCAGCTCGGCATGGTGATACATCTCTGCAGCGATGAAGCAGGACGCCATACTCGAAACGAGCAACGAGGACGCGTACAGCAAACTCCACAGCCGCATTGTAGTGAAGTTTGTCTGAGGCTGCAAGAATTGGACTGAGACGGCTATTGCTCGAGCAGACACGGGGATACAGGGCCAGAAGTGTCAAGAGCGTTGTCCATTCGAGGCGGTTTATCGGACACTTTGGTTTTACTATGGCCGTAGTTGAAGTTGATCACTGCAATCCGTGTACTCTACTGCATTTTTTCACCAAGTTTGCAGAGGTAGCTCTCATAATAATAGTTGCAATGGAGCTCAACAGTACATGCATGCTTTTTGTTGTCTTGAGCATGAGCAGCCTGGACAGATCTAGTGACGATTGAACAGGCACTTGAGTGTTCAGATTGAAATCTTCCACTGTATCCTGTGTTTGCGGTGGTTTGAGAAAGACCACGCGGGTACGCAAGGGTCCATATGCGCGAATACATCGTTATCGTACGATTCAGCGGCGCCCCCATACATTGAGCTCTTGATCGCAGCTCAAACAGAGCTCTAAACTGCGAGCTACTTGGCACACACAGCTCATCGTAATTTGAGAGGCTTCGAGTATCCAAAGATATGGACAACAACGCGGCAGCATGCTCGTCGCTTCTGTGAGCACAACTACGGCTGTCTCACACACAGAGCTCTCTCGCTTGAATGCAACTCTTCTCCTTCTGCGGCAGAAGTTCTGTCTGTTGGATAGCACGTGGACTTCGTCCGCATGGTTTGATCGAAAGCAGGCTGAAGGTTGCGACGTATTCAAAAACGAAAGCGGATGCCGAGGTGGCCAGCGGTTGTTCTAGCCACCGGGCTGGTAAACTTGCTGCGAACACCTGCTGCGAACACCATGCTCCCAGCAGGAGACGGCAGATTTACTGGAAGATCATCGCAGCACAGCAGGGCTGTGGAAAAAATGATTGTGATTGTAATATTGCCGAGATTGTCAATCACAATAATTGATTGTGGAGAGATGTCAATCGACAATCACAATCAGAATATTGTGCTTTCAGCTCTAAGAGCCTTGGGAGCTAATTGCTGTGTGTTAATAAGCTCTACACGAACTCCGCCAATTACCGCGTCTTCAAGGTGCGCATCGCTGCTGAATTCTATGGTGTCGACATCGAGCTTCCGGCCTTTGCCATGGCCAAGTACCTCAAGTCTTTCCATCTTCTTCAAGGCCAAGACTCCGCCACCATTGTCTAGGCGACCACCGCCAAGTTTACCCCCTGCACCACCAAAGCCTTGAAATTGGCCACCTATCAATGCGTCAGGATTCCGTTTGTTCCACCAGCAAAAGCGCCGGCTCATGTTCCTTCTCCAACACTTGCAGCCGCTCCAGGGGTTCCTCCATCCAGTGCTCGGACATTACAATAGAGTAATGTAGTGCGCAGTTCACAGCTACAATAAGAAATAAATGGTTAACGAGAGAAGCACTATTAAAGAAATGAGGAATACGTATTGTATTGCTCACTTGTGCTTGCCAGCTAGCTCCGCCGCTAATTGTCGTCACTTTCATCAAACTCCAAGGTCATCAGCGTGTTAGCGTCCCAGTACTTGCGATTAGTACGCAAGAAAGCAATCATCTCAAAGTTCAGCGGCAGAAGTGATGCACGCTGGGGCGTCATCACCAGCTTACACTGCGAGAAGAGCCTCTCGCAGTGATTGCTGGTTGGCGGGATCGCGGCGACGATAGGGCTGTACCTTGGTGTCGACTGCTGCGGAGCGCCATCAGATCGTAGAAGCGCTGTCGCGAAGTCCTCAGCGCCGCTCCGCGATCGTGTTTGGGCCCTTGAGCTGCGCGAAGCCACGGTAGGCTCAACAGCTTCCTCCAGCTCAAATGGCCGAAGCGCCTCCACCTCTTCTGCCGTGAGTTTATCGGAATCTGCACCAGCAACCTAATCAACATCCAGCAACGCTAGTGTGTTAGCGCAACAAAAAGCAACAATAAGCAGCTCAAGTGCACATACCTTCACCACAGCGCTCTCGAACGTCGGTGAATGAACAATGAAGGCGTCCGGAAGAAGGTACTCGCCAGTAACGGGGAAAAGTTCAGCCAAGCACCCGCACGGCCTTCATCGACAGCGATGCCTCCTGCAACTTCTTGCAGACGCTGTTAAGCGTCTTCTGCTTCTCCACTAGGGCGACAATGCGGCGGTGTGCTGATGGCTTCGGCAGAAAGTCGTAAACCGCGTCTACTCGCTTGATGGTATCTCGAATGCGCACGTAACGTTCCATCATCACGAATGTTGAGCTCCACCTGGTCGTTCGCGCGCAGAGGCGCCAAGCTCGTGTGTCGTCGGAGTTCTGCGCGGTTCTTAATCGTGCGGAGCGCTGCCATGAGCGCGCCCACCTCGCCAACCAGGTCCTCGTGCTCGGCCAAAAATCTTTTGGTGGCCAGATTGAAACGGTGGGAGGCGCATCCAACCAATGGGACGCCGAGGAGGGTTGCCGTCAGCTGGTTGGTTGAGCAGTTGTCACCGATCAGAAATGCAGCGACTCTTCCAATTGGCCATAAATGGCCAACATATTCCTGATGTACGCACAGTGCGAGACAGCTGTCAAGTTCGCCTCATCGAGAGGGGCCACTGCCAGCAGAACGTGGTGCAGCTTGCCATCGCGCCAGAAGACGATGAAAAGAGCCACATAGTGATCGGCAAAGCTTGACCATCCGTCGTACATCACGCCGAACAACGGTGGGATGATCTTGGCAATCGCCTTCTCGACAGCCTTAGTCGTCGCCGCAATGTACTTCTTCAGCGTCTTCGACGAGGTGGGCTTGAGACGAGACATCGAGCGAGTGAGTGGGTGGTCCACCTCAGACAGAGGCATATTGCGGTCGACCACCCACTCCATCCAGTGGTAGATGTTTGCGACCTTGTCGCTCACGAAGCCGAATGAGTGTAGATTCCCTGCCATCGAGCTGGCCTGCGCAAGGAAGTCGGCCTCGTAGTCAGCGTGCTTGTCTTTCAAATGGCTGATGAGGTTGCCATAGCCGCTGGATGGGAGCTGGCGGCGAGTCTTGCCGCAGTACTTGCACTTGAAGTGATGGTCGGGCTGAGCCTCAAAAAGTGAGCGGCAGACGTCGGCGTTCTTGGCCATTGCGATGGGTTGGAGGGAGACGGGGTTGCGAAGTCGATCAGATTGATGCATGAACTGAGAAAGACCTGGCTGTAGAAGTCGTTTCAGGGCGGCGTGGCTGCGCGTTAAAGACGACTGGACCCGAGTAGCCCAATAGGAAACACTCAGTTTCACTATAGTATATTGTAAACGAGGTATTTGCCGTTTTGACTTGAAAATCAAGAGTCGAGTGTAGTAATGTCAATAAATGCCGGAAATATCAATAGTATGCAGGGTTTTTGATACTCAATAGTAATAAATGTGGTACAAAAATACAATTGATATTTATTATATTATATTTTTCCCGAGCACTGCCTCCATCCCCACCAGCCGTCGCATTATCATTGATAGAAGTTGGTTCACTGCCCGGTGTCGTCGGTGCGGGGATCACCGGTTCGCCGTTACCCAGACCGGCGTTGCCAACGCCATTACCAGGGACGCCTCCCATTACCGCCGTCGAAGTTCCAACCAACGCTACCGGGGCCACCCATGAATCCATTTCGTGGTCGTGCCGGCTTGACGCCGTTGCGGACAGCTCCGAAACCCAGGTGATTGCTGGCTCCGCCCGCTTGTCCAAACCCACCAGCACCATTGCCAAACTTGTCGAAGCGCGGACATCAGCGCCTATATAGTGTAAATAGCATGCAATATAATATTATTATACTTCGATGTATATATTATAACTACGCCATACTAAAGTGTAGTAAAAGACACTAGATTGCAATCAATAGCACTAAGATTGTTCAGATTGCAATTATTGATTGTTCCAGCATGAAGGTCTACAATCAATTTACAATCTATATTTCCACAGCCCTGCCAGCACAGTGCTGTTAGGCACTGTCGCTGCTTGATGCATATCCACGAAAGGAGAAGTGTGCTGCTGACCACGGAGCACTCTGATCATGGAGAGTGCTGCTCCGCTTCACCACATGCTCTGTACGAACAGTCAAAAAGTCAACAAACCTTCTTTCGCTTGAGCCTCCGAGTTTGCAAGATTGGTCAAGTTGGCGAAGTGAACATTGCGACTGCTGCAATTGGACGGTATGGTGTCGAGCAGCAGGGCTCACCCGATGGTAATTTCTACCAAATGAAAGGTAGGCGCAAGTTCTGTGCGGCATGAAGGACACCTGTGGATGGAGTATCTAACCTCATTCCAAAACTTGCCTTCTGAACAACAGACCCACAGCCAATTCAAGTACCATGAGGGTTTCAGTGTGGGTGAAGACTTCGTTATCGCTGCTTGCAACGACAACACCAGCCGTGCTTGGTATGTTTCGCTTTGACTGCTTCAACAACCTCGTCGTGGATCGTGTCGACCCGATCGTGAACCCCGGGACTGCTTCCGGTCACCTTCATGCTATCAGCGGTGGAAACGGATTCAGCAAAAAGGCCGACGGAGCAGCCATGAAGGCATCAACATGTACATCGTGCCCCATTGGTGCCGACTTGAGCGCTTACTGGGTCCCGCAGCTCTACGTCAAGTTCAAGAATGGCACGGGCTACGGTCTCGTAGAGAGCCACCAGATCGTCTACTACGAACCGAGGCCCACAGGCGATGAGAAAGTCATTGCGTTCCCTGACGGACTGAAAATGCTTGCTGGCAACCCGAAGCTGCGTGAGAAGGGTGATTCGATCGAGCAAGAAGCCATCACGTGGGTTTGCCTCGACTACGAGAACTCCCACCCGGAGCAGCAAGGAATCCCGAATTTCAAGTGTCCGAACGGTTTGCGCGGTCAGGTGAACTTCCCAATGTGTTGGGATGGCAAGAACCTCGACTCGCCTGACCACAAGTCGCACGTAGCATACGCCACAGGACTTGACGGTGGTAGCTGCCCCGAAGGATGGAAGAAGATGGTCAAGATTTTCTACGAGGCATTCTACAGCGTAGAGCAGTACGACGACGAATGGGATGGAGACCAACACCCGTTCGTGCTTGCCAACGGAGATCGCACGGGCTTTGGTTTCCACGGAGACTTTCTCAACGGATGGGACCACGACGTTCTTCAGGCTGCTGTCGATCAATGTTCCGACAAGAACTACTTCAACTCTGGCGAGTGTGCTCCGCTGTCCGCCTCATTCAGTGACAAAGCTCCAGAAATGAGATGCACGACGCAACCGGAGATTGTGGAGGACATTATTATGGTGTCTAAGCTCCCCGGCAACAACCCCGTCGATGGTGACATCGTGACCCCCACTGGAAGCTCGACATCGTCGTTTTCGAATTCGAATTCGACATCGTCCTCGGGGTCGGCTGCCCGTTCCATTGACACTTTCTCACCAACTCCTGCTCCGAAGGACGAGAGTTCTGTTGCGGGTGAAGCGGACACCGTCTCGCCAGCATCATCTACTACGGATGTCAATTGTAAAGCGAAGACCAAGACGCGTCGAGGATAGTTGGTCGTCATTGATGTGTGTAGTGTAGTTTAGTGTGCAATGCAGTCTTGTGTCTCCAAGGACAGTCCATTATCAGCCAACTCGAATCAAACGCACACTGCAGCTTTCGTCACCATCGCTGCATACGCAACAACAAACCAGATCGGAAGATCACTTCACGTCGAATGTGTTAGCAGGAGCTCATCATCATGATCACGAATGCAGCCTTTGACAGTCGAACGTATGATCTCACTTCCAAACTTGCCAAGCACCACCTGTCATCATGCCTTCCTACCGCCGCGTTCAAGTGCACACTTACTCCACCGACTTCCTCAAGGCGACGGAGATTATAGAGGAGCCGGAGCTCCCAACTGCTGGCCCCGGTAACGTGGTCGTGGAGAACCGTTTTCTGGGCATTAATGCTACGGACGTGAACATCACCAACGGAGGCTACGGACGCACTACGCTCCCAGTCAAATGTGGGCTCGAAGCAGGTACTCACTCATCTTTCGAGTTCTATTCAAAGGAAAATACTAATCTGCCGCCTTTCTCATCACTGTACAGCGGGTGTCGTCGTCGACGTGGGTGAAGGTGTTGCCGGCATCAAGGTCGGAGACAACGTGACCTACTCATCCATCGGAGCTTTTTCCGAGTACTTGGAGGTCCCCGCTACGAAGACCATCAAGTCTCCTGAACTGTCCCCAGCTTTGGTTCCGCTAACTGTCTGTGCAGTGTCAGCCTCCTCGCTCTTGAGAAGGCAGGACACATGACATCCAACGAGACGGTCTTTGTTTCGGCTGCAGCAGGAGCTACTGGACAATTTGTTGTGCAGTTGGCGAAGCTGGCAGGCAATCACGTGATCGGTGCCTGTAGTTCAGACGAAAGGTCGAGTACCTCAAGTCTCTCGGTGTTGACCGTCCTATCAACTACAAGAAGGAAGACCTCAATGCTGTGTTGAAAGAAGAATACCCGAACGGCATCGACCTCGCATTTGAAGGCGTGGGTGGCGACATGTTCAAGGCGGTGCTGGACAACATTGCGATCTTCGGTCGCATCATCGTCTTCGGCAATTGCTCTCACTACCACGGTGATGCTGGCAACGACCCGCAGTACGGATACCAGCAGAACCGCAAGATGCAATTGCGTTCGGCCTCCCTCATCGGGTTCCAGCGTCGTCACCACCCGAAGGACGAACCCGAACACTTGGCGCGTCTTCTGAAGCTCGTCCAAGAGGGAAAACTGAAAGCTGACATCGACCCAACCGAGTTTCGAGGCTTCGATAGTATCCCCAAAGCTCTCGACCGCTTGTACGCGCAGAAGAACATTGGCAAACTCATCGTCCGCCTGTAAGATGTTACATGCAAGTTGAAGCACATCGAGATGGCTACATTTGGCTTGTCACGCGTAACCGGTCGAAACCTGTTTTTGTCTTACTGAATGCAAATGTAATCAGATTCGTAATCACAAACCCGGGTCTCACACGTCGCAGATTCATTCGGCCGTTTCAAAAACGAGGAGCTCATTTTGAATTTGACCAGCTAAAGCACAAGTGAATCTAGGATACCTATTGAGATGCCTTCGTTCCGTCGCGTTCAAGTGCACACGTGGTCCAGTAACTTCCGTAAGGCCACGAAGATTGTAGTGGACCAGGAATTGCCTAAGCCTTCGACTGGCAACGTGGTGGTCCGGAACCGCTTCCTGGGCATCAACGCCACAGACGTCAACATCACGAACGGAGGCTACGGCCGCACGTTGCTCCCCATCAACTGCGGGCTGGAAGGAGGTCAATTACTTTAGTGTTTCTATAAGTTATTACAAGTTCATACTGACTTAATCATTGCAGTCGGGGTCGTGGAGTCGGTGGCTCAAGGTGTGACCGACGTCAAGGTCGGCGAGACCGTCGCCTATCAACGTGAGTGCTTGACTACCAATGTATTGCCTTGGTAGTTTTTAGCTAACGTTTTAATGCTGTACTGATGCAGATTTGGGTGCTTTTGCTGAGTACACGGAGGTCCCAGCTTCCAAGATCATTGAGACGCCGGAGTTGTCGCCGTCAGTGATCCCTCTCACTGTCTGCGGCGTGTCGGCCTCCCTAGCTCTGGAGAAGGCAGGGAACATGACGTCCAACGAGACGGTCTTCGTGTCTGCAGCTGCAGGAGCCACTGGACAATTTGTTGTGCAGCTGGCGAAGCTGGCAGGCAATCACGTCATTGGGGCCTGCAGCTCCGACGAGAAGGTCGAGTACCTCAAGTCTCTCGGCGTGGACCGCCCTATCAACTACAAGAAGGAGGACCTCAGTGCTGTGCTCAAGAAGGAGTACCCAGACGGTATCAATCTTGCATTCGAGAGTGTCGGCGGAGAGCTGTTCAAGGCGGTGCTGGACAACATTGCGATCTTCGGTCGCATCATTGTTTTTGGTAACGTGTCGCACTACCACGGAGACGCTGGCACCGACCCGCAGTACGGATACCAGCAGAACCGCAAGATGCAGCTCCGTTCTGCGTCACTGCGCGGGTTTCTGCTCTTCCATCACGCCCAATATGTCCCTGAGCATTTGCAGCGCCTGCTGACTTTGATCAAAGAGGGCAAGTTGAAGGCTGGCATTGATCCCACCGAATTCCACGGACTCGAGAGCATTCCGGACGCCATTGACCGCTTGTATGCGCAGCAGAACATCGGCAAGCTCGTTATCAAGCTGTGAACGGGGTGTCTGACGGACAACCAATTCAACGGATACTGTCCGTTGGGCGGAAGTGAATAATTCAAGTGTGGTGTTCAGCTGCTGAACTACATGAAGGCTTCAAGCGTCTTCGAGGAAGCAGCATAAATCAAATGGGGAGGCAGGTGTGACTAACGACTTAATCTCACACAAGATTTTGCCCAGCAGAGCTCAACCTACGGATGTGTCGATCCATAAACGTTGTATTTGTACTTTTACAGCTTGGTCAGGCAGTAGCGACTGTGGATTTGCTGGCCACGAGCTACTATGCCGATGAGAGCTGCGCTCGTACGCCGCAGATCGTGACTATGGATTTCACTTACGATTCAGCCGCCGCGAAGTCGTATGTAGCACCGTCGATTCTTCAGTCTTCTACTGGAATCCTCTCTCGTCGTTTGGCCGTCTCGAGCTGTGTGGCTGATCTCAACTGTACGGCCGAAGTCTACGGTGGAAACACGTACTACAGCACAAGTGAGTGCATCGCCGACCCGTACACATACTCGGTCCAGATTTTTGGCGGGAGTGGTGGCGTGGTGCAGCCATTTCTGATGGTGGAGACGTACACAGGAGACGATTGTGAGATACTGAGCAAGATCAACGCGACTGTGACTGCAGACGGCTGCCAGTTCGCATCTGAAAATTCCTCATCCAGCGCCACTTTGTTCTCGAATGGGTCTGCGTTGTACCAGCTTTATGATAATGGAGCGTGCGGTGGTAACGCGACGCGATACTTTGTTGACAGATCAACCCTCCTGAACCATACTTGCTATGGTGGAAATACGAAGTTTTACACGAACTACGATGCCAGCGTCAACAGCAACAGTGAGAGTGGAAGTGATGCAAGTGGCAGTAACTCAAACGTTTCCGATATCGACGCAAGTGGTTTGGGCGAAACAGTATCCACTCCCACGCCTACGTCTTCAACTACGGTACCAGCAAAAGATAGAGGACTCAGTGCAGGTGCCATCGTCGGTATTGTTGTTGGAGTTCTAGCTCTCATGGCTTTGATCGCATCCACCTTCATTTGGCGAGGGCGAGTTAAGACAAGAAAGGATGACGACGACACGTATGCTAGCTATCACTTGGGCCCAAATGAAGGTATCACCGTGTCTAAAGATCCAAACTCACAAGATGCAGCACCACACGGTCTCGAAGGATTGTGGGACGACGAAGTCATCGCTACAGCGCGTGTTCCAAGAGAGAAGGTCTTCGTTCAACATCTAATCAACCGAGGAGCTTACGGAGAAGTGTACGCTGGGATGTATAACGGACAGCGTGTCGCGATCAAGATGCTACTGCGAGAAAACCGAAAAAGTGTTCGCCACTTGAATGAGTTCCTGGCTGAGGTGAAGCGGACTGCAGTTCTGGATCATGAACGAATTGTGAGACTTGTCGGTGTTGCTTGGGACTCGTTACCAGATCTTTGTGCTGTTTTGGAGTACATGGAGGGAGGAGATTTGAGAGCTTGGCTTGACAAGCTCAAAGTTCAGGGGTACCAGAAAGGATTTGATCACGTAAAGGTGAATATCGCTCTTCATGTGGCCCATGCTCTCACGTATTTGCACTCCCTGGACTTGCCCATGATTCATCGCGACCTGAAATCTAAAAACATTTTGCTTAACGAGCACTTGGAAGCAAAACTTACGGACTTTGGTGTCTCGCGAGAGCGGATCACTGAAACTATGACTGCAGGGGTGGGAACATCGCTGTGGATGGCCCCGGAGGTAATGATGGGCGAGAAGTACGATGCCAAAGCGGATATGTTTTCGTTTGGTGTCGTTTTATCCGAGCTGGATACGAATTGCTTGCCCTACTCAAGCGCCAGGAAGGGTAACAAATCGGAAGCAGCCGTCCTTCAAAGGGTGGCAGCTGGAAAAGTACACGTTGAGTTCTCTCCGTGGGCATTGAAATCAATGGTCGATCTTGGACTTGCTTGTGTAGCTGTGGAAAGTAAGTATCGTCCCACAGCAGCAGAGGCACTCTACAAACTCCACAAAATTCTGCAAGAAATGTAGGTAAAATCTGCGACGGAGGCATGTTTGAGAACATTCACTGCAAAGAAGACTAGAAAGAAACACTCAGCTCCAAGATGCCTACGCAAAAGCGCCCCCTTGCAGCTCCACGTCTTCGCTGGATGGTTCCTGTATCCCCGGGCGACTTGAGCCCAATGGAAAGACTGATCTCCTGGCTGGAGCGCAACTGGGAGGAGTATTCTGTCTCGACGCGCAAAACGGGAATGCTGGACCAACTGTACGAGGAGATGGCGGCGAATGGCATTTACGAGGTGAACGTCACCTCAATCCGATCGCAGATCTCGCATCTGAAGAATGGTGTGCAGCGAAAAGCCGAATGTGGCGAGTGCAACTCCAAGGACGTCAACCACTATTATGATCGTCTTGTACAGATCTTCTTTAGTGACGACGAGCGAGCGAAGATGCGTGAGCGTGCCGAAAAACGCAAACGTGATGCCAACCTTAAACAAGAACGAGTCGTGAGTCATCGAGCTGGTACGAGGTCGAATGTCTCCCGCCAAGCCACGCAGATTCACTCCGAGGGTGAAATTGACGACGAAACCGGAACTGGTGGCGAAGCGAGACCACTTCCAGCTACCGATTTGCAGCGAGTGGCGCCAATTGGCCCCATTCTGGACACTGCCGAGATCCAACGCCGGTTTGAGCTGCTATCTTCCCGCCAAGAACTGCAAAATCGAGGAGTTGATCAAGAACTGATCGACTCGTTTCTTCCGCTGCGTCGGGAGTAGGTTTTGAGCTACTTTGGCTCGGCTTTGTTGATTGAGACCGTTGAGTTCACACTAGGAGAAAGTATTGTCAATGGCAAGTTTTGCTGGTCTTTGAAGCTTCGTCGAACTGTAGTCAAGCATCGTAATAATGACCCGCCAATCTTCCTCACGCTTATCGTGGCTTGAACCTTCTTCTGGTGGGTTGAGCCCCATGCAGCTTCTTGTTGCCTGGCTCACTCGTCACTACACTGCGTATGCCAGATCAACCACGAAAGTTGAGATTCTGCAAGAACTCTGTCAAGGGATGCGAGACTCCGGGTATCCTGGTTGTACGGTGAACGCAATTCGATCAAAGATCGATGGTCTGCGGAGAGAAGCGCGAAGAGAACGACAGGAGAGCAGTCGATCGATCGGAGACCGTCGTCACTCACAAGCTTTTCAGCTGTACCAACAATCTCTGATGACCATTTTCGCCAGCGAGGGGTCGCTAGTAGGCGTGAATATGACGACACAAGTGATACCGAGACTTCAGATGAGGATGAACACATTGGACCAGAACCCGCCACGATAGTTGATGGAGACACAAACGAGCAGCCCGACATCAAGTTCGAACCGGTCATGGAAAACGGATCAAGGAACGCTCCATTCATCGTAAATGGAGAAAGTGATGCATCAAGGACGCTTGATGTGTCGGAAATTCAGAGGCGCTTCGAGCTGCTGTGTGCGAGGCATAGTCTCGAACAACGAGGTGTCGATATGGATATTATCGACAGGCTGTTGCCTTTGCCCGAGGAATAGTTCCCAGACTGAAGACACATCCATAAATGTACATGTATAGCGTCGCTCAGCGGCACTTCACCAGTTTCATTTTGCAGGGACAAACCGACGCAGATTAGCAAGATGGAGAGACCTGTGCGGCCTGTAGCACTGGAGCTCGCACCTGAGGACCAGCAAGCAGAGGTTTGGCTTTCACAGTGTTCTAGCCTTCAATTTTAAGAATACAAACCCCTTTACCTCTGTTCATAGTTTACCAGGTACTCAATTGCCTCTGGGGATGCAAACTCCCGTTTGACAACATTGCAAGAGCGATACGACGAGGAATATGATGCTGCCACGGCCGAGTATGAGGCGGCCATGCATACATTCGAGATGCAGCGAACGAAACAAGCCTATCAGGATGCTTTGAGTAGTGCAATCACATTGGAACGAGAAGCTCTAGCACGTGAGCCCAAGTCGGCCACGATCGTTCGTGAAGTGGAGGCGAATGTAGCTCCCAAGAGACTCGTGGTGCGCGGTATTTCGCAGCTCGCGTGCTGTGCATTACTCCGTGCAATGCGCAACAACACAAACGTGAACTCGTTGGATCTATCCAACAACAAGCTCACTGACGTGGTCGGTGTAGCGATAGGGAACATGTTGACAATGAACAAGAAGCTGCAAGTGCTGGACCTGGGTTTCAACCACCTCACCAACGCTTCACTGCAGCCCATCGGTGAAGCGCTTCGTACCAATACTGTTCTGGCTTCTCTGATGCTCAACTCGAACCCGGTCTTTCAGCTTCCAAAAGAACGGAATAGTAGCAATGGAGGTGCTAGCAACGTGAATTCTGGTACAGCAAACAAGGTACCAGCTAACTTGGCAGCGGCTTTGGAGCCTTTCACATCGGCCATAGTCGTCAACACCTCTTTGACGACACTGAATTTGTTCAACACTGGTATCAGCAGTGAAGTGGGTCGTGCTCTCACTCACGCTCTGTCTAAGAACTCAAGCTTGATCTCCGTTGAAATCGCAAGTAACCTGCTGAATCAGTCGGACCTGTCGACCATCGCGTCGTATTTGACCAAGAACCAGACTCGTTTCTTCCAAGCAGAAGCTAAACGTGATCAACTACGAGAAGAAATGCACGTCCAAGCCGAGAAAGTACGCATGGGAAAGGCCAACGAGTCAAAGCGAGTGGCCGATGCAGCATGGCACGACGAGAATGCTCGCAAACGTGCAGAAATTCGCGACTCGGAGGCATGGGAGCGAGCGCGTCAAACAGCCGAAGCGGAAGTGGAACATTTAACCAACATGGAAGCCGAGACCAAGAAATACCTCGCCCAACAGAAACAAAGCAAGAAATGACCAGTGCCTGCAAGCTGAAGTTGGGCGTTATACTCCGTCCCTGTCGAACGGAATATAAGCTTATATAACATTAAATATATACCGGTACTTTAGGGAGCCGCGACATTAAATCTGAACAATGCAAATAAAATTACACGGGGAACAATACTGTGCCAACATCTCACGCCAATGCAGCTTACCGTGAAGTCAGGTTATATTCCGAATATAGTGAGTACCGGTATATATTTAATGTTATATAAGCTTATATTCCGTTAGTGAGTACCAGTATACCGGTACTAACTGGCCTTATATTCCGTGAGTACCGGTATACCGGTACTCACGGAATATAAGGCCAGTTAGTACAATAATAAATCGTTATTTATTATCAAAATTAATATGCCATTTGACTATCAATCCCTGGTGTTATTAAGCGAACGGAATATAAGGCCCGCGAGTGAGTACCGGTATACCGGTACTCACCGGTATACCGGTACTCACCGGTATACCCGGTACTCACCGGTATACCGGTACTCACTCGCGGGCCTTATATTCCGTTCGCTTAATAACACCAGGGATTGATAGTCAAATGGCATATTAATTTTGAATATTTTCGAATATTCATATTTCATCTGGTTCGACCATATTATTTTAATAACTCGAATGACGACGGGCGGAGGTCATATTAATATATTTGAATACAAATGAATATTTATTGGTGTCTGACACACAAACTGCACGCTTGAGGTATCAAGCCTATAACAACGTTTCCTTTCCAGTGTTCTCGTTTCCGCTGCTGCTTCCACTTATTTTAGAAGAAGCCGCAGCGATATATTATGCTCAAGTCCCAGAGCTCGATGTCATGGAGGAGTGCGTCGAACAAAATGTATCGTTTGTGCAGCAATGATGTTCGGAATGACGTGCGACTTTCTTCTAAGTAAGGCTTTGTATCTTACCTCAGTAATGTAAGGGTGCGCTTTCATTTCTTGCTTTGTTTGAACAATTTTTGCGGCGAAAACTGCTCCAAACGGTAAACGAACTCAAAATCAAAGACAAGAGGAAACAGCGACCACGAAACCTTTTGGTTGACAAGAACGGCATACCGGATTTAGGCTAGAGCAGACTAAGTCTATGACACTAGAATACTTGTATTTCCGATCACCGCCGAAGTATGAATAAATGGCGGGTTCATACAAATAACGTACTCTTTCCTGACGTGCGGCATCGTAGGGGCAATCGATCATCTCATTGTGGAATATGAGCCGAGGCTTGAAGTGCACTGCGAAGAAGTGCTCTGAGAGGCTAGCCCTGAGGATGTGGTGGGCGGGTTACGAGCTACGAGCTGGTCGCTGGACTCTCGATGCTGCTCGGCCTGTTCTGTCTGTACCTGCACTTCATAAATGACTCGCTATCTAGGTTTCTTCGACGAGCAGCAGATGCTAACTTCGTCCAGGTATTCCTGTCTGCTTGGCTTGTTGTATCGTTAGTCGTCTGAACTTTTCACTTGTCCTGTACTCTGCCTTCTCAGGAAACCGGAGTATCCCTTTTACTGCGCTTATCTTTGCTGCACTTCATTGCGGTGCGTCCGAATACTTCACAGTTCTTCGATGTAGCCATCTTAACGTATCCCCTGAAATGCACTAAGTAGGTATTAATACGTTCAAATATGAATATTCATTCAAGCGAGCTGAAATGAATGAATATGAATATTCGTATTCACATTCGATTCTGAAAGCAATATGAATATTCAGTCATCCAAAATCAAATGACTATCAATCCCTCTAGAAAAGGAACAGCAGAAACCCAAAATTGAAGGTGGGCGTTATACACCGTCCTTCTGGATGGTATACCGGTATTCCATCGCGGACCTTATCTTCGGATACCACCGGCCGACGGCAGACCGTCTGAGAGGGAAGTACAGGAAGAGCGGGTCCAACACGAGGTTCACATCCGCTAACTCCGACCGGAAGCGCCGGACGATAAGCTGGAAAATGCTCGTCGAATGATCTCCCGCGTGCGATCTACGCGATCTCCGGCTCCGGCGCCACGTAGCCCACTCGGGACCACTGGGAAGCGGCAACTCATGGGAGGCTCCCTGTAAGCTTGGGCCTAGCGTTCTAAGTGCCAGTCGTACCGCGACAAGAGGGCCGGAAACACGGGTCGTCCGCCACGAAGACCAGGGACTCCGCGTGCTCTGTCAGATAGTTCCACGGCCGTGACGCGTACAACGCGTCAACATTGGCCCGCGTCAACAAGGCCTCATTCCATTCGGCGGGGCAGGGTCTGGCCGTGGACGGGAAGATCCAGTCCGGGAAGGCAGGGTTGTCCGAAGCAGACGCACCGACAGAGATGTCAACGTCCTTGGGAGGATAGAATGCGGCCACGGCGAGTGCGCTTCCCGCTCTGCGGTGGCCTCCGACCCAGCGACCTGCGAGTCGAGACGTCGCACACGAGCTTGGTACATTGCCTGTCGGTAAGCGCACGTCTAACGAACGGACAGAACACCCGCCCTATACTGATCGGAGCGTGTAGACGCACGCAATTCTTCGGTTTGGGCTTGGGTTAGATCAGCTTGAGCTGTTACGCGCCGCTTCCGCGGCAGAGATGGAAGCCTCAAGATCGCGGATACGCGCCACGTCACGCTGATGCTTCTCGGCATGTGCCACGAGCAAAGCATTAACTTGCTGCAAGTCGGCGGCGAGGGGTTCGTTGCGGGCCCGCGCTGCAGTGGCGTCCTGATGACCGCGGGAAAGAGCTTCATGGGCTACGCGCAAGTCTTCCACAGCCGTGTCACGATCTTGAACTGCTTGGGTGGGCGACATTCGTGCCTGGTCGCGTTCCGAGAATGCTCGCGATAGCTCCCTAGGATCGCTGACAACTCCCGCCACACAGCGTCCAGTTCCATGTGTGTGCGGACCAACGCAGGATTCGTGGCGGTCGACGAGGATGCCACCGCTACCGCGAGGCGATCGGATAACTGCGCGACACGAGACCGTTCCTCCTCCAATTCTGCAGCCATGGCCTGGGCCTCGTCGCACGTCATGTCTGCTAGCACGCGATAACGGGTCCCCTATTCTTCGGCGCGGACCGCTTGCATCCTGAAAGTACCCTCGGCGTCTAGCAGTCTGGCGTTCTCCGCTGTCAAACATTTCACGCGGTCGTTCAACTGGCCGAGGTCTACGAGACCAGGTCGTATCCTTCGCGCACTCACCGGAGGAGGGAAAGATCGCGGTCGTGCAACGAAGCGGTGTGTACAGTCAGTCCAGCATTTGTTGCGAATGACATGTCCAACTGGACACGAAGTTACTGCGCGCCGTGCTCCAGGGCGTTGGCGGCATTGATCAACGCGCCGACAGACGACATGGGGTCGCCTGGGCCGGAGATCTGGACAGCAGTCACCGGAGGGACCACCAGCGGACGTCTACCGGGATCGCAGATCGCACACCGGGTCGAAGCCACGTCCCCGGTGTCCAAAGTCTCCGTGTCATCGCTGTCGCTATCGCGGGATGTCGTCATGAACTGTGAGCATATAAGACAACGCAAGACGAGAAGGTAAGCAGCTAACGGTATGACGGTTTCTGCCGCGATGCAATCACCTGGAGAGTACGCGCACACGCCAGCGGGACGGATATGGAGAAACGGACTGTCGGAATGCCGGTGCAAGGCGGAGTGTCGGAAAACGACGGATACGAACAATCCGATTGATGGGGGTCGACACGGAGCGACGGGAAACGGAATTTACTGCAGGAAAGATGTAGTCGGATCAGACAACAATTCTTCCCCGTTTACATACGACCTTGAGACAAGACCTGCGACAAGAGGGAACCCCGACGTATACGCGCCGACCGACGGACCCCAATCTAGCAACTCGACGGACCCCGATCCAGCAACTCAACAGACCCAGATCTAGAAACTCAACATACCCTGATCTGGCAACTCGGTCACATGAGCACAGTAAATCAGACCGACGATAATGGGTAGGCACGACAGGAAGGGATATGAAGAAAGCCAGAGAACCAACGAGTGGCGAGGGAGGCACAGGTTGGATAGGACAACATAAAGCTCAGTTCTGAATTCTCTTTGTGAAACTCAAGTGGATTTCCTTCGTTCCAAGAGTCAGCAGCCCCGACCGAGAAGAGCCCGTCGTTCGCTGCTGGATCGGTGTACTCAACCCCAACATCCCGTGCCCAATAGGAGGGGCACGTTAAACAATACCGTCCACGCGTCGCTGATAACCCGACGCCGAAGACGAAGAACGCACTGGCCCGATAACGCCGTGCAAAACCGAGGAAACGCCGCCCGATAACGCCGCACGCCCAAGGTCAAAGAAGAGGACGTCGTCACGCACGAGTGAGACGTCAGAGCAAGAGCGACGCAGAGCGAGGATAATCCGCGCTGCGCCTGAGGAGAACGCTTCATAGGTTCCTAACCGACTTGGATCACACCCCGCCCAGAGATACGCTACTCAAGAACGGGGAATTAGCCCGACGCTAGCGCGAAGGGGTTGTGCGAGGAAAACTTTGCAGATTTCTGCTAAAGCGCTACTCCACAATGGCGTCTAGGCGCCACCAGTCTCCAATACGTTCCTGTCCAGACATGGCCGTCGGGGACATCCCATGTGCCCGTGAACATATTGTAGATGGCTGTAGAAGATCGTGTCACGGATCCCCCTTTAGCTGTGACTGAGAATCCTGATCTCGCTGTTCCGGCTTCGTCGAATGCTCGCGCTGTTACTGATGCACGTATACCACTCGACGCTTTTGAATCGGATAATTATCTGGATGCACTGTGACGCGACCGCCTCTTTGAGTCAGATGATGCGGATGATATGAATGTTGACGGGGGCGATTGGCTCCTTGCACTCGACTCCGAAGCCGAAGGCGACGAAGAGTCCATATTGTTGGATGAGGACGAGGAGGACGAGGACGAGCGTGAGGCTAATGCGAGTGCTGCTACAGCAGTTGAAGATCGTGATGCTGATTCGGAAGACGCAACTGACCCCGAAGCAGATGAAGTCCCGATTGAGTTCGATCTAACTGAAGAAGACTTGGACAAACTTCGAGCGGATGAATAGGATGTGTTCATGGAGTACAATTCAGACCAAGTGCTTTTGGATCCTAGACCTCTCTATGATGGACCGTCCGGCCCCACACGAGCTGCGTTGGCGTACGCAGCGAATCCTTTGGCGATATTCTACTTAGGAGTTATGGCGGATGATTTCCGAGCAGACAAACCAGTTCCGCCTAGAGAGTATTGACGGGATCGCTCAATCAAAGCGCGAACATCGCGAAGTGATTCCGTCTACGATTGTTCACTCGGTCGAAGAATACAAAACCAAGCTTAGACGAAAGAACCCAATTCAGCCATCGGTCTCCTCATCGCACGTGCACTGGAGCCACGACGAGAGAGTCTGAGTCGACACTAGATTACAAAGGCGGAGAGGGCGTTGTCTCGTGGAACGTTTGGTCAGTTTCTTAGTTGCGACCGATTCTAAGATATTGCGCGCTACTTGCATTTCAATGACAACGCAAAGCAAGCGGACGGCGGGGGTCGTGCGTTAAAGATTCGACCTATTATTCAAGCACTTCAAAATACTTTCATCCGCGGATACCGACTTGGCGCCAAAATCTCGTTTGATGAAGGCATGGTCCCGATGCGCCATCGCCGAAACCCGATACAGGAGTGAATGCGTATAAAGCTGTAACGAGTCTCTTGTCCCTGCTCGCCGGGAGTTGGTCGCCAGTGCCGAGGGTCCAAAGTCCGGATGGCCGTCGGTAGTAAACTCGCAACTACCGCGCCGGTGTGTGCCCCACACCTACTTTATTTCCGTCCGACTAATACAATCCGTTCGTCCAATTTGACTGTTCTTCCTACACTTCACTACCGTACGCGTCGGACTACGGGGCGCCAGACGACGCTCACTTGGCCACGTGGGCGTACGCCTCGGCGCCTACCCTCACGTGCGGCCTGCAGCAAACTCGGGCAGTGCTCTGCCCTACACCAGCTCCTTGCCGTCGTCCCACTCGCTTCTCTCGGTGCAGTCGACTCCGTAGTCGTCCGTTTGTTCGCCCGTTCTGTGGCAGCTCTCCGGCCACTTGCGCTCTCCAGCGCGGATTTGAAAGTGAGGTCTTCAGCCTCTCGTCGGCTTCGAGACTTCGCCCTCCACCCGCTCCGTGACCCGCCATCGCCTCAGATCCTTCCATATTCCAATATGCGGCTGAGGAGTCGTTGTGCTCCCCATGCCGCCCATTCCGCCCGTCCGCATACTGTCTGCGCCCGTCGTGCGCTTCGGATCGCTTCTGGCCGTCAACATCCAACTCTTCGTTACGGTCGTGCGCCTCCGCCGTCCTTCCAGCCATACCCATTGGCCAGCTTTCCACGGCTTCCACCCGCGTCTGCTCATCGCCAGCCACCATCGTGCACGGTCGAAGCCTCTATACATTACACGACTTCCTCACATGGAGGGGCTTCCACGACCCTCCCGCCAGCAAACAGTCGCTCGTACTCGGCTCGGCCCACCCAGCGTGTCGCTCGTCCGCCCTTCGTTCTTGTCCACTGTCCTCCCGTCTTTGGTCGGAGCTCATGACGTACTGCCCAGATCGATTGCGCCGTTTTCGACGTCGCAACTCTACCAGCTTGTCACCCTGGTCGTCTCCTCCGCCTGTACCCATGGTTGCGCGTCTTTTTCGTCCCGTCGTACGCCCAGTCACTGCTCGTACAGCCGCCGGTGTCGTCTCGACATTGTGTCCGCTCGCGCTTTCATCGGCGTCCTCGTGTTCCAGTTCGGCCTCGATGTCGTCTGTTGTTCTCTGAAGCAACGAGGTGGGAACGTGGTAACTTACCATGAACGACACATGAGCTATAATTGACTCTGGTCGGCCGTTCTTGTCCTCGCGAAGAAGTACGTAGTTCTCATATCCCGCGCGCTCGATCACACACATAGGTCCCATCCACCGGTGGGCGAACTTGGTCGCTTTTGGCCCACGCGGGGATGATATACCCAGACGCGATCACCGGCCTTGAACGTTCGTGTTTGCTTCGCCTTCCTATTGTAATAGCGGGCTTGCCTCAACTGCTCTTTTCGCGTGCTCGCTCGCTCCTCTCGAGGGCCGCCACCAGCCGTCTGTGGTAGGGCAACAAGTTGCCAGCTTCAGTCGACGCAGTCTGTCGCAATAGCTCCTTCGGCAACCGCAGCCGTCGGCCCATAATCAACTCGTTTGGTGTTAAGGATACCGTGAAGTGTCTCGCTGAGTTGTATGTATACACAGCGCACTGCACCCATGCACTCCAGTCATTCTGCTCTTCATCGTCCATAAAGGTCGCGACACAGTCTTTCCACGAGCGGTGGAAACGCTCGACCAAACCGATCATCTGCGGAAAATATGGCACTGGGTTTGTCTGCTTCGCTTGCAGCAGAGTTACCAACTGCTCGATTACTCGTCCTGTCAGTTCTGGGGCTCCATCTGTGAGCAGCTCCCGGAACACGCCGAACTTCAGCACCACTTCGTTCATCAAGAATGTTGCTGCACTTGTCACCGTGTGCTCCGTAACGCTCCGCGCCACAGCGTGCCTCGTGACGTACTCGAGCGCAGCTATCACATAGCGCTCACCGCTGTCTGCGACCGGGAAGAGACCAGCAACATCCAGGGCCCATCTGCCACCGACATCTCCACCGCGTAAGCTCCTCAAAGGCGGCACTACTTCTCGAGGTCGGGCCTTCCGACTGCCACACTCTTGGCAGCCTCGGACCCAAGCGTTCACCTCGCGCTGCAACCCAGGACACCAATAGAGTTGCGCCACCCGACCGTACGTGTGGGATCCCCTAAGGTGCCCCGCCTAGATAGAGCCGTGCATCTCTTTGAATACTGCCGGCTAAAGTGCTGGCGGCAGGATCACGCGACGCCCAGACTTCGTGTCGATCACGACCAATCCGTACCTGCGATCTACTGACATGCCCTGATAGTTTCCTTCCGTGGCCACTCTCTGTACCCATCGACTTCGCTGCTGCGTCCGTATGATCTCGTCGTCCGTATCTTGCAGCGTCGGGCCCTGCTCATGCTGTTCGTCGCAATGCACCAAGACGTCGTTCTCCGTGACTACCACCTTGCTCTGCAACGGCCTCTGTAGCTCCGTCGTTTTTCCATTTCCTGACGGCGCGCCTCCGACGCCATCTTGGTGGCTCGTTTCGTTTCCGGCGTCCGACGAGGCGTCCCTGCCATCGCTTCCGGCTCTGCTGAGTGCGCCTCGACTAGGGACTCTGCCCAAGACACCCGTTGTCTACTCGGTCGCCGTACGTGAGCACCGTGCTTATGTTCGCCGCTGACTACCCATCGGTCTTGATGCCGGAGCCTCGCTACCGATCGTGCACTTGTCGTATGTGGCGCGACGGCCACCACTGCTCCGTACTCCTCGTTGCTCGACGGCTGCTCCGCCGGACTCTCTGTTTCCGCGCGTCGACGCGCCGCTCTCGTCCACGGCCGGGTGGGAGGCGTCGATGCCTGGTACGTTGGTGCCGCCGCATCAACCTCCGAAGCGCCGTCCGCATCAGGAATCGCTGCGGTTCCGTCATGCACCCCGCCAGTCGCCCCTGACAGCGACATCACGTGCGCCACTGATGTTGCTACTTCGACTGGCATCTTCTCTGCCGGCGATCTGTCCGTTGTTCGCACAGCATACCCTCCACTTCCCGTATCTTTTTGGTCGTTGGGAGCTCACCGTCATCGGACTTTGTCTCGTCCTCAACCTCGCATGCGCCTCGTTCACTCGCCCGTTCTCCCCGCTTCCTGCCGACAGCTGCCAAAACGGACACTGGTGCGCGAGAGAGAGCGTCAGCGACCACGTTAGTTGCACCTGGTCGGTAGACGATCGGGAACTCGTACTCTTGCAGCGTGAGCGACCACCTGTGTAGTCTACCCGCCAAGTGTGGCCTAGTCATCAGCCATTTTAGCGCCGCGTGGTCGGTGATGAGCTCGAACGTCCGCCCATACAAATACGGCCGACCGACCATACGACCGCCAAACATTCGAGTTCGGTGATAGAGTAATTGGCTTCAGCGCTGCTGTTGACCTTACTGGCAAAGGCTATTGGTTGTCAACCTCGGCCCAGATCCTGCATCAAACACGCGCCCAGACCGACCTTACTCGCATCTGTCGCCAAGCGGAATGGCCGTCCAAAATCTGGATAAACAAGTAGCGGCTTTGTAGTCAACGCCGCCTTCACACGCTCAAACGCGTCCTCCTGTTCCTCCGTCCACTGCCACTCACAATCTTTCTTGAGCAAACGCGTCAAAGGCGCCATGATTGGCCCAAACGCCTCGATGGATTTGCGGTAATACCCCGCCAAGTGAACAAACCGCTTCACTTCTACGGGATCTCTCGGCCTGGGGAACTCAGCCACTGCCGTGATTAGTCGTTCCACTGGTCGTACGCCCTCATCGCTTAGTTCGTGCCCCAGGTAAGACCATCACATAACTCGATCATAGGCCCCATTGCATTGGTAGGGTTGTCGCGCCTCCAGTTTTTGACAAAGTCAACCGCTTGTTGGTCCTTTGGTGGAGGGCCTGACATGTCCTTGGATTCCACCATTGCGGAAATGGCCGCGAATAACTTAGCAGCCGTCGTCTTGTGGCCGGAACTGAGTTTCTCAGTGATGAAGGCTTTCATTTGATAGCTCAACTTTTTGGACGGGGCTAGACGAGCCGTCGTTGTCCATGAAATTTTCTCCCAGTGCCTAGACCTCGCTAGCTCCTGAGGATAAACACGAAACCGGTAACGAGCAGGACATTTCTCATCGGTATCAGCGTCAGTGTTGTCGTCGTCGTATTGAACACGACACCGCTTTGATGTGCACTTGGCACGCCGGGAACGCATAGTGTGCACAAAACAGACTAAGTCGTAGTCTTTGTCAAAAGCATGGTCAATCGTGCAGCGGCTTTCGTCACTTTTTGTAGTGCTATTAGATGGTAGTGCGTCGCGAAAACCTTCATAACGTCCGAAGTAGTCGACTTCCAAATCATGGTCCACGGTAAGCGCCTACGAGCCTGGCTGTCTCCATCATCATCGGAGCCGACCTCATCTTGCGTCACAGATGCATCTGAGTAGTCGTCGTTTTCATCTTCGCTTCCCTCCATCGATACTAGCGTGCTGAGGAAATGGTAAGAATGTGCTCACGCGTGCCAACTACGGTAACAAACACTAGCGGTGGTTATCCTATTTTTATAAGTGGGTTCCCTTTTATTTTTGGTGGTGGCTCCCATTTTTAGAGTGGATAGTTCCACACAAAACCGTGGGTGGTAATACACCTTTTGGTACATTTCTTACACTGATTATTGGTGCAAAACCCTGAGTGGTGCACGAGAACTTGTTGATGTGACACAGCACTCTGGACACTTGATTCTTGGCGCCGTGGGCCGACCTCGCATCCGACAGGGACGGTGCTGCTGCCATCATCTGATGCCGGCGATTCTAATCGGATGCTTAGTTGTCGTAGGACTGGAGTAGTACATATTTAGCGGATCGTATCCAGGTCAACGAACGGCTCGGTCATGTAGCTGGGTGTGCTCTTCCTGCGCAAACACGCAGAGCTTCTACGGCACTACAACTTCATCAACTGTACCGGTACCAATACCGGTATATATTCGATTAAGCTCGTGTATTTCACTGTTTATGCTCATCACATTAAACCCTATCCCGTGTGTATTTCGGGTGACGCCTCTGACAGGGGGAATACGGTATATGCGGGAGTTTGCCTTCACCCCCTCCTTCCAGAAACTGGACGCTTAAAACGACGTTAATGTACCCTTAAGGCAACGTTAACAGACATAAAAAACTGCGACATTAACGTTGCAGGACCCATTTATCGCCAAAAATGTGATAAAAGAAACGTTTTAAATCGGTTTTTACTGAGGTGTAGATTTTTAACCAATAGCAACGGGCGGTCAGTGTGGACCACAGCTCGATGTCACATCAAATGTAGGTGCTTCAACGACAAACGATGAGTTTAAAAAAATCACCAAAAATACCAAAAAACTAACTAATTGGTTATAAAAAATAATTTTCATAAAATAACATTCTATACCGGTATCAGTGTTCCAAGATCTATTATACATGTAGCTTACCCGGGAGAAAGACGCAGTTCGTAAAGCTTAGCCCCTCCAGCCAGGGTTCGCCCGTCCGTTCAAACACGATCGAGTTCGAACAGGTTCAAACACGTTTGAACATTACCCATAAATTCATTAATCCAGACAAATGTTTTAAGTCGACCCTTGCGAGCTTGCCCACGCGTATTTGTGGTAATTGTGACACGTTGAGCGGCCAAGCGAATACCACAAATACAATCTGGGATGAATCATCCAGTCTGCAGCGAAGAGTAACCACGGTGGTGCGGCATCACCAACGCTTGAACACCACACCAAAAGCTTGGCACCGGATCCGAAGAGAATGAACTATCTGTGGCTAAGTAGCGCGATTTGCCACGGATCCAGAGATCGAGTTCTTCGTACAAAGTCTCCAAAGGTTTTGAACCAAGCGACGGTAGAAGTACAGTCCGCTTTCGACGAAGAAGCGCCACGACATCGTATAAGCTTACGATTGCCCGTGTCATTGTTCATCAAACGCCGATATAGTTCGACGTACTTCGGGTGAAGTGTTAGACTCAAGAGAAAAAGTGGTTGTTCACACCGGGCTCAGCGTTGCTTAAGGCAAGGTAACAGCTCAAACTCAAACTGGTTGCATGCGAAGCCTTTGTAAATCTTAAAAAAGAGCGTACAACATCTGCCATCGTGTTATCATCCCTCTGCAGTCGCAACGAACCCTCAACCTACCGAAACGTGACGCGCTCAGCCGCAGCCAAATTCCTCCAAACAACCGGATCCAAAACCACTTTTAGTGCAATCGGACAGCTTGTGTCGTTACGGTAGTGGTGGGCGAAGTCCTCCATTGCAGTCTTCACACGAAGCAACGAAGCAACGCATCCGTGCATGCTATTCCATCTCGTATCACAGAGCCTCAAGAAAGTGACAGGTTGGTGATCATCATACAGTGCAGCCAGGCCTTCTCCAATTCAGTACTATACTGAATTGTATGGCAGGCATCTCAGAAATAATGACGGCAATACAGCAACAAACAATAATAAAAATTGCCGCAATTACTGCAATATCATTCTTCATTACAGCTGCTCGGAGGCATTAGCATCGGCAGCCAATGTCGTCACATCCCAAATGTTCCTGTTCGCACGAAGAAACATCAGGAGTTCGAAATTCGCTGGCAGCATGCAGGTACGCTGCGGCGTAAGCACCAGCTTGCATTGCGAGAACAGCCTTTCGCACGCGTTCGACGTCGGGGGTAGCTGCTTTAGCAGCGCGCTGTAGACGATCTTGGTCTGATGCATGCCCTGGCCCGACCCACCGCGAAGTATCTTGGTCGCATAGTCCTCTTCGGGCGTCTTCCGCTTGCTGCCGCACCTTGGCTCTTCAAAGCGCTTCACCGCTGCGGTCTCGGCGCTTGACAGGACTTTTTCCCCGTTGATAGTCTTGACCACCGCGGATTCGAAAATGGGGAGTGGACAATCTTGGCCGTCGACTTGAGCTGATTCTGCATGCAGGGGTACTCGGCAACCACTGAGTCGAATAGGAGGCGGACGTCCTCTAAACCAATGCCGTTGCACTGCAGCTTCTTGGTGATGCTCTGGAACTTCTTCATGTGCTCCAGCAGTCCAAGCAGCTTGCGGTGCGCGGATCCGGTCGGTATGAGCTCTTCAATAGCGTCCACAGTCTTGATTGGGGATCGAATGCGCACGTAACGTTGCAGCATTTCAAAGTTGGAACTCCAGCGGGTAATATTCCGTTTGATAGGATGCAGGTCGGTTGACTTGGAAAGCTCAGCGAAATTGTTAACTTGGCTTAACGTTGACATCAAGGTGTTAACCTGGGTTAGTAACGGCTCATAATCAGTGAGATACCTGTTAACCGCAAGGTTGAAGCGGTGGCTGGCGCAACCAACCAGAGGTACGCCGATCCGGGTGGCTATCGCACGGTTCGTGTTACAGTTGTCAGCAACGAGGAACGCCACCATGTCGAGGGTCTTGCCGTATACGCCCAGCACGCCGTCAAGGGGCTTGATGTGCGCGTCCGTGTCTTGGGAGCCTTCCTCGAGTGGTGATATCGCAAGAAGCTGTATACGCAGTTCACCGTTCGTCACAAACACGACATACACGGCCACGTAGTGCATAGAGCCGTTCGACCAGCCGTCGAACATGATGCCGAAGAGAATGCCCATCGTCACCTCGAGCTTCTTTCACACCTTCTTCGCGACGTCGTGCATTCCGTTGAGCAGCACTCGCGAAGAAATCGAGCGCCATCTCGACATCGAGCGAGTGAGCTCGTTGTCGACTTCTGAAAGCGGCATGCTCCGCTCTACGACCCATCGCATCCATAGGAAGCGGTGGGATGTCTCCTCGGAGACAAAGCCGGAGTCGGGGAGGCGACGGACATCACCGGAAAGCGTTGCTGCGTACTGCACCTTGTAGCCTTCGTGCTTGAGCCTCAGGTGGGCGACGAGGTTGGAGTAGCCAGTGTTGGGCGCTTGCTTGCGCTCGCTACCGCATAGCTTGCAGCGATAGCGGCCTTGGTCTAGGGTCTCGTTGAAGTATGCGCACGCGTCCTTGTTCTCTGACATCGTGGCGGATGGAGGGGTTTTGAAGAGTACCTGAATTGAATGCCGAGGTACCGCGTACTGTTTGGCTTGCTAGCCAGTGATTTTGTGTCTCTAAGATTAAGTATTTGGTATAGTATCTTCAAGATACGATGGACAGTGCGGATAAAGAGGGCTGCAGGCAGCCAGCATTTTGCTTGCGACTTGATTTTGTCAAAGACTTACTTTCGTAAATTTTATTGGAATAATTGGTCAATATCATATTTTATTTTAAGCGAAAGCTCCAATTTTTATACTGTGAAAAACAGATTTTAGTTGTACGGAAATTTTTATTCACACCCCTGAGTGCAGCTATTGCTGCCTGTGCCCGAGGGAGCCATCACATTTCAATTTCGACCGTTAAGCACAACAAACCAGGGGCACTCTTCAACCTTGGCTATCATGGCGCCGTCAGGGGGAAGTCGCACCGGCCGTTCCGAAGGTGAAGAGCGCCAAAACTTCATCGCAACTGGGATTCCGTACGGAGATGGCAAGCTGGTGTTTTGGAAGTGCATCCGCTGTGACCTGGCGTATCGAGCCAACGAAAAGCAGGTGGAGGCGCGAGAAAAAAATGGAGAAGAACCTGATCCAAATGACTGCATCCTCGAACCAGTGCTGGTTAAACAACGCAGTGAGGCGTATCGAAGTGACTTGAAGCGATGCATCTATCACCGGGGAGGCGCAACATTCGGTTACACTCGTCCGGGCGATGCACGTGGTGCAGCCAACTGCGGCGCTATGCCAGTGAAAAGAAGCAACGGTGCATTGATGAGTTTTTCAGTAAGCGCGAAGAACAGCAAGTATTTGAGCGAGAACTGCTGCTTACACAGGCATCACATGCCTTACCTGACTCTTCTGTTGATAGCCGCCAGTTCCGGAAGTTGTTTTCGTTGATGAACTCGCCGTACACTCTGCCGTCGGGGAAAACGCTTGGAGGGCGCATCTTGAAGAAGGATGCTGGTGAATTTGAGGCGGCTGGTAGAGCTAAGTTGCGGGAACGGCAGCAGTTGACTGGAGTCCGTCTAAACGCACTGTCTGATGACTATCAGAATGTGGCACGGAAGCACCTTCTAGGATGGATTTTGGGTGCGTTTAGCTATTATGGAGAGTACGATTTAATTAAAGTTGCGGACCGGCATGATGGAATGGAGCTTGCCAGACAACTCGAAGAGCTTCTCGACAAGGCAGAGAGGAACGGATGGATAATCGGTGCTGTTGTAACGGATGATGCGGGGTAATGCGCACGCGCACGTCGAATTTTAGCACTTTGTTGGCCTCGCCTTGTTTTTCTTCGCTGTTTTGGTCACGATGTAAACAACCTAGTCAAGGCAGTGCTGAAAACGGCGTTCAAAAACGTCACAAAGCAAGCTAGAGATGCGGTAAATGCGCCCAACTCTTCGTCAGCAAAGTGGCACAAACCAGCTCCTTGAGTTTCGCTGAGTTTCGGTGCAGCGAGATCTGTTGACGTGAACGACAGGATTGATGGCTTGCAAGAATCAAGTTGAGCTGAGATCTTTGCTTGCTTTGACGATTCTCTCAGTCGCAGTTAATACTGCGACGTGCGAGCGCTACTTCAGCGAGCTTGGACTCATCCAGACCCCCAAGAGAAGCCGACTCAAAGTTGACAAGCTGAGACAAATGGCTGCGGTGCGGAGGTATGAACGTGAGCAAAATGGTGATGACTCTAACAAGATGAGAGCGCAATTAAAGAAGCCTGTAAACGCAGCCGAGCTCAGAAAGCGTTCTGGTTTCGATTCTCTCGACGATATTAGTCACCAGGAAATGGTCCCGGTATCACAATTCGGCCGAACGAGATCAATATTTCCGCCGAGGGTGATATCGTGGACGAGGAGGTTGACGCAGAAACCATTATCAACCACTGGTTAGACATTCTTGGCGACAGCGATGCGGGTGATGCCCCACAAACGGCAGCTGAGCCCTCTCAGTTGGACGAGCTTAACAGCGATGAAGAAGGTAGCCTTAACGCCATTGACCGTGGTAATGCACACATCCTTGACCGCAGTGCTACGGCTGAATGTGACTACCACTCCGACGAAGACCGAATCCCAGTGTCCGACCGCAGCGTCGGACTTCCCAGTGAAAATGATCCCAATTATCCACAAGAGTCGAAACTTCGAGGGCTTCAGGGGCGCGAAACCACCCTCGGCGAACTTTTCGGTGGCGGACAGGAGATGAGCGAATTACTTTTTCGCCGTGAGTTGATCGTTATACTGCGTATGCACGCTGTGTGTGCACCTTTTTACTTCAGTCTTGTAGTACTACAAAGTAATACTTAGCTGTCCGTACGACATTAACAATCAATCTACTTGAACTGCCTGTAAATAATAGTGGACTTGTAATATCGTCAAGTAGCACACTATTCGTGTTGGTCGAATTTTTGTTGCATGCTTTGTTCGTTAATGGTGTGCACAGCACACAAGTCGAGCACTATTACAGCACAACGGATGCTGCACTTGACTGGCAAAGTCCTTCAACTGATTAGACGTAAAATAAAAACTCTGCATCCAAACTTCACTAACTTGTATTTCGAAGTACTTCGATCCATGTCACACAGTCAAAGACACATATCGGTTCAGGTTTGGGTCCAACGATCACATAGAGCTCAACCGAGTTGCCATTCGCGATCGCAAGCCTCGGCCGAAGTGATGCCATGTCATGGGCGCTTGCTCATCTGGCAGTGTGTCCAGTCAGTTGGGGCCTTTTACATATGTTTTTTCATTCAAGTTGGTTATGCCTGCACGAAGCCATCAACTGATTGCATTAGTTCATGAGGGTGACACCCCGCCTGAGGATATGAAGCTTTGTATGAGAAGTTCCATCTCAAAATTTCGGAAAATTGGAGCTCTATGAGCAGTATAAACCGGAGCATGTATTCCGTTTCTGTAACTGCGTCTGTCTCTTCTATTCCGCGTTGTGCTGCATAATGCATAACTAACCGGGTATATTTCGCTCCCGAAAGGTAGTTTAATTTTAAATGCAGCTTAGGTTTGTCCATGTCTATTTACGCTCGACTTTGTCCAGATCCATCAACTACCCCCATCCCTTATTTACAAATACCAAGTCAATATAATGTGCATATGCAATTTAGAAAAAACTAAAATCGCTTCGGGCTGGAGGGGTAATACTTTATTAATTATTGGATTTGAGTGATTTTGAATTGAATCATTCGTTTTCACTTTGCACTTACGGTCTGTGGGCTGCACGTTCTTCAGTTGTTGAACCCATACAGTGTGTGGCCTTGACGTTTGAGAGCATACACGACGTCCCGTGTAGTCACCGTATTCCGATTGAGTTCCACTGCGTCGCGAATGAGGTTACTATTAATAACGAACACCTTGAGAACAGCACGTGTTTCTTCATACACAAGCGCAGACATGCGGATAACTCCTGCACGACGAGCAAGGCGACGAATATATGATCGAGAAATGCCCTGGATATTATCGCGCAGAATGTAGCGATGACGCTTGGCAACTCCCTTCGCACTGATACAAAACGTTTATCACCATCAATTTAACCGCGAGCACTACCATTTTCTTAGAAAAAGTACGAGAAAATCGTGAGGAATTAAACGAGTTTACACTGGCTCCAGAAACAGCTTTGAACTTCTCAGTCGATCGTCAAGTTTTGACCTTGCCTCGAACGTTATTGTTCTGCTTTGTTTCGTTCCCACTCGTAAGAATCATCGAGATGTTTCAATAAATCGTATTCATCGCTCGAGTCGTCCGAGTGAGTTCGCTTCCGCTATACATTTTCCAAATCTACTTCACATTACGATGCAACACCACAGCAACGTGCTGCCAACAAACACACGTAGAGATAGCCAATAATCTATATTCACGAAATCCAGCCGCATTGCAGCCCAGGCCTTTCCCGAGTGCTGAGGCGTTGAAGGGGAGAAACTAACGAGCCCATGTTTTTCCTTGGCTCACGACGAAAACAATACCGGGAAGCTCAGCTGATTATCCCTTGATGGCGTGTTCGTCAAATGCCATCAATCCATAGGAGATTGAAATTTATAGACCTGGTTTGCGCGCTTAGAATTCACTATGGTGCTCATTGTGAAACAAGCAGACTCCCGTGTTGTGAAGAACTACAGAACTACTATTCCACGTCACACTCCGTCCTACTTTCTGGCGCAAATGGTTCTTCGAACCTTAACGTGTCGGGCAAAGCAGCCATGGGATGTGAAATACCGTCATCATACGTTGGAATTAACGACCCGAAAGCTGGGAGCTCCCCGTCGGTATTGACTTCGAACTCTGCCAAGTTCGTTCTTCGGTAAACCCTGGGAGGCGATGCAGGGTGATTTAAATCCACTCGTTCGCTCTAAATCGGATGGCGGACAGTACCATAGATTCCGTGATTGTTGCGATGGCTGCGGGGTGATCTTCTACTATTCGTTCGGATAATGGCAGGCTCTTCAATTCTTGGGGCCAGTACTACTGTATCTGATCGTCTAATGTGCAAATGCTGATCAAAATGGGCAGGCAATAGTTTCAGTTGTCCGTTCGACTCCACGATTTTAATCAATTCATGTACACACGGCCTGACGTGTACAGTGCGGTGCGACCCCGAACACGGCAAGCGCTCTAAACGACCAAAGCCAATGTCTTCAGCCTTTTTCCAAAGCTCGTCTGTAGCCTTCACTGCGGAATACCGTTGTGCCTGTAGGCGATACGTCGTGATTGTGAGACTTCGTTCGGTTAACAAACTGAGCGCCTTTGCTGACGACTGCCACCATGGGCGCAATTTCAGGAACACCGTGTACAGATCACCACGCGAGTTTTGCAACAATCGCTTGCCTTTGGCGTGGGTACCCTCTACAGCGGATGTAGACATGTAGCCATAGTGAGGGTACGATTTTATCCAGCATGCTACGATTGATGTCTTGAGCTTCCACCAGTGCTGGTCGAGATAGCTAGCAAGAAGTGGGCTGATGGAGATTAATTCGGCCTTATGCACTTCAAACAAAGACTCCGAGTCAACATACACCTCTTGGTAATACGTCTCCATGAACGCACTTGTCTCCCATGAATTATCAAAGCGATCTTGCCCTGGTGCAGGTTGTTCAACAGGTATCTGCCCAAGCACTTGTCGTGTCTTGCTCAGTACGTTACGGTGCATGTGCCAATGACAAATCAACGCAGGTGTCGACGGAAAGACCCGCAGAAGCGCATTACGACAGGCTAGATCTCGGTCGGTAACAAAAACCTTTGGCCGTCCAATGTGGTGCTCGCAAATGAAGTCTTCAAGGGTGATCAGTGCCCACACAAAATCGATTTCCACTTCACCTGGTAACCAGCATTATGCGACTGGCTGTGCTGTGTTCAAACTCGTCATGGCTATAATATTCAGTAGTGGAATATTGTATCTGTTTGTCTTGTAGGTGCAATCCAGAATGAGAACACCAGGGTGATTAGAATACAACGCTGTTGTAACTGGATGCGCCCAAAACAAATGACGGATTTGATTGTTGGAAGGCTGTACCGTGTAGAGAAAAGGAAATCGCCTCCGCGTAACTCATCAAATAGGGCCTCCATTGGCGTGCGTGTCGCCATATCTTGCTGCCGTGAAGCATGTCTCGAGTTGGCTAGGTCCTTAGGTATGACCATTGAGTCTGCGTTAGTTGCCAACATCGATGAGTGTATATTCGCGACGGCGACACCAGCAGCCGTTTGTGCCCGCACAAAGTCATGAATGTTCTCAATCGGTGCTTGAATAGAATCGATAGCACCTCGACGCCGGTAGGAAGCATGGATTCGGGCATCGCGCGAAGGCAGGTGATTATGGATGGAACTTCCCTTCCTATGATGTACGATAGTCCATTCCCCCTTAGGATCGCTCTTTAGCAATAATACCCCTTAGGATCGCTCTTTAGTAAGAATCCAATGTCGAAATGGCGTCAATATTATAGCTCTAATTACATTTTTGGTACTTCAAGATGCGATCGTGTGTCATCATGACGCTCTCGCCAGGTGTTGAAGGTACCGGTATATGTACCTTATATCCGCGAGCCAAGGAAAAGAATGTGCTCACTAGTTTCTCCCTGTTGAAGGCGCTGGACTTCACCGCCTGCACCTTCTCCGCGCTGCCGCGATGCACTGCAAACAAGCACACATCACCTCGTCACCCCACTCACGATAGTGCTGGTCTTACCGCCTACACACCCACCACGATGCCGTAACGCACTGCAAGCACGCGCAAAGCACCTCGTCAGACCACGCAGGATCTTTATCACTACTACCCACAAATACGTCAAAGTTTATCACAACTACCCACAAACGATCTAATTGGTAGAAATTATTTATTTATTCGATGCAAGACTCGGAGTGTGCCAAGACCGGCTCCGTGGTGCCGGCGCGTTGAGTTGGAACGGTTGCCAACCAAAGTTCTGGCAGGTACGGTGGATAACCGAGAGCGCAACCTGCACTTCAACGATGGGTACCACGTATTCCAACCGCTGAGAACGAAGCTTTGCGAGGACTGTGCGAGATGTATGGACAGTATTAAAACGAGTAAGTTGCTGTTAAGTGGCTGGATTTGCGTATGGTGGTTGATGTTGTGTATGCTTCTATGCTGTGATAGCGTGGGGACGTGCGTCGGTGAGAGCAACCCTCGACTGTTTGTGCTGTATTTGTGTTTGCAGATACTGGAGAATGCAGTGATGCTTTTATCTTCGTGAGTGAAGTTGTCAATGGCTGGTTCAATATCGATGCGTTGTACAGCATTCTGGGGTTTGTGATCATGTACATGTATGTATTGCTCGTCGTTATATCGCTCTTCGTATTCTAGATCAGGCTCATTTCGACGAACCAAGTGTGTGGATCTAACCTCGTAACTATTAGCTGCGACCCCTGCCGGAACACGGTCGCAGCTCCTCCATAACCTACCTGTAGGGCTTGCTATACAAACTCTCTCCATCCGACCACAGTATTCCCGCAATCGATTGTATTGTAGCCCTGTCTAGAATTTGAAGAAGATATGTACGTGAGTCATGGAGAAGATATGTATTAATGACTTTAAACCCATTCTTATATTTTTCTTGTGTAAGTTATTTCGGAAGTGCCTCGACTCTAGAAAGTGTACGTGAATTCGGTCTGCGATCGAAGTAGACATTGAAAGGGACAGTCCCCGACCAAATACTCACCGGGAGTAATTTCGCTGTCGGATTCAGCTACATCCAAATTCACCTTGGAGCAAGTGGCAATGTTATGGCCGTCAGCAAGTCCACAGCCGCTGCACTCGTACGTTCGTCGCTTTTTCGCCGCTGATCCTACAATTTGTTGACTGATGCTAGCGAGGAACTCATCGTCGGAATCATCTTCTTCGTCAGGAGAAAGATCGAGTTGATCCATGCCCGTTGCACGAGAGGCACGCTGCGATGCCTTTCCACGCTGCTCACCCCTGTTTGGGACATGCTTTTGAATCTTTGCTCTGTCGCCGCTGTTTTTTTTGCGAGATCTCCCTCCAGCTTGTTTGTACATCGGGGGTGGAAGGATGCTGTCGACGGGTTTTAAATCGTGAGGCAAGGGCAAGTCTAGCGTTATCGATTCAAATGCATCTCGATAAATTGCAACCTTGTAGCAATCACTGAATAGCGACAAAGCAGCCACTTTGCGCTTACCTTTGCCTTTGTTTGTTTTCATTGCAGCGAAAAGATGACGACACGGGACTCGGAGATGCTCATTAATATGGCAACGGGTACATACTTTGTTTTTGATATCGACTTTGTGCGTACGCGTGAGTTTATCAGGGACTGAATCAGTGTCGCTGGAATACTTTCTGTTGGTGCGTTGTATTCGAATGCAATCCTCCACGTAAAAAATGGATTGGGAAGCTTTTGACACAGTGCAACCGGCCGTTCGAGAGATTCCCTTGTCAAATAAAACTTTAGCCTTAGGTGTAACGTTGGCACCCTCGTCCGTCCAGCTCCGAGTAATTCCTTCCTTTTTGACAACGTATCTGATGCTCGGTCGCAGAACGTGACGAATGCCAGGAGCACCTCGTTAACGTTAACTCTAGTTTCGCTCCAGATGAGGGCATGGTTTTCACCTTCAGTAGCGCTGGTAGGTTTGACCCCATAGAGCTTGGTGGGTTTGCCGAATGCCTTGGATGGATCCCAATTCTCTAGGAAGAACTGTTGCTCCGTCTCAATAGTGTCGTAATTACCTAGATTTGTCCAGGATGTGACACCCGCGAGCAGCGCATCGCGCGGAAGAAGAAGAACTCGAAGTTCAAAGCATGTGGCCAGACGGGTCACTGACAAGGTGATCCGGAATGCAAGGGCGAGAACAAAGCGGGTGGTGATGATCGTGGCATGCGATCAATGAATGCTGGTGCCGTCTTTGTCTCTGCTGATTAACGGCGTGGGTCAGCCGACCTGCGAGTCGTGCAAGACGAAGCAAAGACCAGTGAACCAGTAAACCTGCAACAAACGTTTAGCTACGAGATGGTGTGTGATGTTTTGGGCCTACGGCTGCTGCAGCGTTGCAAGGCAAGGCTGCAGCCGCCTCTCCAGTGTATTCTGCGCCTACGCCTGCTAGTCCCGACTGTCAAAACACGCAGTACTCTCCTACGACACCGACGAGTGTTAATGAAGAAACCAAGAGTGATGGTGCAAATCAGGGGCGCGTGGTGAAGATGGCGCTTGCTACCAAGCTGCCGAGTACTGACCTGCTACCTGATGAAATTGAATGGGTACTGGACAGTGGGTCTCAAGTGAACTTGTGCGGTGATTTGTCGACTTTGTCTTACATTGATCGTGAGGTGAATGGAGAATTACGAATGGCTCTAGGACAAACGGAAGCGATTGAAGCTACTGGCAGCGTGGCTATTCGTGTACAACGAAGTAACGAGCACATGGGAGCCGCGTCGCCTGGATGATGTCCAATACTCGCCACATGCTCATGTGAATCTAATGAGTCTTGACTACATGCAAAGCCTCGGCTTTAAGTTGATCTTCAGAAAAGACTGCCACGGCGTGGCTGATCAATGGAGGCTTGAAGCTCAAGTTCGAGAAATACGATCTGCTGTATCGTATGCGCTGCCGTCGTTCGCAGCACCTGGTTGCTGCTGTGGTTGCGCGAAAGGATGCGATGATGCAGCTGCACAACCGCTTGGACCATGTCAGTATGGATTTGATTGAGAAGCTTGCCAGCGGCAACACTGACTTTGGCCTGAAGTTCAACATGAAGGATCTTTCGTCGTATGAATGTGTTCCCTGTATTTCAGCTAAACTTAAACGAGTGACTTACAAGCGTGATCCAGAGCGGAAACGCCGCCCACTAGAGAAGCTCTCAGTGGATTTGTGTTCGATCAATCAAAACACTGCCACCGGTGACAAGCAGTTCATGCTGGTGGTGGACGAGGCAACACGCTACAAGTGGTGCTTCCCGCTTACTACCAAAGATGAATCAGCCCTCCTGTTGATGAATCTAATTCGCCGCCTGACGAATGCGTTTCGAAGCCAGAGCTACAGCGTAGTCAACCCAGCTTGTCCTCTTCAACTAGGTGTCGTAAGAGATGGTATTTGTTTGCTATGCGCTTGGTTCGTAAGTGTTTACCAGGTTTCCGTGAGAGATACAGTGTATCTTGATTATCTCCACGTAGCAAAGGAACGTTACGGTGCCACCGCAACTCCTCGCACAAAACGACCACCCACAGGACGTCGCAGACGCCCTCATTCATGGCAATGTACTCAGCTTCAGTACTCGACTGGGCATTGATACCCTGCTTTCGAGATGCGTACGATATCACGTTGCCATCCAGTTAAGTCACGTATCCTGACACTGACTTCGAATCGTCGGGGTCGTTTGCGTAGTCTGAGTCTGTAAAGACAGTAATACACACGTCATTTCCTGCGATGGCGTCCATGTGCAACGCATAGTCCCTCGTCTGCAACAGATAGTGTAGTACCCGTTGGGCCTCCGCGTAATGACGTGGTGTGAAGTTCACCAGGAACTTGCCCAGGTGTCGCACAGCATGCGCGATATCCGGGCGTGAGCCCGAGACTAGGTACTGCAGTGCACCAACAAGCTCGCGATATGGCAAATCGGTGTCCTTGGATAGCTTGTTGACCATCACTTTTGATTCACTGGTTGCTTGGTGAGTCCAGCTATCATGGGCATTCTCCATGTGAAACTCCTTCAGCTTTGCTTCGATGTACGCACGCTGACTGTATACGATTTGGTTGTGGATGCTGTCCAATGTAATCTCGATGCCAAGTAGGAACTTCACTTCACCCATGCTTGTAAGGGTGAACTTGTCCTCAAGCTGCGCAGCAACTTCATCGCACAGGGCTTGAGCCCCCATCAACAGCAGGTCGTCGACGTAGACAGTCAGGAGCATGACGACTTCGTCGTCTTTGTACATGACGTACAAGCCATAAGTCACTATCTACCCGAGTGAATCCGATCTTTCACAGGAAGTCATGCAAGGTCTTGTTCCACACCGCCGGTGCTTGTTTGAGACCGTAGAGAGACTTGATGAGCTCACACACCATGTCTCCATTCGGACTACCTTCGTCCGACCCCACAGGAATCTCCATGTAAATCAGCTCTTCCAATGAGCCGTACAGGAAAGCCGTCTTCACATCATACTGCAGTACACACCATTCTCGCTTTCGAGCGTTCAGGATCGCTGCCCTTATTGTCTCAAATCGAATGACCGGTGCATATGTATCCACATAATTGATGCCAAATGTCTGCTTGAAGCCGTGGATAACCAAGCGGGCTTTGAACCGCTTGATTTTCCCTTGGCATCGCGCTTGACAGCATACACCCAGCGATTTGGGAAAACCGTTTGATACTTAGCCTTCACACGTGACACAAGTTTCCATGTGCCATGCTGTCGTAGTGATGCTAGTTCGTCCTCCATGGCAGCTTGCCACTCAGGCCACTGTTTACTTGCTTTGGCTTGCTTGTATGTAGTTGGTATCTTGATGTGTTCATGACAGAACCCACCACATACTGCCGGTGTCTTTCTCTCGCGGCGAGAAACTCCAGCCCTCGGTGCTATGGAGGCTGACACCTTCTTCGGTGGTTCATAGTCATCGCTGGACCCACTCACACCTTTCGCTTGCGCATTTTGCGCTTCTGTTTCCTCACCGATGTCCGCGGGACTGTCGGGCTTGGAGATTGCGACGCGCTGGTCGACTTCTGCACAGTGGCCGCCGAGGTTGACAATGCTTCAGGTGACTGGGCTCCCACTGGATCAATGCACACGTTCAACTCTGCCTCCGGCTGCAAGCCTCGTGGAGGAGGCGCTGCAGGCAATCCTGGTGCTGTGTCACCTTCAGGAAATAGTCGAGTCTGGAACGATGAAGCAATTGGAACAATCGGAATATCCGTAGGAAGATCGTAATTACCATGCTGATACGTGTTCATGAGTGTAAACTTCTCATGACAATACACATTGCCGCTGCACTTCGTGAAGATTTCACCTATCCTTAAATCCATCAGCTTGTACCCTTTTGTGGTGTTGCTGTAGCCGAGTAGCAAGCTCAACTCTGCGCGTGGGTCTAGCTTGGCCCGAGTAGCACGGGTTTCAGGAGGCACGTGCGCGTGCACAATTCACCCCAAAGTTTGCAGGTGACGCAGCACCGGTAGCTTGGTATACAGTACTTCGTACGGGGACTTGCTCTGCAATGGCTTTGTCGGCAATAGATTCAGTGTATCGACCACGTGGAGAAGAGCCTCTCCTCACAGCATATTGGTCTGGTTAGTTGCATGCAGCAACGCTCGAAGCCCAGGCAGCAGCCCGCTCAACCAAGCTATTCTCCTCAGGAGAGTAGGCATTCGTAAACTGCTGCGCAATTCCACGACGTTCACAAAATGCTTGAAGATCAGCTCCCTTGAATTCGCCACCCTGATCTAACGATCAATTTCGCCAAAAACAATATCTATCGCAGAGAAGGAGGCCATTGCCGTATTGAGAGACCAACATTATTGTTTATTTCCGATACACAGTGTTGAGTTGGCTGATCAATTCCAAGACAGCAGACGGGAAGAACGTGAAATGGGGGTTACTCTGTCTCACTGGAACCTAGAAGTACGAAAGATTGAAAGAGACGAGGACGGATTACCTGCAATCCTAGGCGCTGGAATCACGCCATGTACCAACCACCGGCAATACGGCTGACATCATGACTAAGGCACTCGGGAACGACAAGTTCGGCCGATTTCGTGATCGTATGAATGTTCTATCCCTAAAACAAAGTTCAGCCAAGATCGTTAGGAAGAAAAGGACTAGACTATGTCATCAATGCTTACGCTCTCAACCCTGCGTCTATTTCATGCAACTCTGCTAGAACAGCGCAGCCTGGTAACAGTACTCGTGAGGAGAGCGAGTGGAAGTTGAAGTGACGGCTGATGTGCTCAACGGCCGACGCGCTGCATCTCGTGCCGTGACGCCCGTGTGACCCCAATTGGCCCCCAATTCGATAGAGTCAGTTTGGAGCGTGAAGGTGCGGAGCTGTATAGCCGGATGATGTATACTAGCAGTTAAGCGGAGCCGTGATGATTATTCACCATGTCGGCCATTCACCAAGTCGACCATGCACCGAGTGACAGAGTCAACATTGACAAACAGACACCAAGTAGCCTAGTAGCGCACGCATTCACTAAGTAACATGTGGACACTCTGACCAGGAAGTCAATGGTATCATTAACTAGTGCATTGAAATTTGATCGTGGGCATAGAAGACGATCTACTCAACATAAGCTACCTTCAGCTTACACGCACATGCAAAGATAGCGGTATCGAAGACACTGCAGCGTCTTCTTGTCCAAATGGCCGAGCGGCTCACCTCTGCAAAACATCTCAAAAGCGAGTAGGACGTACACTCCGCAATTGTAGCTATCCGTCTGAATTCCCAATCCCGACTGGAAGTTTTGAACACGGAATCCTGTGTCGGCGCCTCTTGAAAACTCAAGCATCCACAACTTCAAGCGCTTTGCGCCTGTCAATGCTGTATTATCACGTTTCCTGAGCCTCCGGACGAGATTTTGCACGTCTTGATTAGTGGGATGACAGACCGAGTTCTCTTGAATGCACTTGAGGATCCGTTTCTTTCTGGCTCCCGCTTTCCGAAGTTCGTTCACAGTGCCCAACACTTCCGGTTCCAGCGCTGTCCTGTTGTACGGATAGTGTCTGAATGTCTGCTCGTGCAAGGAGTGATTGTGCACCAACCTAGCCAAAGTAATCCGCAACACAAATTCTCCATCCGACACCTGAACGCAAGCATTGATCTAAAAAGTAGCACAAATAGCAAGTAAACCCAATCGTCACCCAACTGGTACCCATCGAAAGCCCAACTTCATCCAACCGACACCCAACTGGGTAAGGAAAGAAAAACTTACCTGAGCATCGCAATCCAGGGCCCTTGATTGTATCCTCTTCCTCTTTCCTTGACCACGCGACCAGTACTTGTCCGCATGTGTGCATACAAACGTCTTGTCGTAGTTCTCCCACTCCCCAGAAGCAACGGCGTCTTGGACCCCGACGAGCGTATGATTTTGTTCCTCGCAGCCACCGTGTTGTTTGTACGCACGCGGAAGCTCTACAGCAATAACAAATAAATCAATATGAGCCCCATCTTCATTTTGCAACACGATGCGTGCGATGAATGCCTTCCGATAGCGTACCTGGTACGTTGCCTTCATGTATTCTTGTAGATATCCCTCCATGAGCCGAACTGCGTCCTCTCGAGTGGCACCGCTTCCGTTTCGTCGTCACCATCCTGGACACTGGAAGCAGGCTCAACCGGGCGGCTGTGCTTGGACTGCGACGTGTAACTGCTCCCACTGGACGTCTCCTCTGCCGAATGGACCCACTCGTCATCACTGCAGGCGTCGGTGCCCGCGTCGCTCCTGAATGGAGCCTGCGGCGGCGCCCGCACCGCCGTTTTAGTACGCAGATCGCGCCCCATTTCGATTCCCCCTCGCTGATTATTTTCTAAATGAGTGGCGGGAGCGGGGTATACGTGGGGTATACACAACGGATAAATTAGAATCAGATATAGAGGGTAGGTAAAATTCTGATCCGATATTCACCTAACCCAGTTGGGGGCAGCTCATTCTCACTTTGTGATGACCAGTTGAAGTTGGGCGTTATACTCCGTCTTCTCGACGGTATACCGGTATTCCATCGCGTGCCTTCTTTTCCGTCTGCTTAAATTAATTCTCATTTTGTGAGTTCCATAACATGTCGGCGCTGGACATTAACTGGCTGCGTCCTGCGTCTCCTAACGGCCCCAAGCCGCTCCAGATCCTGCTGGAGTGGCTCTCGCACAACGCAGCAGAGTACCACGCGTCTACCGACCAGAGCGAGCTGCTGGGCGGCCTCTGTATGGAGCTAAACGCGCGTCAAGTCACGTGCGACGTGGACCAGATCGTGGACTATATCAGTTACCTGCAAGAATTGATCCAAGGACATCGACACCTGCCGAAAGAACTGAAGCCATTCCAAGAAAACCTGCAAGAATTTTTATTTTTAAATAAAAATAACGAGACAGGTCCGGTGGTCCAGATGAAAAGAAGATCCATCGCCGTCGCTCCACTCGGCTGTCGTGGCTCAAGATATCAACTTCTGGAGGGGCCAGTGCCATGGAGATGCTCGTGGAGTGGCTGGGGACACATTATACGGCCTATGCCCATGCCAGTAAGAGAGGCGAGAAAGGCCGGATGCTGGAGAGGTTGGTGAGGGACATGCAGGCTGCAGGCCATCACGAGTGTGCCGTGCACCCGCTTCGAGCCAAGATTGATGCTCTGCAGAGAGAAGTACGAGGAGAGAAGAACCGGTCCACCGCTTATGAACAGTTTGGAGCAGTGCTGGAGGAAATTTTCACGGTCGGAGACGCTGCCGAGGAGCAGGAAAACGTGGAGACGAACTTGAAAACTGAGGATTCTATTATGGAAGAGGTGGGAGAGGTGGAGAGGGGTCAGGTGGATGCGAGTGTACTGCTTGGTGAAAGTCCCAGTTTCGACCAGGCGGAGGAAAAGACGTCGGGTGGCTCTCTTGGACGACTAGCGTGGATGAAGCCGTCACTGTCAGGAGGCCCAACTGCTATGGAGATTTTGGTCGAGTGGCTGCAGCTCAACTACGCCACGTACACTCACGCGACCAAGAAAGGGAGAAAGGCAGAATGCTCAACGGACTTGTCCAACGGATTGAAGACGCGGGACATCGTGGGTGTGCCTTGCACGGTCTACGAGCAAAAATCGATAGCTTGCAGAGACAGGTTGAGGGAAGAATGCGCCCTCTGCAGCTTTTGAGCAATACGGCCCCATTTTCCGGAAAGTCTTCTCGGGCACAGATGACGCTGAGCATGACGAGCATAGTGCAGTGTCGCCACCTTTTACGGCCGAGCATGATGAGCCTAGTGCAGTGTCGCCACATGCTACGGCGGAGCAAGGCGATGACGAGGAATCAAGCGATAGTGGTGATGAAACGATGGAGGAACCAATTCCTGAAAGCCTTCTGACGGAACAGGTTGCTTTCCAGACCGCTGAAAACAGCTTCATCAACAGTGTCGACACACAAGAAGCTTTCAGCAGTCCGAGTCCAGCGCCCATTTCGTTTGACATCGAAGTCGCAGACGAGGAGCAGCTTGAGAAGGCCGATTCCCCGCCAAAAGTGACCGAAGAAAACGTGGCATTTTCAAATTCTCCATCGACGAGCGAGATTGTACGCATTGCAACCTTGCTTCGCGAGCGCCACGATCTTCTTCAACGGGGCGTGCCTCAGGACCAAGTCGACAAGTTCCTTCCGCTTCCCAATGTGTGAAGCCCATATCACCACAACGCGGGATCGACGCCACGAGTTCTACAGAACCTGTCAGTCCCATGCACAACTTGAGTTTAGTTTCGCTATCATTGATTGTCTACTTCATCCAGGGTATCAAGAACGTCAATACTTCCATGGTCTCATATATATTGTTGATCGATACGCCAAACACACTATTGCATCACTCTTCTACCAATGCCCGGACTTTCCAAAGCGCTGCAGTGGGAAAATGAAAGCACAAGTACAACTGAAGAGACTCCGAAATCAATTCAAGAGAACTCAACATCATTGACATTTTGTTCCCGTGGATAACTAACTCAGCTTGGAGGAACTAGAGAAGCATACTGGTGTTGCGCGTGATAGGAAACAGCTGAAAGAACCTGCTGCGCCAACTACGAAGTCGATACTTTGCTTCCTAAACCTCCTCTAAACATTATTGATTTGTACCAGCTCAGTCTGAAAAAATCGAGATGCACACACAAGTTGGCCTCAACAGGAAGAAACTCGAGAATCAAGGCGTCCTTGTGCCTACGTTAAGACGAGAAAGAAATCATGACGGCGCAGGTCAGAGTGCAATTTGGAAGAGATCGAGGTGCTCACGCAGCTGGAAATCAACCGCAAATCTCTCATAAGGAGATTGAAAAATGCATACCATTGAAAAGCAGGGATCAGCGAACCAACTACATGTAGTGTTGCTTATTCAAGGTCTATGAAAAACGTGCAGACATGGTTGAAGGAACATCGACTCGTCCCACAAATTCTTTCTCCAACGTCTTGCATTTTGCAAGCATGAGCCGAGCTCCTCCCCGCTACAGCCAGAGGCACTTCAATTGGGGTGAACCTGTTGCCTCGGATGGCTCAATTCCCCTCGACTACGTGATGGCGTGGCTCAAGAACAACCTAATCGACTTTCGCCAAGCTGCTGACAAAGACAAAGTGTTGACTCCGTTGTGCCAAGACCTCAATCAACGTGGAATCAAGTGCACAGTTACGAATATTATCGTGGAATTTGAGTGCTTGACTCGGACTGCTTGGCGCAACCGCAAGTCGGTCACACAGGACATGTACAACCAGGATTTGTTCGAACACTATTTCGATGAGCAGGAAGCTGACCTAGTGCACCGTCACCGGGAATCTCACATGCATGAACGAAATAATGCCATCTCTCAGACGGAGGAACAGCCCACTGAAAGTACACGCTCACAGTGTTTACGATGGCTGGAGGCTTCGTCTGCAGGTGGTCCATGTCCAATGGATATGCTGGTCTCCTGGTTGCCAAACAACTTCAAAGCGTACAGAAAAGCGGACAAAGCTAGACGACGCGGATTGCTGAAACCACTTTGTGACAAGATGAAATGTGCGGGTCACTCTGCTTGCTCTGAAATGAGGATTGCGGCGAAGATTCACGAGATATTCAACGAATTTAAGCTGGAACTGCAGGGCGATCATAATCGGAAGGAATTCTTCCGTCTCTACCGTGACTTTTTCATGAACTTGTTCGGGTACGTGAGAGAAAATGCAAACGATCAGAACCTACCAAGATGGAGCCGCCGTCAACGTAGTCACAGCAGAGAGAGTACTCACTCGTCAGCTCTGGATAATAGCGGTGTCTCGGATCATGATGTGACGCAAGCTGTTGAAAATAATAGCGACCACGTCGACATGCACGACAATGACGGTGATATCAATACCAGCCTAGATGTTGAAGAAGTTACCCACAGGACGAATGAAAACGGCACTCAACAACCAACTGAAAACAAACAGGTCCATCCGACAGCGGGCGTGGGTCGTCGTTTGTTCAGCTTAGAAGAGCTGGCTAGACGTACTGAAGTCGTACTTGGGCGGAAAAAGTTGCAAGATGCAAACATCCCCGATGTCGTGGTTGATTTTTCCTTCCTAAGCCTGAAGCGTGTCCGACTGATACGTATCGTTTTGGTCTCGAAGGCATCGAGATACGCACTCAAGTTGGTCTCCACAGAAAGACACTCGAGGATCAAGGCATCGTTGCCGCTGAAATTGAGGCCCTGCTCCCTTTGCCGACGCTAGGACAAGAGGTAAACAAAGATGGCGAAGGAAAAAGTGCTGCTTATCCATTCCGTTTGGAAGAGATTAAGGTGCTGACGCAGCTGGGAACCGCCCGTCAATTTTTGCGCACATCAGGCGGCTCAGAGGGAGATATTGAGGAAAGCTTACCTCTGCCTGCCTGAATTCGTCTGTGGAATGGTTAAATCCACGCTTGTTTTGTTTTCAGTGAGATTCATTAATGTCACTTAGTGCTTTGCCTAACGATTTTCTTTGTTTCCAGTCCCTATCATGATACTTGTGTTTTCGCCGATATTGGTTTGCTAATTTCCCTCCAGGAACGTCAGCGTCCACCATAATGGGAAAGACCAGGTACGCCTTTATCTACATACTACAACTACCCCATAACATCTAACACTCAACTACTTTTAGGACGGAACACTCTCGAGAAGTACGCGACTTGTGTGTGGAAACACGTCAGCAAGGATTAACTTTCCAAGCTATCGCCGACGAGCTCAAATTACGCCTGTCTAGCGTTAAAACGATCGTCGCAAACGCAAAACGCAATGGCCACACGAACTCCAAACAACGTTCGGGACGTGCCCGCAAAACGAGCATCCGTCAAGACCACCAGATCGTGAGAAAGGCAAAAAAGTCAACAACTTAGTGTTGCAAAACTTACACTTATGGTCAAAGAAGACCTCGGCACGACTGTTTCTAAGCAAACTGTACGCAACCGCCTTAAAGAGTGGGGATTACATGGTCGTCAGGATTTATTAGAAACTTATTTCCAAGGGCAGGAGACGGACGAACAAGCCACGGAAAGGACAGATTCACAGTGGCTGGAGACTTCGTCTGGCGGTCCGACTGCAATGGATATACTGGTCTCCTGGTTTCCGCACAAGTTCAAAACGTACATTGAATCGGACAAAACGGGTCAAAGTGACTTGTTGAAAGCGCTTGGCGACGAGATGAAACGTGCGGGGCCCTTAACTTGCTCGGAAACGAAGATTGCGGCCAAGATTTTCGAGATATGTAGTGAAGTCGAGCTGGAACTGAACGTTGATCATGATCGAAAGGAATGGTTCCGACACTTTTTCATGGACTTTTTCGGCTACGATTAGAGCAATCCAAGATGGTTCTGTCGCCGAGATCGTAACAAAAAGTGTATCCACACGTCACCCTTGGATAATAGCGGTGTCTCGGAACGCACGGCCAATGATGTGGTGCAAGCTGTTGAAGACAACAGTCATGAAAATGGCGGTGATAGTGATACCGATATCACTATCACGCTAGCCCACAGGACGAGCGAAAACGGCACTCAACCACTACCTGAAGACAAGCACGTCAATTCGACAGCGGACATGAGTCGATGCTCGTTCAGCATGGAAGAGCTGGAAAACGTACTCGAGTCGGGCTTGGAAGGAAAAAGATGCAAAATGCGAGCATCCCTGATTTCGTCGTTGACCTTTTCCTTCCGAAGCCGGCAGCGTATCGATTTGGTCTGGCAGATATCGAGATGCGGACTCAAGTTGGCCTCAGCAGAAAGAAACTCGAGGATCAGGGCGTGTTTGCAGCTGAAGTCGACATCCTGTTGCCTTTGCCTTCGCTAGGACAAGAAAGAAACCAAGAGGACAAAGGAGAAAGTGCTGGTTATCCATTCAGTTTGGAAGAGATTGAGGTGCTCACGCAGAGGGGAATTAACCGTCAAGTTTTGCGCAAGGAAGGTGTCTCTGAGGGGAGATCGATGCCTGCTTGCCTCTGCCATCAAGAATTTCGACTAGCAATGCGTAGAACACTCAGCATTAAACGGTTGAGAAAGTGCAGTCTTCTCTTCCATTACATTTGTGGCAGAAGGCAATGGAGCTGAAAATCTGGTATCGTTCAGCGTATGCGCTCCATGTTCGTGCAGTGCGCTCCGTTTCAAGTGATAGGATTCAAGTCATTGACGATTTTCGGAGGGCAGCCGTGGAAGAGTGTGCAGACGAACTGAATGGTCAAGGTGTTCAAGAACATGGCAGCGTTTTCGAATCGTGTACAGTGTACTTCGAAGTTAGTTTTCTGCTTGTGCAAGTGTTTAGACCATTGAGCTCACAGTCTGTAAGTGACAGAAGAAACCGGAAACCAATTTCTACTATGCGTGCCCACACTTGATCCCTAAATAAATGACTGTGATCACCATATATGCCACCCTTTTTCTTCGATTCGGAACATGCAACTTCATGATTCTCCTCGCCAAGCAGACTAGCAGCAGTAGCGTGCGGCTTCTAGTTGTAGAAGGTGCCCAGTCCTACACCTCAGCTGACACCTTGGTCTCCAGCAGGTCCTTCTTCGACACGTTGTAGGCAGACATGGTCTCGTCAGCGTCCGGAACCTCCTTGTCGATATCGAGGAACTGGGGCATGACAATGTCCTGGTCGTTCTCGCACGACGCCTGGACATGCAGCACCGCCAGCCCCGCGACTTCTACCGGCTCTTTGTACACGTGGATCTGGAACGACTGGTTCTCGTACAGAAAGCACATGCGCTGCTGCTTGATGACATTTCGCGACGGGTCGGAGCGATGTCGGACCGCGTACGAGTACTCACGAGCACTGAGGACGCGTTTCAGATGCACCCTGATGAATAAAACATGAATATTTAGCAAGAATACAGTATTTTGCACCATTTGTAGTGAGTAAAAAACCATAAACCAAGAGGAATTTAAAGCAAAACGTACGCATCGCCAGTGTCAAGGTAGCGAACGGTAGTCATACCATAGGCAGGGATACCGTATTGCGAACGGCATCGCACAAAAGAATAATCCTTGCTCGTTTCTAACATAGAAAACAAGTTAGTTTTAAAAATGATTTTTGCGCAAATGACGTTTTGCGCAAATTATTTTTGCACAAATGAGTGCAAATGTTTTGCGCAACGTACTTGCAGCTTCGGGTTTCAGGTAAACCTTTTCCACCTCGAAATCTTCGTGGTGGAACGGGATTTCGACCGGAGTTTTGGCCAGTAGGTACTTCCTGGACGCCTTGACCGTCGTGGGGATGCCGCAAAGGCCCGCTGCCGTGTCCACGAGTCGTTGCATTTTGCCCTCGAACGTGGTCGAGTTATCTGCAAAAGTGCAAAACATGAGATACATCACTGGATCATTTGCACCATTTGCGCAAAAAGTTGCACCAACCGAAGACGTAGAGTTTCGGGTGCCCGATCCACGCGAGACACGTGCGCTTGTCGATGGCTCGAGCCTGGTCGATGGACTCGATGCGGATGCCGTTGTTCTCCAGCGAGTAAAACTTCTCGGCGCCGTGAGCTGCCGTCACCAAGTGGAAAATGGCAATGTAGCGCCTGCAACAAGTGCAAAAGTTTAGCGCAAAATAGTTGCGCAAAAGAATTTGCACGCACGTGTCGCGCAAAGTGACGGTGTCTAGGTCGTGCTCGAGCTTGAGCTCTTCCCACTGTTCGGGCGTCATGTAGGCCGAGCCGTCCATCACCCCTCGGTCACACAGGATCACGCAAGGCTTGCCACTGTCCTGCGCCAGCGAATAGAACGAGTCTTCCAGCGAAATTTGCAGGTTGAGAATTTGCCATTGGAAGTTGAGAATATCCTTCTCCTTGAGGTCGCTGTAAAAATAATTTGCGCAAAAATAAGTGCAAAAGTCAGTCAGTTAGCGCGACAGTGCAAATTGCGTTTGCGACGCACAGGAAGAAGGCGCCGCCAGTCTGCAAAAGCGTCGAAGCTTCGGGCACCACATACACGCGAAAGCCGCGGTCGCGAAAGAACGTCGACAGTCTGCAACAGTGCAAACGTGCAAATTAGCGCAAAAGACTGCAAATGACTGCAAAAGTTTTGCACCTGTCCAGGGACGTGGTTTTGCCCGCACAGGGGCCGCCCGTGAGCACGAACTTGTAGATGGGCGCAATGTCCTTCTGGCCACTCTGCAAAGGGCTCAGCATCGGCAGAGACGCCTCCGTGGCGCGGTCCTGCGACCACATTTTGCCCTTGCCCATGCTCATCACACACAAGAAGTTTTTGCGCAAAAGCGATAAAGCCGGCAGACGGGATAATCCGTTCGCACTACAGTCAAAACTTGGATTAGAAGGATAAAATCTAGATAAACGTATACAGTATAAATATTTGGTTGGTTTATAGATTAGACATTATCCGAGCGAGATGATCTGTTTCACCAGGGTATAGGTTGTAGGTTGTTCTAGATACGTGCGAAAACGGTACTATAATCCGACCCGCACCATCCGTTTTAGTAATTTGCGGCTTCAACTTTGGAGTAAACATGCAACTCCGAAACTACAAATTTAGGATCTTTTGTATTGCGATAAACGAAATGTCCGTAAATGTATTCTGGATATTTTGCACCTCAAAACATCTATAATACGGATACTTAAGTACTAGCGAAATCCTCTCAAAAGGGCATCGTGTGCACGAATCCGTCGAATGCGCACAAAACGGAGCTGCAATTCGTAGATCTTTCGTCCAAAACTGGCGGGGGAGCGACGGATACCGTTGGCTGAAATGCGTCAACACAATTTGTTTTGCACGCATGCGTCGTGCAATATCGAGTGCTTGGCCCACTGTACTGTGTTTCTTCATCATCGCATCCTGTTCCATTGAGTCGTCGAAAGTCGCTTCGTGCACTAAAAGTTCGGCATCCAAACCTGCAAAAGCGACAATTTAATGACAAATTGTATCAAATGTCATAATCGCAAGGGACCTTACCTGCCAATACGAGCTCGTTACAGGGTTTCGTGTCTCCAGAGTACACGAACTTCTTCCCACCGTCAAGTGTTAGCACCAACCCGTACGAATCGTAGCAGTGAAACACTCGAACACTCAGTAAATTGGTCACTGCATACCCAATACTCGACAATAGTTGGTATCGCAGAGGGTGACGTGGATGGTTGAAATCCGAACAAGTTACCAACTGGATCAATTGACGGTCGGAATCGGTGCAGAGGAACTGAGGCAGCCAACTCGCCACGTACGAAAGCACCGACTGAGGTGCGATAACTACCAGTGGCTTTGGACTCTTGTGATTTCTGAGAAAGTACCAATATTCGTACAGCACACGCACCAACCCACAATGGTGGTCGGCGTGGTTGTGGCTGATCCAGATGCACCGCAAGCCGCCAATGCGTCGTGACACATTAGAACCAAATTGACGCCATAGTTGACCGAAAGTTCCTTCGCCGCAATCCACGATCATACTTTCCACGTCAGCAGAATTCGTTCCGGACAGTTCAAGGTACATTCCGCTACTTGCACGAAGCTTGGAGGGAGCAGCACTACCCGTTCCGAGCACCACTAACTTCCTTGCTGAAAGGATATTCTGGCTAATGCTGGGTTGAGTATCTACGCTTTGATCTGTTGTGTTGTCCGCCTCGTCCTCATCTCGGTCTTTGTTTGCCCTCTGATGCCAACCAGTTCGTTCGTAGTTGAATCCTAGCTGCAACGTCTTTGGATGCATAAGGCAGAACTGCAGTTTGCTTTGAGCAATATGGGCTTCACCGTCACATCCCTCAATTCGCTGTGCGATTTGACGTCGACATGGTGATTCAGCAGACCATGATGCGTCCTCCAAGTATTTTATGAGATTTAGCATTGCTGGTGTTGCAGTTTGCTTTGGGGTGAATCCTGTAGCCGAACTGTTCTGCAGTTCCATTCGTACCGCAGCCTTTGCAGAGGAAATGAACGCGTGGCTGAATGCACCAAGTGCGACTGATTGAAGTGCAGCGCCGTCGAAAATCAACTGTTCTGGCCGTGAACTCGTCCAGTAGAGACTCGCCATCCATTGCTTGTACCTGGCACAACACAATATCGTTAAAATGAGTACGAGACAATGCTTTTGTAGAAACTTCAGCCGCACCTTGGTTGAGATTGCACGTATGCTGGGCTCAGGTGTACCACGAGCGAAGGAAAATGAACATTACAGGAGCCACACGGAGTAGTTTGTGTTGTCGCTGAGAACTTGTGCTCTAAATCGGCGATATTGTCCAGAGTGCGGCAGTCTACTATCCACACCACTGGATACGGCTCATACTGGAATCTATTCGACATGGAAACAGCCACATCAAATATCAAGTTAGTAAATAACCTTGACCTTATTCACACGCACACAGATGAAGCACTCACTGTAGAACGTAGCACAGGGAACTGGATGCATCTTCTGGAGGTGGGGTGTTTGTTTCCTTGAAAGTATCTTCGTTCGTGTGAATCTTGGGAATCTGATTTTCAGGTGGTGTTTCGTGGTGAACATCGCCCGCATCGAGCATTTTTCTTTTCTTACTTGGTGCACCACTCTCGTCAGCTGCAGAGCGTCTGCTTGATATTGAAGCGATGAGATTATCTCCATACTTTTTCATCAGCATTTGCTTAAGCGTGTCTTCTCGCCCCGAGAACTGCCGCAGTACTTTGTCTACATGAGAGAGCTTTTCTGGTTGGTGCTCTCCGTAAAACTTTTCCAGCCACCTCCGATCGAGTGGCCTCTCTGCGTAGTCAAATGGACTGACATCATCATCACTATCGCTGTCGGACGAGGAATCGGAACTCGAAGATGCCTCAGCGGCAGTATCGCTAGACTTTGCGCCAGTTTCATCCGGAATGTCGCCATACTTCGCACACAATTGAGCTTTTAAATCCGCGTAGCGTCTACGGTACTGATTCAGGACGACGTCAACATAGGGAATCTTCGCTGGTACTTTCGCAGTGTAGTATTGTACGAGCCACGTTCGCCATTGCTCGTGCTCGTCGCTTTCATCATCACGCCTGCGTCCAACTTGGCTGTCATGAACCTTTCTAGCGCCAGACACCGAAGTCTCCGTTAAATCTTCTTTCACTTGTCGTTTTGGGGCGTCTTTCTCACAAAGTAGACAGCTTTTAAACGTAGCAATTTCAGCATCCCTTCCCAGCGCAATTGGAATGATCAACACGTGCTGATCAGTCCGTTCGTCTCCTTCACTCCACGTTTCGCACTCAATCGATGCATCTCCACAGTCTCCATCCTCTGCATTGCCGATTTCCACACACTGAATCTTCGGATATTTCCTCCGCACAAAGCTTCGAATAGCTCCGAGAAACCCTCGCAGACCCACAGGTCCGTGAAGTGTCAACATCGCTGCTCCACACGATCCAAGCGCAAAAATGACGCCCGGAACGCCACTCACCGACTGCTCCAGCAAATAAAATACAACGTTAACATTGCAAAACATAGACAACCTTTCTGCAATTGCAAAGCCAGCACCTTAACGTCAAAGTGCGTGAAGTACATGGCGTCTAACGAACTGAGCTTGATGCCGTTCTCTCCAGCCAATCGTTGTGTCCCTTCTCCACAATTGAACAGGTACCTCTTGAGCACTTTCACGTCGTCACTATACAATCCATGACGCTGTACAGAGAACAGTAACGAAGGCTCCGTGCCATCGGATCCAGTCCCAATGACTTCAGCAGTCACAGATATCCGCGTCATGTTTGACTGGAGGTGCCGTTCGTACTTAGGCTCATGGTCGTCGCATCGTTGGACGAGATGGCTACAGATTCTATTTTCGGGAAAATGGCTACACATTCGACTTTTTGTTGTTGTTGATGTTGGCACTTCTATTTGAGCGATGAGTCTCCAGGAAGAGCAGACAGCCTCGCGTGAGTTCGTTTTGGCTCTACTGAAAGGTCTGGAGACTCGTGCATCTACACCGAAGGAGTTGGAGATCGTGGTGGAGCAGATTCTGCCTGTACTTGTCCCAGGTGAGTTGTTGGATCTGCGTTGGTCGAGTGGAATAGTTGTTGATTCAGGGGTATGTAGCGATTGTGCACTTGCTAAAGGCTGTGGAAGCGAGCGAAGGGCAGGACGAAGACGGTGAAGATGGACGTCCGCCTATCCAGCCGTTGGATCACTTGGCACGTTTCTTGATGCGCCGAAACCCACGCCACACGGAACCTGTACGTCCAGAAGTGTGCACGATTGCCAACGTTGACGAAGTGAGGACAGGCAGCGAACTCACTTTTACTTGTTGGTCATATGATGAACAGACCACGGAGATGATCGAATTGCAAGCGCTGGCTCGCAGACTTCTGCGAAAGTGATGTCTTCTTGTAATGCCTCATACAATTACCAATGGCACCTTAACACCAAACAATGCAACGTATAAATGCCTTGGATTGCTTCTTGTCAGCACTGAACAACTTGCTTCCTACACGTCAGCATCGACTTCATCCTCTCCATCTCGTTTCGGCTACGGTGACGGCGAGCGAGACATCATTCCCGGTGAAGACTGCGGTGAAGCCGATGGAATCGACGAGCCCGAGTTGGCAGACGCATCATCGTCGCTGACAGAGGCTGACGAGTTTTCAGCCGACTGCTGTTTCGAATCGTTGCCACTGGACTGCTGAAGACTGGTTCCTGGGGCTGCAGTCGGCGCCGGAGTCGGCAAGAAGGCAGGGTCCAGTGCATCCAGATTGAAGCTATCGTCGGCGTCCAGCATGGGCAGGTCGTCGAGAACCATCTCCAGTTGCTCATCCGACGACACGTCAACCATCATGTGGCTCGACACGAGCGGCAGCATCGGCATCACGGCCGGCGGTGCAGCCGCAGGAGTAATCTGCACAGCTTCAGCTTTCACCGCAGACTCCACGACAACCTGAGCTGGCGTCGAAACGGATGCAGCAACCGGAAGCTCTTGCTTGACGGGCGCAGGAACGTCAGCCACCAGGGTCGTAGCTGCAACAACAGTCGTCTCCAATGCTGTTCCATCAGGAGATGGCATTGGCAGGGGCGTTCGCACCACTGTAGTCTCCACCGTCGTCTGAGCAGGCGACGAGAGCCGCGATGAATGCTGCAATAATAAGGACAACAGTACAGCAAGTTAAAGACCAGGTCACGGTTAAAACCATTGAAAAAGGAAGAAATGCGTACGACGCGCACGGGAAACTCAGACAGCAGCTCCAACGGCGCAGCCAGATGCTGACGCACACTACGCGTCATGCGTCCCACTTCACCTGCTCCTCGCTTGCGTCCTATAGCAATTAACAGTCAGCATTTAGATCTACCACAAGGTTCTAGTACACCTCCTCACCCTTCGACTTCTTGAACGCTCCCTTCTGCAGCGCCTCCGTCGGGTTCTACAGAAGCAGATAGTCGTAAGCTTCCTTCTTCGAATAAATTACTTCGCAAGGTGTCGAACCTCCTGGTCTGGAGCACAAAAACAGCAGAAAACAGCAGAAAAACAGCGTCAGCTTCTTCCTTCGATGGCAACTCGAAATCTGCATACCAGGAACCCATTTAGGGATGGTCAGGTGGCCCACACTCTTGAGCTGCTTGGACCATTTACGCGTACGGATGTCCGCGATGGGCGCCCCGGTAGAGCCCCGTACGCCGCGTGCACTCGAGACGCCCGAGCTGCCCTCGACATGCTTTGATAGTGTAGTTCGATGACTGGAGAGGGAGTACCGTGGGTAAGTTGTTAAGTACGTTTTAAATTCCAATTCGCACTTAGGAAATACTACTAGACACGCGCCGCCCTGTCCCAACTTCAACGTGCGGCGTCGCTTCGTCTATCGGCCCAGGTACTACTTTACAGTATACCCACTGCAAGGAATTATGAACTACCGGTATCTGTATTAAATCCATTGCAGACGTCCTGCCAATAAGCCTTACCGGTACCTGTACCGGTATTTTAAAAGAGATCCTTCGGCTTGCTTAGCGTTGAATGACCAAACCCATAGAACAAACGAGACATCAGTGATGACACCTTTGCAGACGCGGCTTACGAGCTCTGCCCAGCCTCAAGGGAACGCCAACCAGCCAGACAGGAGAGGTTAAGATACATGATATTTGTTTGTGTGGTCTCGGCGGCCGCTTGTCTTGGGCGCTCGTCCTGCTTTAAATATAGCGGCTATCTAATTGTCACCTCGTACGGCTTTTCACACTACTGCACGGCACCTTGGCTTATATACTTGCTACTGATACTTGTATCCACTGTGGAACATTCCTCTTCACCCGAGGATCACACGTTGGTGCTCGGCCAACAAGTCGGCCAAGCGGAAGAGCTGGTGCAGTCGTGGACGTACGTCCTCGACGTCACGTAGACTGGCCAGCACCTTTGCTAGTGACTCGAGCGTACGGTCACTAGCGTCGTCGTAGAAACTGGGCACGGGGATGCCGTTGCTGGGCTGCATGAGGAAGGACACGGGGTTGTTGTCGACGAGGATGACACGCGACAGGTCTCCGCCGCGCACCACGCTCAGGTCCTTGAGGAACATGCCCTTGCGTTGCTGACAGGACTCGCGGAAGAAGCGGCCGGCGAACAGGTTGCCCTTGGGGTCCAGCTCGTCCAGAATGGGCTTGCCGTACGCTTCCAGCCCCGCCGTGAACACGTACACATCGTAGTGCTTGGCTGCTTCTTCCAGGAAGCGGTCGAGGCCCGGGCGCTTGTTCACGACGGCGCGTTCTCCGTCGTCCATGACGATCTCGAACGAGTCGGTGAAGTCCTCGAGCTGCTCGGGGCGGAACTCGCTCTGGCGGTACTCGACTTCGTTCTGGAATTTGCTGTGCACGAGACACTCGTCCATGTCGAGCACGAGGGCCATGCGCTCGGTGGCGTGGCTGCTGCGCTTCTTGGCGGCCGCCACTTGGTCAGCCAGTCGCGACCGCGTCACGCGGGGCTCCATGGGGTACTGCACGACGGTGGCGCTCATTTTTGGGCTCTTGGCTACGTGGTGACTGGAGACGTGCGCGTTGAAGGCAAAAAGCGAAAGTGAATGTCAAGGACGGAGGCGGTGATTCCTTCTCGTAATTTCTAACAGCAGCCAGAAACAGGCGAAACGGCCTAACGGTAAATTACGGGAATTCAACAATGGGCGAAGATAAGAAGGTGAATGACTTGCGGGTTGTATGCGGTCGCTAAAAGCAGGATGCGCTCTCAACTGCAACGGCCCAGCTGCGAGGAGGTGGAGTTCTCTAAATCTCCGCCGTAAAGCTCGAGCGGCTAAAACGCTGCTACTCTAATCCGACCCACCAAAATGCTGTGTATATAGCTCACGCACGGCATAAAGCTCACGCGGCATGATCGCTTGCGTTCGCGTCGACGGTCGAGGAAATCGCAATGGCAGCCCAAAATGACGCACCTCGAAAGGTCATTTCGAAGCACCAGCGGTAAGCTAACCGTCATGACGCCGTAACCGCCGTCGGAGCATAGTGGGCCCAAGTGAGAAAAGCGCGTGTTTCGGCCGCGTTTTAAACCTGGCGGACGCTGATTGGCCCGCGAGCTCAACCGTTGCCAATAGCTGAACCCGAGCCCCGGCCAATCAGCGCGCGCCAAGAATAAAATGCGCTGAGCACCCGCCCAACGTGGATTCTTCCACCACGTTGAAGCTGCCTGTCCTCTCAAGAGCCATGGGCTCTACATATGTATTGTACTGCATCGGACTCCGAAGAAGCGCTGTTTGCTATCGCCGTCTGTATTTATTTACCCGTGGCGAGTCGCCACTAACATTAGGCGTAGTCTCGCCACTAGGCCTTGTCGCTGTGGGCCTCGACACACCCATGCACGCGCAGTCGGCCAATCGACGCGCTGACGTACGTCGATCCGGGCGTGTTAAACGCTGGTATCCGCTATTTCGAACAATAGGTCCGCTATTGCCGAGGCCTGTCCTCATTCGAGTTAGCTGGACTCGGCTTCAGCGCATATGGGCCACAACCACAGGACGCTAAAGGTGCTAAAGCTGCAGCTTGCATCACCTGCAGGCAAACTTCAAGGCCGCAGGTTATCAGATCCCGTGCTCAGAGAGCGCACTCACCATCCGCAAGGCTAGTGAATGCAAAACAGCAGGGTTCGCTGACAGACGGCGATGGTTTCTTGCAGCACCACAGTGACGGCAGTACCGTGTCTGACGGGATCACGGCAGTGACTGTTCGTTTCGCCACGAACGGCCGAGCGTTTGCCACGACACTCTGCTGGGACTGCGCCTGGATTTGCAGGTGCGGCCATGGGACAGCCGTTGGCGACAGCGTGTTGATTCAGTGTGCAGGTGCTCTCATGTCATCAAGCTGCTCCTGTTTGAGGTGCCATGCTGCAGAACAGAGCACAATCCTGCCGATGTCCTGGATGAGAAATGCAGTGTATCTTGCGTGCCTGCAGGCTTGGGTTGTGCAGACTGCGCCAGTTGATGGAGAAAGCTCAGTCTCGCGAGATCTGCACTGCAAGCCACATCAAAGGACCCCCGCATGATCGAAATCAAAACCATTGGTTGCTTTATTGGTGTCGTAGTGCAGCGCTCGCTATTGCCCAGCCTTACCAATGGCAATGGCAATGACAACGCTATACCGTTGGCGTTCCGGGCAGTATTTTTCTGTTTTCTGCTTCGTTTCGCTGCGTTTCGATGCTCGTTACAACAACACATAAGCTTCATTCGCTTCGTCATACGTGAGACTGTGCAATTTTTCAACGTGAGGTAATTTGCAAGCCCTTGATGATCAAGTTGATCGGAGAACATGGCGTAAGACCATGGCCTTTTGCTGACAAACAACGCTCGCGCCCGGCATTGCTTTCGTATTCAGACACAGAGACCGAATAATGCAGATTACGAGACCTTGGAGCAAATGAGGTGCGATCTGTGGTGCGATTTTGTAAAATCACATATCCGTGTGGGAGTATTTTGCGTTTTTTTTTAATCTTCTGCGGATAGGTCAACCGCCTCAAATATAATAATAATCGCTCCCGGTTATCAAATATAGCAGGGTTTTGAAGCTAATTTGTTGAAGTATCCAAATCGTATTACGACAGAAATGCAAGGATTCAGACCTCATTGAGGACAACACACCTCTATGATATGATATCACTTTTAATAGATGATTTATCCAAACCGTTCCCGCAGCGTCACGGCGAAGGCAGGGGCAGAGGGCCCCCGCCGGAGACGAAAGCGTGAGGGCAACACGTGAGGCCGGAGGTTCTATCTCTATATCGCGAGCGAAGCGAACCGCGGGGCGCCCAGCCAAGCGCGGCGCGGCTGGTCATTCATAAATTATTAGAGTTTTTTTATGTCTTATCATGACGCAAGCTAGGTCAAAACATTACATTTGCCAAGTCAAATGATTTGCTGTGTGAAATTACTGTTAATGCATGTGTTTACCGCCTTCTGTCATATATCAGGTTCGATAGGTATTAGATTTACTCCATACATTTTACTGACTACCACGTCGGTGGATCGACTTCGTATCAGATATAGCAGTGTATCAGTTTTGTTAGGTATCATTTAGGACAGGTTAATCTGTATTAGTTATGCTCCATAAATAATGTATTGCAGTCCCTTATTTAATCACTCATCCCTTCTTAAACTCATACAGCGTTTGTACTGGTTTACCAGGGGTATAGAAAGAGGTACTGACTAGTGGTACAAAACAACACATCCCCAGGATAAAGAGGGTGAAAGCACCCCGCTCGGCAGGCCGAAACAACGCCTGCGGTTTAAAATATCCGTGTGCGCAGCACGCGGGCTTAAACCCAGGACCAAGCAGGGTCACACCTAGCTCGGTTTAGGGTTGTGTCACCGCTCTCAGGGTTTTCAAGGGTGAGGCGTGGGTGTAGTTTTCCTGTTGATTTGAAGCAAGATGACATCCGTCCTGCAGGCGATTTGAAAGTTTATACGATGAAGAAAAAGACTCAGAATCATACATAACCTCCTCAAATATTAAGTTTCAGTAGACTCGTTTTGTATTACTAGCACGAGCCATAGAAAGACTTTGTGTTATTAATAGTGGGCGGAATCTGTACATGTACTGTATACCGGTAACGGAGCTTGAATTGCCATTCTGATAGTGTTGCCCTAAGCTTTTGCCACATTGGTCAAATTGACGCGAGTTATGCATCAATTTGGGTCACGACGCGTGATTCACGAGCGCACGAAAACCTGATCGTCGACCAAAATGCTTTGAGCTTGTTGAGATGCCGGTGTATATTCTAGCCCTTCGGTGTTTACAGCACCACCGGTACATGTACATGTATTATAGTCTGGCACGCACCACTTGCCACAGGCTACAAATTTACTTCAAACAGTTGCACAATGTATGTAATGAGTTTACCTACCGGTATTAATAGATGAAAGTGCTTACGTAGACCAACTATCTCGTTAAAGCCAGGCGCGTAACCCTAGTACCTGAAAAGCAACCAAAGTCGCCGGCTTCGGCCGGTGAGATCAAGCGCATCGCTGCAAGACTAGGGTCAAATGAACGGGCTTGGCCAGAGAGGTTTAGCATCGACGTGCGAAGCGAAGTCTTCGCGCGGTGTGCTAAACCTCGACATTTGCCACGCCATTCCCCGGAGAGGTTTAGGGGTCAGGGCACATTTGCTGTAAGAGGTGCTTAAGTCGCAGGATAGGTTGTTTTATGTCCATATAGTTGGTCTACGTTAACGAGTGCCTTAATGGATACTGAGTAACTAATTTTCCAGCGAATGCTGCATCAACTTTGTGGCCTGGAAGACTCTTAAGATCTGCTGTGCCCACTATCGGATTGTGGCCACAGTACATACGGGTACTGTACAAACATCATGAGATACTCTACCTTTGAACAACATTAACAGGTAAATAAAGCTGGTTTAACTACAAAAACTGCAATATGTATTGTAAAACTACGCAAAATCATAATAATATTATAATTATTAAAATGTTAAACCTGCATAAACGCTTGGTTTAACATTTTACAATGGAAGTTAGGTTTTCACATTTCAAGTATTTGCGACCTAATTCCATAAGGAGCATATTGGTGATTAACTGGGAAATCAGTCTTCTATCATATTTTCTGAATAAGAACACGGTCGATGTCGTGCAACAGCTTCAAAAGCAACGTGCTGCCAGAAGTAGAGGTTGAATGTTTCGGCTATCTTTGGGAATTAAGGTAGTGATGTCGGCGTCCAACGCGGAAGAGTGCTGCGATCTTGGTATGGCACCACACAAAAAAATCAGATTGTACAGGTGTACTTGTTTTAGCACAGCACCCTTGATGTAACGCAGTTGGATGCAGAAAGAAAAGTGTATTGATCGGTGTTATTGTCTGCCCTCGGTCTTACCCGCTTGTGAAAATGACTGACTGAGGAGGAAGCACGCTGGTGTACTTCCAATCACCACCTGACCGTAAACATATGTATCAACGGATGATCTTACATCCGTTACATTACCTCCTTTCAAGAAGATGCTTACCTATTTGTGAGGGCATTGAGGAGCGATGTGCCCCACATCCTTGCAGCGATGGCACGTTGCCGTCTTGGTCCAGTTGGTGTCGACGTCACCGTTGGCGGTGTTTGCGATGTGGGCGTTCTCGTACTGGTCGCCCCATTCGATGGTCCCTTCCAAAGTAGCCGAGCTTTTCTCGTTGATGAACATGTTCGTATCGCCGCGAAGTCCTTGTTGAAAGTAGAAACGTTGTTCTAGTGGCGTGATTGGCTCCGTGCATTGAATAAGAATATTCTGAAAGTTAGAGACGTAGTCGTGGTATGAACCACGCTGGTTCAAGCTTGCATAGCCTCTGGCACAGCTCGTACTCAAAGTCGCGGGGACGGAAACGCTTGCGGATCTCCGCTTTGAAAAGCTCCCAAGTGCGTGGAAGCCCATGCACTTGGCAGCGGTTGCAGAACGCGCGATACCAATTCATCGCCGAGGGACCAAGGTTACTCGCCACCATAGAAACGTAGCTTGCATCTTGGGTGTCCGTAGGGTTTACGTAATATTCATCTGTTGAGGTCAAGGTCTTCATTCCCTTTGCATTGATGGATGGGTGGGTCTCAACGTTTAGGTACTTGATGTGTGTCATGCGCCTCATGGCTTCAGTCATTTGCGCGGCAAAGTTCTCTTGCTGCGCCTGCATAGCTTGTATAAATTGTTCAAGGGTCACCGTGTTCGACGACATGGTGTTGGTGCTCAAGGCTTGGTGATGCACGACGACGTGATAGTGCGCGATGGTGCTCAATGGCATGAAGGGTGCTCGATGGCTTGGACGAAGCTTGGTTGAATAGTGACGCAAGTGCTACTATGTAACGCAGTTGGAAGCAAAAAGAAAATGTATTGATCGGTGTTATTGTCTGCTCCTCGGTCTGACCTGCTTCTGGGAATGACTGGCTGAGGAGGAAGCACGCTGGTGTGCTTCCAATCACCACCTGCCCGTAAGCAACTGTAACAACGGATGACCTCTTACACCCGTTACACTTGAAGCCGTCAATAAATCATTGGGCGCCGAAGCAATCACTAGTACCACAGTCGACTCCAGCGTCAACGAGAGAATCTATTCTCAGGTCGGTATGAAGTACAACCCCGCTCGATGCAGGAAATACTTTCCCATCAAGCTGTAAAACCTTCTACTACATGGTCTGCATCATTAAGTAGTTTTGTAATATAACTATCAGGAGAAACAACGTGTACATTCAATAATTTGTCTGGAATTGAATCATCTACTGGTTTGTTGTCACTGAGAGGCCCATGCCACAGGTTCGTAGTATTTTGTCCGGATGTTATTGTGTCATCTTCTGGTCTTCAGCTTTGTATCGAATATTAGTATTATTGTCCGAGTGGGGTAGTCATCGCGGTAACACATCACCATTGCACCTTGCAGTTGTCCCAATTATCCACAAAGAAGTTCTAGAACAGGTGGAATTGTTTGGTCCACTCGAAATTTCACCACAGATCTCCTGCCGGTCCCCGCTTTCGGACCCAAATCCTGCTTGTGAATGATCGCTGTATGCATCTATCCGTTGGTTTTGGCTGCAGAACGAATAAGATGTGTTGACCTGGCTAGTTGTTTTTGGAGCGAGACGTAGCGCCTTTTCAGGTCTCTCTCTCATAGGAATTACTCGAATGTTTACTAAATACTGTCGCGCGTCTTGATGTGCGATGACAGAGTCGTGGCGTATACTATATCGGGCACTATCATAAACAAATACTTTTGTAGCTGGTGGTTAAGCCTGGACTTTATCCCCCTACGTGTAATAAGCGATCGAAGTATGTCGTAAGGGTTACAAAAGATTTATATACAATGAAGGCGTTGCTATGCAACCTGCTCTGGAGCTTATACACTTCAGGACGTGGAAATGACCTATAAGTACCCGATATAGGGAGAAAGCTTCTTCTAGTACGCTAATTTCATACAGGTCTTTATCCACATATAACATCAATAAGATAAAATAATGTATCTACAGTACGACAACTGAGACATGTTATCTGATTACGTACCATTATAACTTCAATGGTATTCCACGTTTGTTTTAGGTTTGCACCGCGCTGTATATATTCTCTTTCGTCTTCGGGATCAACAACAGTATGGTGCAAAACCTGGCCAGCAATGAATGAATCGTGCATCAGAAATCCAAGCAATTGGTACTTGAGGCCGTTCGTTTTGAGTGTAGTGTCGACCAACACTACCTCAAGTAACAAATGAAACCGTTTCCTCATTCCATCAACCATCGCGCGATCCACCTTCATCGATGAACAACTTGGCCACGTTATGTGGATCGTCGTCCATAAACTCCTTTAGAAGCTGCTCGACTTCCATCTCGAATTTTTGGAACTCTCCTTCGTGGAAACTTATGATTTTGCGATTATCCTGTCCCGCCACCTCTTTGCTTGTTAATAAAATTCAATAATACATAAAGGTTGTTAGTGAATTGATTTATTGTGCAATCTCGACCAGAGTAAATGATCAAAGTAATACCCGATGAAAGAAAAAAATGTTTGTGGATCTTTCTGAAGGAGGATTTTGCTTTGGCAACCTTTTGCACCATCCCGATAATTTCTGTATCCCTGAAGCCCTGTTTATGGCATAACTTGCAAACACCAGCGTACGAGTTGTTCATCACATTCGAGACACAGGCTGTGAAGCCCTGCTTGCTTTGACCATAGGAAGCGTTCCCACAGGAAATGGTGGTTGGACCTATTGTTACAAAGATACTTCATCAAATCAGACTCACCGTCATCCTCTGACGTAAACCAGCCACAAGATCAAATATGTACGTGCCAACACATGAGATTACATAATTACGTAGCCTAGCTTTCCCTGTCATGATCGCCCCACCCATGCGTACAAATGAATACGACTGGGTCGTATTCGCCGAAAGAGTCGTCTTCAAAAAATGGGGCTGTCTCACCCGTGTAGCCGATGATGGGGATGTTCTCCTCGTAGATGGCATGATGCACCATTTCGAGGTGCGTGCGGTAGTACCAAAGTTGATCCTGGTTGTCGATGGTTTCATTACCACACCAGCCGTTCTCCGTCAAAAGCATATCAGTGCTCGTGTCGTAGGCGTTTGCCCAACGGATGTAGGCCATGTAGCTTGGTGGGAACCCGGAGTGATCCGTGCAACTCGTGGGGTTAGCAAGACTTCCAGATCCAATGACAGAATCGGCGTGCACTTGAGTGTTGTCAACGCCCATGTCAGCGTAGAATCCGTCGGCAAGACTTGAGCAATTTGTCTCCGAGTGCTCCGAATCACAAAAGGTGATCAAGTTGGAGAAGTAGTGGTTGATCATGATGAGGTCGTACGACCCCTTTACAAGTTCCGCTTGTTCGTCAGTAAAATTTGGCAGGCGGTTTCCAACACGCTCGCGCATCATGGGTGGGTAGTCTCCAGTGGCTAATGGAGCGAGGAACCAGCCCGAGTTGAACTGGTTAAAGCGCTCGGTTGCTTCTAAGTCTGCATCATCTGTATCATCGTACGGAATGCCGAATCCAGATAGAACGAGACCAATACGAGCGTCACTCTGGACGGTGCCTTGGTCTTGGAGGCTTCGGAAGAGAGCAACCATTTCAGCGTGAGCAAGTAACAGATTGTGTGCTGCCTCGTACTCATCACTGTCACTGTAGATATAGAAGATGTACATGTACGAAAGCGGTTCATTGACCGTCGACCAGTACTTCACCTGCTGGCCGAACTCAGTGAAGATCAGCTCCGCATAGTCCTTGAAATGGTCGATGATCGACGTGTTCAGGAAATCTCCGGCCGAGTACAGTTCCAGAGGCATATCCCAATGGAACAAGGTGAGCAGGGGTTCGATGCCACTTACAATGAGGCCATCTACCAATGAGTGGTAGAAGGCGAGTCCTTCAGGGTTTGGCTGCATACGTTGAAGAGTGTTGTTCCAGGTCATGGCACGCGACCACGAGATGGAGAAGCGCATCGATCTGTAGCCGTCGTTCTGCATAGTGTTGATGTAGTCCTTGTAGCGGTGGAAGAAGTCGTCGGCGACGTTGGCACAGTTAGGGAACGAGTCGGAACCACAGATATCATCCCAGACGCTCGGTGTACGACCAGTTTCGTTCACAGCACCTTCGACTTGGTAGGAAGCCGTTGCCGAACCAAAGAGGAAATTGGAGGGGAAGCACTTGGTCGTGGAGTTGAGACTACTGGAGGATGTCGAAGTCTGGACTGCGGTGCTTCCGGAGGAGGGAGTCGAGCTCACACTTGAGCTACCCGTCGTTGTTGCGGTAGCATCACCACAGGTTTCGCCGGCGGTGACGACTGCAGTGCACCAATATAGTACCACCGCGATAATGTGGAGGCCAAAGCGAACCATTTCAATCGTCAAGAAGTCTTGAGATCACGATATCGAGTCACGAAGACTTGAGGTAGGCGTTGGTAGCTGCTGACAAATACCGAAGTGAGCTCTTCAGTGCTGCACGACTGCTTCCCTGTACAGTACCAGAACGGCTAAACATGAGTCCGCAAAGCTTACGCGGCCAACGTTCAACGTGTACATGTACTTGACAACTTCAAGACCGCCGTCTGGAACGTGGTTGAACCTTGCAAGTCCCCACGTGATACCTAGACTTTTTTTCAAGTTGAGCTCTAACTTACTTGAGCTGATCAACGCATTGGATTCCTTCCCGTGGTCACGCCAGCTAAGATGGGTTACAACCACGAATATGTCCGACATAGTTGAAGCTCACTTGGTACAGTACTGTACTGTATCCGTAGCGCGACTAGCGTTTTTCTGCTTGGACCAACTTCAGCTTGGTGCAACACCGGCATACCGGTATCTTTCTCGACACACGCAAAGTTCAGTTTTCGCCGAAAAATGACGGAAATGCTGCTATGCGCGACGTTAGTGTTACTGGTCGCGCTGGGATCTCTCCCCGCACTACAGCCTTCGGTCCTTCACGACGGGACCGAGGACCTCTATTCACCACCTCAGAGGTGGTGCGCACTCTGGACAGCGATAGCTTTGACGCTATGCTCAACGACACGAAAACCGTTTGGCTCGTGGACTTTTACTCGCCTTGGTGTCCTCACTGCCGCCAATTCGGTCCTCAATGGGAAGAAGTGGCCAGCGTCTACGCTCAAGTGGCTACAATTCAATTGGGAGCTGTGGATTGCACGAAACAGAACGAGGTGTGCGACCGAGAGGACGTCCACTCGTACCCTGGAGTCAAGATGTACCATGTACCCCCGAAGCGGAAGAGGCCGTGACGATGCCCCATGCAGGGCACGTGTATGCCAGACAAGTAGCCAAATGGATCGAAGAGACGTTGAAGGAGAATGACATGCAGTCGGGGGTGGACATTGACAAAGTGTATCCTCCTCGGAATAACGGTCTGGAGCTCAAGAAGAAGGAGTTTAAGTTCGGAGACCCCGTGGAGCCAACGCTCGACGATCGGTCGGTGGATGTTCAGCTGAAAAGACTGAAGGATGCAGGAACCACGGCGTTGCTTACGTTTGAGGACGGATTTTTCATGGGCACGACGGTGCTGGAGGGGGAACGGTATGAAGCTGCGGTGACGTGGGTGCGGACGCTGGCGGCTGCCTTTCCGATGAAGACGAACCGTGCAGCGTTTGCATTGCTGGTGGATGAAATGAAGCAGCAAAAGAGATGGAAACAGACAGAATGGAGGGAACTGTTGGAGAAGTGGAAGGTTACGGCGAATACCGTGAGTTACCCGGTGAACTTGTTCGCAAACAAGGATGATTTGGTCTTATGCACAACGTTTACATGCGGACTTTGGACACTGTTCCATAGTATTACGGTTAGTGACGTGAAGGCGTTGACAACTCAGGAGCAGTGGAGACCGAGTGAAATCATGGCAGCTATTCGGCTCGTCGTGAAACATTTTTCGGCTGCGAGGAGTGCAAACAACACTTTTTGACGGCGAATCCTGAGAGTCTGATTAGAAAGCTGGCGCTGAGGGATGACGATGGTCCTCATGCGGTTGCGTTTTGGATCTGGACCATGCACAATACGGTGAATAAGGTCCTTAGCAAGTCAATGTGGCCGACGAAACTATCCTGCCCGAACTGCTACGTTGTTAACGATCAGCCGCTGTCATTGAACCCAGCGCAGCTGAATGAAGAAGACATCGTCGCGTACACCAGAAAGGTGTACAAGGTTGAGGACGGGCTCCAACAAGAACAACACATTGGAACTGGAGCTAAATCGTGGCTCTCGATGGACAGTTTTACTTCGATGACCGCCTTCGTTTTTGTTATCGCCATCTTCGCCACATTATTCAAGCAACACAAACATCGTCTAATCGGTATCAAAGCGATGAAAACGCGGGATCACGTCGCATAGAGATAAAGTGTACAACCTGGACAATACCGGTACATTCAGTAGATACCTTTAATGATCAAAGCATCAAGTGAAGCCATTTCAACATGGCTACATTTTCTTGTAGCAAAATAAAAGTCGACACTAGTCGAACAATGACCGCGATGACGTTGTCACTGCTCGTGTCCTTAGCGTCGCTCCTGCTGTCCACTGCGTCCGCCTTCTCTCCTAAAGCACGACACAAGTCCTCTCTTCACCAAGTCGTTCCAGGTGCATTCGCTCAGCTCACAGAGCTACGACGCCATGCTGAACGACTCGGACGTCGTGTGGCTCGTGGACTATTACGCTCCGTGGTGTCCCCACTGCCGCCACTTCGCCCCGGAATGGGAGCGAGTCGCCACCTTCTACGCTGCATCTGACCGAGTCAAAGTGGGGGCTGTGGACTGTACCAAGAACAGTGAAATCTGTAACAACGAGGGCATTTTCGGGTATCCTGGGGTCAAGATGCACCATGTGCCTGCAGACGCAGAGAAGGGCCTCCTGATGCCCAGAGGCACGAGGAACAGTAAAGGAGTCATTGGCTGGGCTGAGAGGTTGATGGAGGAGCATGGGGTCAAGTCTGGTGTCAGTACGGAGGACATTGCGGTCCAGCTGAAGGTTCTGCGCAATGATAACGTCGCTGCAGATGGGAAAGATGAAGACACGCTCAAGGATCAGTCGTTGGAGATGAAGTACAAGCGTCTGTATGACGCGGGAATTGCAGCCATGTCGACGTTCCAGAACGGTTTCTTTATGGGGTCGAACGTGCTGGAAGGGGAGAGGTATGAGGTGGCACTGATGTGGGTGGAAGCACTGGCGGCGACGTTCCCGTTGGAGAAGAACCGTGAGGTGCTGGTGATGTTAGTAGAGTCGATGAAGACGAGCAACCACTGGAACCATGCGGACTGGAAAGTATTGATGAGTAAGTGGAAACAGGTTGCGAGTGAGAAGACGTTTCCAGTGAACTTGTTCGCGTCCAGTGACGACAAACGTTGGGCGGTCTGCAAGACGTACACGTGCGGGCTGTGGACGCTGTTCCACAGCATTTCGGTGAGTGATGTGGAGAAGACGTTGACGGTGGAGCCGTGGAAGCCGAGCAGAATTATGGCAGCTATCAGACTTTATGTGAAGAATTTTTTCGGCTGTGAGGAGTGTCGAGAGCATTTCATATTGTCGAACCCGGAGAGCATCATCGATGAGTTAGCTGTTAGTGACAGCGAGGGCCCTCACGCTGTGGTCATGTGGATATGGAAAATGCACAATACGGTGAACAAAGTGCTCAAGAAGGACCTATGGCCGTCGAACAGGGAGTGCCCGATTTGCTACGTTGAAAACGGGGAGCCTATATCGCTGGACCCGGTGCGACTTCATGAAGACGAGATCGTGGCGTATGTCACCAGTGCCTACAGTCACGAGGAGGAGGATATGTATGCCATGGACGCTGCTCATAACGGCACGCTCGTCGCTCTGTGGTCACCAATGGAGAGTTTCAGCGCGCTGGCGATGGTAGGGGATTCTTCGTGCTGCTTGCTTTCGCGTACAAGACCAGGAGGTACCGCACCCCAAACCGGAAGGTGCTCTTGACGCGAGATCATACTGCATAGCCCCGTGTTAAAAGTGGTGAATACAAGCATTCCTAGTACAGTATAATCTTGCTTTTGCTCTTCATTGCGGTTTGCTGCACTTGTCCTGCATGAAATAACTCTATACATGCTCAAGTACAAATTGCCGTGCTTATTGGGTCGGGAATCATCAACAGCCCTGGACGCGATTGCTAGCGCTACAATCTGAGCGTACCATCTCCTCCCGATAAAGTGCGAATGGCGAGCTTCCAGCGTAGATACGCATTCGGCTTCAAGGACACGCTCGTCAGTCTCAAAAAGATGTCGGAAGTCCACGCGTCAGAACGCAATAAGAGACTCCACACCAATCTTGTATCATGTCCGTCAAGACGCTAGCGTTGCTAGTATCAATGGTTGCATCAATGGTTACCGCCCGCCAGCCGCGAGACAACAGTCCACTTTTCACCACGGAACAATGTCAAGTACGCACACTCGACAGTGAAAGTTACGCCGCCATGCTGCAGGACACGAACGCCGTGTGGCTCGTGGACTACTACGCACCTTGGTGTCCGCACTGCCGTCAATTCGCTCCTGCGTGGAGAAAGCAGCAGCTTTTACGCCGACAGAGTCAACGTTAACGTTGCAGCCGTCGACTGTACACAGCACAGCGACGTGTGCAACAAGGAAGGCATTCTGGGCTACCCGAGCATCAAGCTGTACCATGTGCCCTCTGACAGTCAAGAACCAATTAAAATGCCCCCAAATAGTCGTAGAAATACCAACACAGTCATCGCCTGGGTGGAGCAGCAGATGGAACAGCACGGCATGCAGACGAGTGCAGATGCCGAAGATATCGACGCTCACATTGACAAGATCAGTAATGGCTGTGAGATGGGGAGTGCTATTAAGACAGCAATTGCCTCGATGGGTAGTGAACAGGTGCTTGATGACCAGAGCAGGGAGATGAAGTACAGGAGACTACATGATGCAGGAATTGCAGCCGTCTCGACCTTTGAGAATGGATTCTATGTCGGCACGACGGTGCTGCAAGGAGAGAGATACGATGCTGCTGTGGTGTGGGTGGAGGCTCTGGCGCAATCCTTCCCGATGACGGGCAATCGTGCTGCACTTGCATCGCTTGTGGGGCTATCAAGAAGCAGAACGAGTGGACGCAGGCTGATTGGAACAAACTTCTGACGGAATGGAAGAAGAATGCGACGGAGACGAGCTTCCCGACCAATTTGTTCGAGTCGAGTGAGAAGAAGAACTGGGCCTTTTGCTCGACGTACACGTGTGGTGTTTGGACGCTCTTCCACACGCTTAGTGTGAGTGAGGTCGAGACTGACACAGCGTTGAAGCCGAGTGAGATCATGGCTGCGATCCGGTTGTTCGTCAAGTACTTTTTCAGCTGTGAGGAGTGCCAAAAGCACTTTATGATGGCCAACCCGGAGAGCTTGCTGGAGAAACTGGCCGAGAGCGACGCCGAAGGCCCTCACGCCGTCGCGATTTGGATCTGGAAGATGCACAACAAGGTCAACAAGGTGCTCAAGTACAACCAGTGGCCGTCACTGGAGAGTTGTCCCGAGTGCTACGAGAACGATGGCGAATCTTTGGATCTGAACCCTGCACGACTGCACGAAGAGGATATTCTGGCCTACGTGACGAGCGTCTTCGGCCACAAGGACTCCGATCTCTTCTTCTTGGACGCTGCTTCCAATGACGTGTGGCCAGCTGCGCTGTCCTTGATGCAGCGGTACAGCTCGCTCACTATGGCAGCGGTGGCCTTTCTCATCATTCTTCCGTTCTCCCTGCGCTCCAAGAAGACCCTCAAGACCGAGAAGACCGACTAACCTATCCGTAGTCATTGCAAACCCTCGTCGTCGCTGCATTAATCCAGCAAGAAGAGGCTTCATAAATAAAAATTAATCGAGACCACTTCAACATGGACTAACAATATGCCACACCAAAGGTTTCTAGCCCGGATCGAAGGTTTCGTACTTAGAACAGGCATCGTTTCAAAATTGTAATTTACACCTTCATTATCAAAGTCTCAGCGTAGAGCACAAGTGTCAAAGGTGTCAACTTCAAGTATGGCAGCACGCCAAGCCGAGAAGAAGCTGCTGGTGGCTGCAGCCAAGAACGGACTGGCCATACCATGTGACTCGGACGCCACCAGTTTCCTGCTGGCGCACCCGCGAGCGCGTACACGGCCGCTCGCACCGTACAGCAGACCAAGATCTTCGACTACGAGGCGCATATCCGTCGCCTGGGTGTGTTTTTACTTGAAACTTACCAGAAAACAGTAAACTATTATTCTGACTAGTGTCTGGTGATAAATTACCGCAGTGGAGTCGACGGTTGCTATGCAGACGGAGAAGCAGCTCGTCCCAAGTACAGTGGAGAAGGAGCTGAGACCAAGAACGGAAGCTACGCTCAACGCTGCGATGCAGGCTTTCAAGACACAGTACGATGTGCAAAAAGACCAGGAGTACAAGATCAATGTACTGGTGTGTCCTTCTGAGGAGGACGCTGTGGAAGGACAGGTGCTGGGAGACACAGACGTCTTCTGTCATGTGGGACTGCTTCCCCGCTACGCTCCGAGATGGTGAAGCTACAAGTGGCAGGCTGCCGCGGCATAACGCTGCAGCCAAAGATTCGGCGTGGGTGAGGGAACGCAAAGCCATTTATGACGAGATGGTGCCGGACATGGAGGAAGTGATCCTCATGGACCCGACGACCCGGCACCTGGTGGAAGGTTCCCAGACCAATTTCTACGCCATTCAGGATGGAGCGGTCTATACGGCCGAGGACGGGATTTTGAAGGGGACGGTGAGGTCGCTCGTGCTAGAGGTTTGTGCGGAAAACGGCATTCCGGTCAAGCTCTCGCCTCCGACAGTGGATGATGTCGAGAAGTGGCAAGGTTGCTTTATCTCGAGCACGTCGAGGTTGGTGCTGGGCGCACGATCGCTGGAATATGAACATCCAGGGAACAAGAAGGCGATGACGCGAACGTTCCCGCCACACCCGATCTTGACCAAATTACGACTGCTGTTCGTAACTCGGTGATTGGCAAAAGCACCGAAGTATTCAAGTGATTTCATCAGGCGCTGGCTGAGCTTCCTCGTTACTAGTCCCCGTCATAACGATTCCATCGTCTCCTTCAGCCTGATTTCCAAGTACAGCTTCGTTTGTAGAAATGAAGGTACCGTTTCCCGCGGTTTGATCGATAGCATCTTGCGTTTGCTCATCTTGTTGTCCCCATGCCTGTACAGTGAGCTGTGAACAATCTCTTCGCTCTCGTAAACTTTCCTGCCGTTTTGCCTGGCGTTTTCTCATCACGAGGTAAGCATCTTTTGCGAGCACAAACTCATGTCGCTCAAAGTACCGGTCTCCAACTTCGCGCCACGTCTGTGGGCTTTATGGATGAATAACAATGTCTCTCCGACCAAACTTCATCTTTGTATGGTACATATTAGCCAATGAGATTGGTCTTTAATTCGTTTTTGGCCAATAAAAACCATCTCTATGTTTTTTGGCGAATCGAATCACGTCAACGATTTTATTTTATCCAATAAAAATACGATTTTACGTTGCAGTCGGAAGCTGAGCGATTCCGCCATATCTGGTCGGAGATGACGCCCAGATATGTGTATCGTGCTACAAGCGAGAGGTGCGCCACGTATCACTCGCATATTTGCAGCCTCTCCGACCAAGAGTAATGAGCCTGAACGATTTGAAGACCGCCAACACCAAGCGCGCGCGACGGCCATAAAGGCGTTCAATCGCTTCCTCTCCTCCGAGGGCACGAGCATGGAGCATGTCAAGGCGTTGATCGTTGTCGACGGGTGGCATCGTAGTGACGCTGATGAACAAGTTCGGTGTGTACCTAGCATTCCATGCAGGAGCAAAGGGGCTGCACTTGTCGCGCTACTCCATCGCTCAATATTTCCGCCAAGCGAAGTGCTGGCTCCTCGACGAGTACCCTGTTCAAGGTGGAGCTGTGGACCGCCAGCTGCTAGGCTTGGGGCGTACCCTTGAACAGCACTGCATCAAACGCGAGAGCGGTGGGTTTGTCAAGAAAGCGGTTGCATGCACGAAGGATGATCTCAAGAAGATGACAAGTTATCTGTATTCAACGGCCTGCTGTGCGTCAGACTACCAAGATTCAGCACTGCTTGCCTATTGTGGTATCTCTTCGGGCGCGCTTCGGACCTGACCTTCGTCCGGAAGCAGCAGCTCACCATCGGTGCTGGTGGCGTGTTCTTCATCCGCTTCATCCGCGTGAAGACGTCAGACGAGCAGACACTGTCGCTCTTTCCCGACGAAGACTTCATGACTTGCCCGCTGCTGGCGCTCGCTCTGGCCTTGATCATGCAGGAGTCTCCGTGCGCAGCGCTGCTCAATCACTTGCCAGTGCAGGCGCCGCTTAAAGACAGCGGCGCCCTAGATTCTTCTCAGACGTCGAAGAGAAGCACGACCGTCCACACGACACCGACAGCCAGAGTCCACGCTCTTGTCAACCGCTTGCTCGATCGTGTTGTTGGTCCAGCTGGAGTCGAAGAGCCGCTGACCTCTCATTCGTTTCGACGTGGTGGCGCGCAGCATGCGAACGCGAGCTCAGAGCTGACGGCGCAGTGGATATTCGATCGCGGAGCCTGGAACTTGACCACGACCAACAAAGCCTTCGCGTACGTCTTCAATACTCCGAAAGAAGACCATCAAGTAGCCAAGGTGCTGAGCGGGATGGCGCCAAAGCAAGCCTGTGTTCTTCCGTCACTGGAAGTCTTCGACTCGACTACACATGAGGATATTAGAGAGGTTAGCCGCAAGCTCTTCAATTCGAGTTGTGCGCTGGGTAACAAGGCCTTCAATGTCTGCGCTGCTGTAAGAGATGTGCTGACAGCAACTATCTTCCTCCACTACCCGTCGTTGATGAAGACCAACGCGCAGGCGCCTGCACTGAAGACGATCCAGCGATGCGTTGAAGCCTCTGGTTTGACGATGACGAGTCTGCTTGCTTGGTCACAGCAACTCACGAGGTCAAAAGATCAAGCCAACACCACCGCAGAAGACCTGATGGAAGGAAACGTGAAGGCCAAAGTTGTTTCGAACATCAGCCTGCCTTGATTGAAAGGTTAATCGAGGTCAACCGTAGCCTCGAGGCTCGAGTCAACTCCCTAGAAGCTGCAAATACCAACACTGAAGCGAAATCATCAGCACATGTAGATCAAGCCAAGCGACCAAGAGATGAAGATGGAATCGTACCGGTGAAGCGCCGACGCCGCTCAAAGACGATACCACTTATGGACACCTGGTTCGCGTGGTACACTGCCGTTCCGTGCGGATGGCTAAGCACGGACAAGCACAAGAAATCAGATGCCAAGCAGCTTGTGGCCTTCATGAAGCTCTTCATCGAAGACGGATACACGCTCGACGAGTCATCACCCAGCTACAAGGATAATGTCCGTCAGCTCGGAGAGTTAGCGTCAAGCAAAGTCACTGCGTACCTTGGCGCGCGAGGCGTACCGTCAAAGGGATCGAACGCTGTACTTAAGGCTCTTCGGCAGCTGCACCGCGAGGGAAGCCTCAACGACCTTATCAGCGCCTATCGCCAGCGTCTCGCCTTGTAGACCCTGCACCTATTCATCACCAAGGCACACTCAAGCTGCTCCCGTAACGCAACACGATCTTCTTTCCCGCGTCCTTGTAGTCGGTGCTTCCGTTGATGTCAGGTCTGCAGCAGTCATTCGAGCATAGAAAATTTACCGATGGGCGGGATCGAACCACCTTCTTCCCTTTCGGGAGCTCTTCCATTGAGCTACATCGGTGGGGTTAGACAACAACCTCGCAGGGGTACTCCTCTGGAGTTCTCGACGGGGAATTAACGGTGATTCACAGTTCTTCGTGACCGCGACAAACCCTCTAAGGTGACCGATGCTCGGTACCCCCTCAATTCACCGCGCCGGGTGGTCAATCGAGCACTGAGCTCACAGGGCAAAATGGCGCAGCAAAATTGCACGTGCGCCACTCATTTACGAGGCGTAATTACGTATACCACCTATCAAGGAGCCAATTATTTGAGAGGATGTATTCTTACGAAACCTCCACAATGTGTGATATCAAATTTTGCGATGCGTCGGATGCTGGTCGGAGTTGCACTGACGGTCGGAGACTGACGATATGGGTATTCTCTCGATTTTAATCCAGAGTTTCTCCCAGGGGCGTTTCATCCATTAATAAAACGTCTTACTTTTTATGCATTTACTTTTGAAAAAGCTTGTGTCTGGTAGAACGCCAGTTTTCAAATATCTTAGAAATGGGTAGACCTGTTATATAAGATCCATGTCATATTTTTAGTCGAAATCGGTGGGTGTCCACTCTTTAGTTAGATGAAGGTGTAGCCAAATGACACTTAGATCAAGTCACTTTATCCTTAATATCTAATAACCGGCTGACAATGAAAACACCCAGGAGAATGTCGACCGTAGCGGCCACGGGTAACATCAAAACCCACCCACCCACTGAATGTTGCTTGAAGGAAATGGGTGAAACAAAAAATGCCAGCGATTAGCAATAAAACCCAGTAGGTGATGATCTAGATGTGTCTAATGTGGTCGATGCGGGTGTACCAGTATGACCACCGCGCGCGAGTTTATTTTCGGGTAGCCACTTTATAATTTTCAGCTAATATTTTAAAGAAGGTTGAAGAGACCGCAGTCAACAAGTCGACGACTAGTGCGGAAGCAACGCAGGAAAGAGAAGGTTGCGACACTTGAGCGGTCCAATACACCGATCGAGGATGGTTATTACCGGTAGAGTTCAATTCCACGGAGTAAGTGACACAATACACTTGAACATTTTATTAGCAAGTCGAAGTTCGGCCTTATGTATGATAGACAACACTAGAATCACATCTTTATTTTATCCTTTGGCATCCTCGTCGAGACATCGTTTAATTAGATAATAGAGCAAAGCCAAGGAGAGTGGTTCCGTACACAGTCTGGAACGGAGGGGGTGAATGTGAAATAGAAAAGCCAACGGAGGCGAGCGTGTGCGAGTGCGCGAAGACGCAGCAAACCCGTGCGGGGTGCCCGCGAAGCAGGGCCGCGCGGTATTTGCGGAGGCGGGCCCAGCGCCGAGCTCAACAGCGAGCCGAGCATTGTACTGGGCCGAAGTTAGAATCTAATTATTGCAGAGCACAGCGACTGCCTTTAAAAAATTAGCAGGGTGACATCCGTTTTTGCGGGTAGCCCATCCTCAGTGATTTCCAGATGTGACTTGATTTTAGTATCGCACCAATTCTCAGACTGTGTACGTAACCTCTGCCCAAAGCCAAGCTGCTGAGCTTGCTGCTCTTCATAGAATTCATGTAACCAAAATCTAAATGATTCTGGCTGCACTTCTATGACCGAGTACAAACGCTAAAGTTTGTCGCTTTGAGGTGCCTGCTTAAATTGATATCCTGATCAATCTGATTTGAGTGTCAGAAGATTTGCTGTCTTCAACTCCCTATCCACCCCAGATGTCTCATGCAGGGAATTCATTGAAAACGCCAGGTTGGCTACACAGCATACTGAAATCAAGTCTAAACGCTACGAAACTGGTTGCCGCTCATTTTCGATGCTTGTGTGTTTTTCATTATTCAATGCCTTATCCCTTTCTCAGATGTAGTAGAAAAGCACAAGAATTCCTGAGAAAGACAGCTTTCAAAAACTGTCATTCTTTATCGCTAACTCGTATCGGTTGGTGTACAGTGACACCATACAAAGTGGATTAGAAAAAGCACGAAACTGGTCGCTGACCTTAGCCACTTTTGAGCAAGACACTTGGTGATCGCACTTAGCCAACGACGGTACTATAATTTTGCGCATTTTTGGTCGGACCTAAGTTCGTTTGGTCCCTACAGTAGGGACCCTAACCATGTGTATATTGATATACAATACCATGGAAGCCGGAAGAATATTTATCAAAGCCCGTGATAATAGTGCCAAACTCCGTGACAAGTTGTTTGATTGGATGAAATGTAGAAGCCGTTCCGCCCAATCAATTCGTCGTACGTCTCCGCGCGCATATCCGGGTCAGTCAACAATAAGAAGCCTCTGCACCAAGATGTAAATATAGATTTTGTTTTGCTGATCGCTGCTCTCTTTAGTTTCATCGTTGCTCCAAACAATGGAGCTTGCGGCTGAAGATGAACCTGGTGGCGATAGTGTAGTGATCACTCTAAATCTTGCAACACGACAGGGTCAAAGCACAATTGGTCTTGGGGATGTATTCACCGATCCTGGTGCGTGCAAGCAATTTCTACGAGAGCTCGCTTTCAACAACCGCAAATCGGTTATTCAAACATATTCAAGTGGGAACTTGGTTAAGTGGGGATGTAATTCACTAGAGACGGAATGTTCATGGCACGTTTGGATTACTGAAAAGCGCAAATCCAAGTCAAAGACCCGTCGGAAGTTGAAGTACAGCTACGTCCCTTCTAAGGCTAGGTATGTTAGTCGAATCAGTTTGACACACAGTAAATTTTGCATGTCAATTGCGAAGCCCTCAGCGCAACTGTTGCTCGACGTCAGAGGGTTTCAGAGTGCATTCGTTGAAGGTCACAGTTCAGCATTTGATCGCGTTGTCAATGCTTTAGAAAGAATTGAGAACATAAGCATGGATAGACGTAAAGCAACATTGTACAGAGCCATACAGTTACGTCTGAAGCAGACCCAGGCTCCTGATCACTATAGTTTGCTGCCTGGTTATTTGGAAGCATTTCAATTGCAGAATCCGAGTTCTCGGGTTTGTTGTCAGGTTGATGAAAATGGTCGATTTTTTAGGTTGTTTCTTTCGATTGGACCACTGATGGAGCTACAAGTGAAGACGGCTCCTGTCCTTCAAACTGACGGGACACACATGAAAAACGAAAACTACACCGGTGCATGTTTGACGATGATTGGGTTAGATGGAGATGGAAAAGTTGTTCCGTTAGCATTTGTTCCTTCGGAAACAAATGAGTGCTTCAGTTGGTTTTTGCCAACTGTATTGCCGCAAAAAATCATCTTGGCAGAATTGCCTCTGTTTACTGATCGAAGAAAGCAGAGTGGGGATCAGACGCACCTCGCTTCACTAAACCTACGAGGTAACTTAAAGTTTTGCACGTACCACATCATCTTGAACGTGAAGAATTTGTTCAAGACTGTTCAATCGAACATTGAATGCGTCGGGTTCTACACGTATCGGATACAAAAATCCGATACAAACGCGGAGTATGAAGCGACAATAAACGTTATTGATTCTGCTTTTCCAAATAAACGATCGGCCCGGAAAGCTAACGGCGCGGTTGAGCAGCAATCGGTTGCACAGTATCTGAGGAAGATTCATCCGACCAGTTGGACTGGTCTTGGGAATTATAAAAGCAATGAGGCTGAGGAGCAATACCTTAAGACGAGTTGGCCTGTTGCTGATTCTTATGGTGATTCCGTTCCGTTGCATGGTGTTCGTACTACAAATTCAGTAGAGGGTAAATACAATGGACTTCTGTGGAGCGGTGTACGAGATAACGAGGTTCTGATGGCCACAGTTTTGTTTTGTAAAGCTGCATCGGAATTTATTGCTCACAAAAGTGAATCAGCTAATCTGTGGACAGAGCACAACTGTAATGTCCCCCACAGCTAAACTACTATTTGAAAGCGAGATGAACAAAACCACTAATTGCTCAGTTCTACCTGTATCCGACACGTCCAGCAATAAATTTTACGTTAATGACGAGAACCGCGAATATGTTGCGGTTGATGTAAGCTCCGTTTCCAAAATACAGCGGGCACGTGTAGTCGACTTATCGGCTCATACGTGTGAGCGTTGTATCAAACGTGAACAGTCAAAGGTACCGTGTCGGCACCTGTTAGCGACGCTAAAGAAGACGAAAAACCGCTCAAATACGAGTGTACTCTCACTTTTTCACGATTGTTACAAGGTTAAAACCTACACTGCAGCATTTGAATCGACAATGATACAGTTGCCTCTACTTCGTGAAGTAATCCCGTCAAAGACTGTTCTACCACCATCACTGTATAAACAAGTTGACGGAGGCAAGCGTACCTTGCAAGATAAGTCGAAACAACAGAAGCGTATTCTCAGTAAAGGGAGCGAGCACGGAAAGCACAAAGGTAAACATATTAGGTTCCGCTTCAAGCCTCCCACCCGATGCACACAGCAATACCAGGTCGATGATGCCGTGGAGGAGATGAATCGATCTATCGTGGGTATGACGAAGAAAGAAAAACGAGATTATCAGTGCAGCATTTGTGTCAACGCGGATGGACACAACGCCACTACTCACGCTAAAAGATGAGAAGTAACGGTGAACCTGAAGCGGGCAGCGACGTCAAGCCCGGTGTATACGTAGTGGACCAATGCCCTTTTACCGAGATTAATGCGCGTAACGCGTAACTCAAAGATAATATCAACGACTGATAATACATTAATATATTAGTTCACCACAACCACGTACCGGTACATGCACTCGCCCTTGCATCATGTATTAGCCGTCTAACAAAACAATAACTAAATCAACTACGTACTCCGCGGCTTGATGCAGTACTTCATCACCTAAGTCATTTCTCGCTGGTGTGGCCACCCGAGAATGATGCTTCAGCAGCAACTGGAAGTGCCTTTTGGCTCCACGTCGAACTACAATCATAAGTGGCATACATCCATCTTTACTCGGAAGGCCGATCTTGATCGCGTCGAAGACCCGTCGTTCGTAGCGAGAAGCAGCGCCGTCTTGTAATCCTGGTCGCGAGTCTCCGTCTTCGATCCGCGAGTATGTAACAGCGTGTGGTGGCGATCTTCGTCCTACTAACGGAAGTGGCTGTCACAAACCAGCACATGCACTTATCAGTCTCAGATTGTTCACCACTCGAACTTCAAACCACGTACACTTCCTTGGACAGCAGCTCGCAACGCCTGGACGTCGTGCTGCTGGCATGCTGCAGGTGGAACTTGTACGTATCCGGGCGCCGCCCCGGCGACCTCAGTCTGCTTGTCACTGGCTACTGCTTCTTGTTGCCTGACCCGAAAATGCCGCGGAGACGAACGACGAATTGATTGAGCGAAAAGGCTTTTACATTTCATCCAATCAAACAACTTGTCACGGGGTTTCGTAGAAGTATGCACTATTATCACGGTCTTTGATAAATATTCAAGCCTGAATGCTTCCTGCGGTTAAAGATCCGCGTGCGCATCACGCGAGGTTAAAACCAGGCTTGTTGGCGACTGTTAAAGTGAATAAATGCCTTTATTTGTTCAATTTGCTTTATTGATTACTTATACCGCTATCCTAATGCTATCTAACAGACGTGCTCAGTCTGAAGAAAAAGCGAAAGTGAGGACACTCGTCCTCGCTTCCTGGTCTTGCTTACGTTCCCCATTGCACAAATATTTGCCTCTCTAGAGAGGAGGCTGGAGCCAATCCTTATTGACTAGTTGATCTGTACCATATACCACTATTGACACTTGACTATAAAGCATACTAAACCCAATTTACTTTATTTAATATGTCTGGCCCGGTGCTTGTGAACCTATCCCAGGGTTCGGCTGTCCAGTCTCCTTTCCGAACAGATGGGCCCTGGTACTGGTGTGCCAGGGTTGGCAACTTCGCCTTTTGCAAAATGATACAAGGACCGTCTGACGTCCAATTCCCTCTACTTTCGTGGGAAAAAGTAGGCCAAATGGGACTTTGGTGGGAACTGAAAATATCGGTACAACACTGTTTACCAAATCAGTTTGAGCTCAATACCCCCGTCAAGTTACAAATCGGTATACCATGTTGTACCGGTATAAGTTCCCACCAATGCCCAGAGAGGGACTGGGGGTGGCCCACTGGGCGTCCCTGGTATAAACTGATATTCCCTAGGAATCTACCATCTCTGGGTGTTCCGCACCGGAACTTCTACTCGAAGCCTCCACCGAACACTCCCACAAAGTGTCGCTCGATGTCCTTAGGTCCTTGACCCCTATAAGTGCTCTCAACTTTGCAAACTGATTCGTTGGTAAAGTCTTTGTTAGGATATCCGCTGCCATGTCATCTGTCCGGCAGTAGTGAATGTCAGCCTTCTTTCCTTTACGAGATCTCTTGTAAACAAGTATCCTATTTGAATGTGTTTCGTGACTTTATGGTTACCTGCATTCTTTACTGTGCTGATGGCGGATTTGCTATCACACCATACCTGCACTGGTTGCTCTTAAGGAAGTCCCATTTCTCTCAGTAGGTACCATAACCACTCGCTTTCCTTTGCTCCTTCGCTTAGTGCAATGAGTTCTGCTTCAGCAGTTGAAAGAGATACTGATGACTGTTTGCTGCTACACCATGATATGCTGGTGCCGGTCATCGTGATAACATACCCTGTAGCCGATTTACGTTCTTTGGGTTGACACGCGAAGCTTGCGTCTGTGTACACTTCATACGTCACCTCTCTCGATTTTTTTGTCAAGAAAGAGACCGTACGTTGACGTCCCTTTCAAGTATTTGAGTACACGCCTAGCCGCTTTCCAGTGCGTTTCATTATAGCAAGACAGAAACTTGCTCAGTTCTCTGACTGCGTTTGCAATATAAGACTGCGGCGAACAAGATGATACTTATCCACCATTTAGAGTTATCGAGATAATCGACTTTAAAGGTGACCGCCTGTTTTTCGTACCTAGCCGAAAAATTAAATTGTTGTCGTCTTTTTATCCCTTTCAAAGTGTAAAACTACTCTCTTTCGATTGCTTTTCACGAGAGCTTTCCTATAATACACTTTTCACGAAAATGGAAAAAATATTGCGTCCACCAGACAACAAAATGTTCCGCCATTTTGGGGTATAAAAAGGGGGTATTTTTCCAGAGTGTGCCACTTCACCAATTCTTAACATTTTCAAGTGGACAAGGGCTCAAAATGAGCGCAAGACGCCCCTCGTGCGAGTGGTGTGCCTAACTCGCGATTCGTATTTGGTTGATTAGTATCACTTGGTTTGACGCCGTCTCAGTATCTGGTGAGAGGAACCAGACCAGATAATACCAGACCAGATAATATCTGGTCTGGTTCCTCTCACCAGATACTGTAGTGACCCGACAAGCCCTCGATAGTCAAATTTCTGGGCTGCGATGTGATAAACAGACAAGTTGGTATCTGGCTCTAGTTCGACACTTTTGACCTGTGGTGTCGAAACCCGTGGAATTTTTTCCATATTGAACTTTCTCAGTAGTTCCTGCACGTACTTGTGCTGTGAGATTGTCATCGTCTTTTGCTCTTAATTTCTACGGACCTCCATCTTTAAGATATAATGGATGTCTCCGAGATTTTTTATCTTGAATCTCGCCGAGAGATCCCTTTGGAGCTTATTGATCAGTCCCGTATCTCGAGATATGATTGTAAGGTCATCAACATAGACAACCACGATTATCCAATTCTCTCCCACTTTTTGAACGTAGATGCAATACTCTTTGTTGCATCGGCCAAAACCAAGACCTGTGAAAATAGGTGAAGGACTCCATACCAGATCTTAGATGCTCTTTTTAAGCTCACATACCAGTCTATCGTGGCCAGCTTATTTATAGCCTGGAGTTTGATGCATGAACACCTACTGTTCTCCGTCCATTGACCCGTTAAGAAATGCCGTGCTTACATCCATTTGGTGAATGTGGCAATTCAATACGGTTCCAATGGCTAATACGAGCAGTAATGACTCAAAACGAGCCACAGGCGCATATACATCATCACAATTCACACCGTATTCCTGATGATTGCCTTGGGCGACTAATCGCGCTTTAAATCGTTCTATAGTTCCGTCCGCATTATACTTCACAGCAAAACCCAATGACACGGCAGTGCCTTTTGACCAGGTTGCAAGCGCGTTAGCTCCCACGTACCGTTCTCGAGTAGAGACTGGTATTCTAAATCCAGTGCTTGCCGCCACTGTTTTCTATAATTACCCGTAAGGCTTCTTTCAGACTTTTGGGAACTGATATACTGTTTCCAATATGATCCACCGCGATCTCTTTATCGATGTGTGTTTGAAAATACGTAAAGTCCGAGTACCTTTTCGGAATCTTTCACTATGGTCGGGTTGGTACCACATCGGGAAGTTCCGTTTTTCGTCTTGGCTGACCATGGACTCCCACTATTCCAGGCAGCTGCTTTGTTTATCGTTTGACTCCCACTCCTCCAGGCAATCCCGCCGAGGTTGGTGTCGCATTTGATGCATAATGCTCCTCTATCTCGCTCGATGACGGATGGGCAAGAGAGTCAACGTCCTGAAGCTCATCTGGCGTCGGTTTCTCCGGCTATTTTCCAAACGACCGAGCTATTATGTTTGAACAGTTTTCCGTGTCGAACGTCACTGATCCAGCAACAATGAACTTATTGTTGTGTATATCCAGTAGCCTAAACCCTTTTGTATCTTCGGATATACCGAGGAATCTGCACTTGACTGCCAGCTTCTTCTCCTTACGGACAGCCTCTGGCACGTATGCAAATCACACGCACCCACACACCTGAAGTGTTCTTTTATCCGGGTGTGTCCCTTTACTATTTCATTTGGTGTCCTGCTCTTTAGGCGACTCATTGGGGTACAATTTTGCACGTAGGTCATGTATTTGAGAGCCTCCGGCCACCACCGGGCTGCCATGTTTGCATCCCGAAGGGCACATCGTACTTTTCCCATTTTTGTTTGATGTGTTCAGCCGCTCCATTTTCTTCTGGGCTGTACCGATTAGAGGTCTGAAACATTATCCTTTTTCCTGTGCAGAACGGCTTTAACGCGGAGTTTACAAATTCCGTGCCACCATCAGATCTGATGCGCCTTATTGTAAATTTCCCTCTCTTTCTAGTTGTGTCAGTATCTGATGCGTCTTATTGTAAATTTCCCTCTCTTTCTAGTTGTGTCAGTAGCTCTTTGACTTTTACCTGTACCTCCGTTTTCTTTCGAAGTACATATGTCCACCGCCATGATGTCTGATCGTCAATGATACTGAGAAAATATCTGATACAGCCTACTGCACCATACACTCCTAGTTTCTTCATGGGTCCATTAATATCCAAGTGAATAGTACTAATGAGCTGGCTGTCTCTAGTACCAACCATATTCATGTACTCATCCTACGCATCTTATTTTCTGAGCAGGTATGGCAGAAGAAAGGCACCTTCGTGAGTGCCACCCTACTAAACATACATGTAGGTAGCCCTGGTATCAGGTTGCCACTCATAATCCCTATTACCCCCGCACTCACGGGTTGTATATGCATACATAGGGCAAAATGACCCTTCTTGTAACATGTTGTATATACAACATGTTAAAGACACTGAGAATGCACAGGGTTAGGACAAAAATAACACATAAGATCGACAATTCGCAAGAGAAAGACACTTCAAAGATGACTGACATTGTGACCAGACCGTTGGTGGGTACGAGGCCCGCAGCAAACGATTTCGAGTCATTCGAGAAAAAGCCGAGAAGTAAGCAGAACTGGAAAATGGCGGCACGGCGGGAGACACATCGCGAAACGGAGGCATTCCTCGCGCGACTGCAAGGAAGGAGTCTTGCTGAGCGCCAACGCCTATCTGCAGAGCACAGGGCGTACATGCACGGGAAGAGGGAGACCGACGCTGACTTCGGAGACGCAGATCCAAGCGCACCACCGGGCGTCGACGCAGCACAGGCGATAGAGCCACCGCCGGCGGCGCCTCTCTATCGACGTTCTCTAGTAGGAAAGAACGCTTCTTACATTGCTGCTGCGAAGAAGCGCATGGCCCAGCCCTTTGTCAAAAAAACTAACCAGAAGAAGCAAACGAAGACGAAGGCACCGGCAAAAAGAAGAAAACGAAGCGGCAGCTGGCTGCTGAGGCGAAAGACGCGAAGGGCGCAAAGGAGGCGGACGCCATCGCGCGAGCAGAGGCGAAGGCTGCAAGCCAGTCTGCTGCGAAGGAGGATGGACGCAAGAAGGTGACGGACGACGAAAATCGAGGAGCAGCTGCCCGTCAGCAAGCACTTACTCAACTACAAGATGCGGAAATGACTAAGGTGGCACCGAAGCCTGTGCCACCCAAGAAGAAAGCGAGGAAGGAGACAAGGCCACCCGTCGTGGTTGCAGAGATAACTGGAGATGGCGATGATGAATGTTTTTCATCTCTGGTGCGTATGGCGCCGCCGCGATCGACCTCGCCAGAGCTGTCTACGAGGTTTGTGATCCCTGTACATGCAGTATATGCGACGTGTTAACATGCTGAGATGCTGCATGATTGTCGTGTTATGTGTGACAGTGCGGCGTTTGCAGCAAAACAACCATTGGCGGCACGGTATGTGGCTGATGTCATGCTGTATATACAACGTTGTCTAACCATATCTGTGTTGTATAATGTGATGCTATTATTTTGATACCAGAACGCTATCTGGCGATTTGGATGACGCTGCTCGGACTGCTGAAAATTCGACCGTTGCTGTGTCTCGTAAAACTGTCGGCGAGGGCCTGAATTCTGACATGGAGGGAGATGACGCAGACTCTGAAGATTGGTATATTGAGACAGAGTCTGAGGAGGATGTATCTGCTGCAACACTCGCCGACCAGCCCTGTGTAGATCAAGTCAAAGAATAAGATGGCGGTTCTTCGGGAGATGATGACGTCGTAAACGGGAAGCACTCATCGCTCGCGAAAAGAGAATGACGAGAGAGCTCGCCAGGGACCGTCTATAATCTGCGATGGGAAAGCTGACGCGCGACTGGACGACTACTACACAGGACTGGCGCCAACTAACCAAAGACGAGATGGTTGTACTGGCGCAGGACGAATATGCGCTGAAGAAGATGCGAGTGAACGGTTGGAATTTTGGTACGCTCTTCACGAATGTTGTATAAATAACATATACTAATTGTGAAGATGTTGTATGATTCAACCAGACACTACCACGCATGCCGAGAGACCGGAGGCTTATCCTGGTCTGTACACAGGAGAATGCAGACCAACTGAAGCGATAATGGAGCGGGCCGAATCGCCGCTGCAACTGTTTTTCTTTTCCATGCCACCCAGATTGTGGCATCGGATTGCAACCGAAACCAATCGCTACTACGACCAGCACCTGAATAAGCGTGTGGACCGAATGTACGACAAGCAGCTGGAAAGGGGCGAGACTGCAACAAAAGGAAATTCTGTTGCGCGAAACGAAGAGACACAAGAACATCAAGCCAAAGGACATTCTTCATTGCCTGGGCTTAATGGTAGACAGAATGTTGTGCCCTCACACGCGGCGCTTCGCAGATCATTGGCACAAGACCCCAATTGGAGCTGTGCCGAAAGGAACATTCAACCAGTTCATGTCTGAAGGCTCGCTTTAGTCGGGTTATGCAAAACTTGCCCTATACGAACAACACTGACTCGCGGGCCGAGACAGATCGAGTCTGGAAGGGTTGCTCTATGGTTGATACTCTGCAGCAAACGTTCAACAAAGGCTTCAACGTTCCCTCCGTTCTTGCATTTGACGAAGCAATGATACTATCAAGAAGCCGCCACAACGTGACCAGGCAGTTCATGAAAGACAAGCCTCACAAATGGGGGACCAATATCTTCATGACGTGCTGTGCTAAAACTGCATACTGTCTTCGGTACGTGTATCCCCCTGGTTCCTGCATTGGATGCCGCGGGTTTGCTTTTTGGCTGTGTCTCACATGTTGTACATAACTCATTTTGTTTTACTTTATGCTGTATATCCAACACGTGCAGCCTTGAGGTTTACTGTGGTTCCATTCAGCACGCGGACGAGCTAAGTGGCGTGTCGCCGACGCGATTTCCAGCAGACCCGAACTCCGGCCTTGCAGCAGTGATCCGCAATCTCCATGAAGCCTCCCCGCCCCGCAAGACGGAGTGTTTCATGCGGTTGTGACAGACAGATTCTATACATCGATTCAACTAGCTCTACAGCTTCCTGCCCGCAACTTTACAGTATCGGCACGATCCAGACGAACAAAAAGGGGTTCCCGCCGTCGCTTATCACGAAGGACGCAACGCGACCGCCGGATGTGGACCGTGGAACGTCCGCGATAGCGGTTGCCAAGTGTTGTCCCGAGTTACAAGTGCTACGCCCGTGGGATCGATTGCCGGTGTATCTACTTTCAACTGGAAGCAGTACAAGCTCGCAAGCTTGCGGTACGAACACTTGTCTATCGAAACCATTTCTTGCTCTAACTTTATGTTTCGTTGTTTGTTTGAAGCTAGGACGTCACGTTTCGGATGGCCAGAGGATCACTATTCCCTGTCCGTCCGCAATGCGTGATTACAACCGCTGGATGGGCGGGGTAGATGTCCATGATCAACTACGCCCCCAGCGTTACTCGCTTCAGCTTGCAGTGGGCACAAAAGTACTACAAGACGATCTTCTTGGGCCTCGTCGACATGGCGATTGTAAACGCTTACATCGTTTTTCGCGAGGCCCAGAATCAGAGAGGCGAACCGCCGTCTGACCACGTTGGGTTTCTTCAGATCTTGCAGTCCCAATTACTGCAAGTTGCAGCAGAAGATCTCATCGATGAGGTATATACTCCATCAGTTCGAACTGACATGTTGTACGTGCTTGACATGTGTTTTTTCTAACGCGTACGTTGTGCGCAGATTTTTCGCCTGGTGTGTCAACGCCTGCTGCATGCACGGTTCCGGTGGAGCACAAGCTTACATAATTCCCTGAGTGGGTTCGAATTCGAGAAGGCTTTCGGAAGCGACCGCAGCACCAGTGCAAGGTGTGTTCGATCAGGAAGAAGAAGGTCGGTGAGCGAAGAGCTACAAGATTTTACTGCGATGCGTGCAGTGATGGAAGCAAGCTGTACGAAATTGTGGATTGAGTGATGACAAGTTTGCACTGATTATATGTATGGATTTTTGCGTCTACCTCTATGACAGGATTCGGCCTGGACACTACCCCGGCAACACCATGACATGCCACCAAACCTGGCATGTCAGGTGGAAAATGGCGAAGAGCGACCCCACCCTCGTGCTGGCCGTGGTATTCAGATGCGCGGCATAAGAAAGAAGCGCCGCCGCAGCGCCGCCGAGGACGAGGGCGACGACGAAGACGACGAAGACGACGAAGGCGAGGACGGTGAAGGGAGGATGGAGGAGATACCGGTGCGGACGACGCGGCAAGCGCAGTAAGCGATGTCGTGCAGAGTGAAGGGACGCCGAGTGAGGTTGTGCAGGGTGATGAGACGGCGAATGAGGTTGTTCAACGTGAAGAGATGGTAGGTGAAGAGAAAGAATAAGGAGTTTTCCGAACGCTGGACGTTTCAGCAATTCTACTTCAATATACATCGTAGCAATCATTGATGAATCCATGCATAGTCGCGCAATTTTGATCGTACTCTGCTCGCCATTGATAAAAAGGACGCCGCTAACAAGTACGATATACCTCCTGATAAACCTCGGTGACATAGCGTCGATCTATTTGACTACATGCCTGAGCAAGCAATCGCTTCCGATCAAGCCAGCTTCCCGCAGTTCACAGAAGGACATCGTACTTATGAAAGGTCATACAAAAATGAAGAGTAGCCTTTTCCTTAGATGTTGTATATACAACATGTGGTAACGTGGACAGGAGTCCAAAAAGCCCGTGAGTGCGGGGGTTAACTTATCCTATTGAGGTGTCCTAATTTTACATGCCACTCCACGTATGCCCTGCCATCTTAGAGACTCTGCAGGCCTTGCCTTTACTGCTGAGCAGTATATCTGCCTGTCTCTTAGCGTACGAGTCTGTATATAGTAGTCCCCGTTAACTGCAATAGCTACAAAAGCCAGCTCGTATTTCCATAGGACAAATTTGTACCCACCTCTACCACTCTCTTTTAACCCCCCAAAGACCAAGGTTGTATAAAACATGACATCATGTTGTAGGTGCAACATGTTTGAATAGGGATTGGCTCTAAAAACAGCCAAAATATAGTGAAACCAAGTATAATCAAATCCCTCATAAAAGTTCGATGCGCAGGGCTAGGTTCGAATTGCAAAAGATAGGTCAGAACAGATCAAAAATGGTAGAGGCCTAATTTTGTACCCATTTTTGAGTGGAGGGGCGAGTTCGACCGCCAGTTGGTTGAGAGGCGCGAGACGCGCCTGGAGAGCAGCGCGTTTGCCGGTCGGCTCAAGCAGGTGCACCCCGATATCGCATTCGCTTGATGAAGGAGCATCGCGAGTATTTGGGAGGGCCGCGCCACGGTCGCAGACTTTTCATCCGCGCGACCAGCTGACCCAAAGCCTCGCCGTGCGCTCCTCCATCGCCCCCTCTGATGGGGAAAGATGCTGCTTATATTTGCGCCGCAATATGCAAGTAATTTCGCAGCAGCGGCGGGCGATAGCAGCCAAAACCTTGGCTGGTACTGTCAAGAAGAGGCTGCAGCCGCAGAAGAAGTAGGACGACGACGAAGAATGGGAGCCAGAAGAGGATGCCGTCGCTGATGTCGAAGAAGATTTTTGCGACGAGCAGGACGAGGAAGCGCCAAAGCCGGTGCGGAAGACGAGCAAGGCGAAGGCGGTTGACAACTCGCACAAGATGGGCAAGGCGAAGGCGGTGGGAAAGTCGAAGAAGGTGGCCAAGTCATCTGCGCTTTCCAATACTGCTGCTACCACTAAAAAGCCGCGCAAGATGTCGTCTAAAACGCTAGTGAAGGAGGCGAGGGAGTCAGCTGTAGCTGCCAAGCGGAGTGCTGCCACTAAAGCACGTCAAGATCAGGCTAGCCTCTCAACGAAAAGGGAACGAGGCCAACATTGCGGCGCGCCAGCGTTTGGCTGAGATGAAGCGGAAGCCAGACACTGACTCGACGGGAAGCAATCGAAGAAGAGGCGTACGAGCTCACCGGATGCTGCAAGGTACATACAACGTGTTGCGATACACCATGTTTCTGCTTACTGTGGTGGCGTACGAACCTTATGTCTGTGTTTTGCTGAAATTGTAGCCCAAGGTCGAGACGCAGTGAATTTGACGGCGCCCAACTCCATCCCAGTGGAGATGATGCCGATGCTCAAGGACCCGACAGCGGCGACGGTGCTGATACGGAAGGACCCGACAGCAGTCCACATCCCGTAACCCGGCGACGAGAAACCAGTGCGACTGTTGCCGCTACTCAGTGCCCAGACAGCACTCGAGCTTGCGCGATCCAGAGGTACGTGGAAACCGCGTGGATTGATATTTGGTCGGCAATTGTTACTAACGAGTTGTTGTATTTGAATCCACGCAGCGCGGTCGTAACAGCATCGCCATCAACGGGACAACTGTACGTGCAACATGTTTGAAGCTAACGGCTACAACGTGTTTAGCATGTTGTATTATACAATATGTACTGACTTGTTGATGCTATATGTTTGTAGTTTGGCCGTTGGTGAATCCGACCCTAAGCGTGTTAGCACCCCGATTGATGTCCAAGCCTTGTTTGATGCTTTAGACTCAGACTGCGATGAAGACGAGGAAGAAATGACCTTTGACGATATCGTGGACGATCCAGCTGACCGCGAAGCGCCCGGTGAAAATCCCGAGACATGTGAAGCTCCAGAAGAAGTGAATATTGACAGCGAGGGCGCAGGGGTTGAAGACGCCGCCGCTGATAGAGGATCCGAGTCACTGTTCGAATGGCCGTTACGTGATCGTGCAGAGATGCTTGAGTTTGCTAAGAACAAAGAAGCACTGGCGAAAATGCGGAAAAGTGGCTGGCAACTGGGTAAGTTTTTTTATCTATTCAATTGCTGGTAGCTGACAAATATATTATTAACATGTGGTACAACAGATCCAAAAACATTTCCCCCGATCGCCACTATCCTGGATTGTATGACGGTCCCTACGGTCCGTCAGATTACGTGAAACAATTTGCGGACTCCCTTTGGAATTGTTCTTCTATTTTATGCCAAGAACGTTATGGACGGAGATTGCCGAGCAATCCACGCGGTACCACGAGCAGGATCTCGTGGAACGTGTGGATCGAATGTTTACCAAACAAAAGTGCCGGGCAAGAAGTCAAAGGAGCTGTTCATGGAGCAAGAAGCGAGGCATGCAGACATATCTCCGCACGAAATAGTTATTTTGCTGGGGCTGTTCGTTGCGCAGATGATAAACCCGCAGCGCCGCCTTTTACGACCACTGGTCGACTACTGCTGTGGGTGCTGTGCCTGCTGGCACATTTGGCAAATTTATGACGCGGAACCGGTTCATGTACATCCTGTCGAACCTACATTTCACGAACAATGCTGACGAACGCGCGGGGACGGACAGGGCTTGGAAGATGCGCTCCGTAGTGGACACGTTGCAGAAAAGTTTCATGGCAGGATACACAACGCCACCCGTTATTTCCTTTGACGAGGCGATGATTCCGCTGCACAACCGCCACAACCCAACCCGGCAGTACATTGCTAACAAACTGCAGAAGTGGGGGACCAAGTTGTTTATGACGTGCTGCCCTTCGACTTCATATTGCCTTCGGCACGTCAAGCTGAGCTCCAAGCGAGCTCGCAGCTTTTCTTGGTACAAAGTAATGTTGTTGTACTTTTAACGTTGTATTGTTTAACATGTATTGATGCTGTATTGTAATAGGCTTGAAGTTTATTGCGGCAAAGCGCAGCACGCTCAGAAGCTTGGAAATGTTCCCGAGTCAGTGTGGTCTGCTGATCACAACACTGGTGCCGCTGCGGTTATGCGATATCTGGAAGCGGTGCTCCCTTCTCCGTCGGACAATGTGTACCACACGATTGTAACCGATCGCTTCTATATGTCGGTACAACTGGCCTATCAACTCTTACAACGGCAAGTTTATTGTGTGGGGACAGTCCAAAACGACCGACAAGGCTTTTGCGACGCGATGGTTGAAAAAAACCGCGACCGACCAAAAGGGATTGGCCATGGCACGACTCGCATGGCCGTTGCGAAGAACTGCCCCCTCATGACGAGTCTTGTGTGGTGGGACAGACGCCCGGTGCAGTTGCTCGGAACGGGGGAAGCCGGTCAAGGGAGAGCTGCTGTAAGTTGCAATGTCTGTTTATTTATCTACGTATGCGATCTGACATAAATATTTGTTTTATACTGTTCACTATGTAGATCGGTGGAAAACGGGAGGTGTGCGAGCTGAAATACCCGTCCGTCCATGATGCGCAATTATAACCGCTGGATGGGCGGGGTAGATGTACATGATCAATTGCGACTTCAGCGGTATTCTCTCCAGCAGCAGACGAAGTGCAAAAAGTATTACAAGGCGATTTTGCTCGGTCTCGTGGATATTGCCATCGTGAATGCGTAGATTGTATACCGCGAGACCCAGAAGAGTCGAGGCGCCAAACAGGACACGCAAGGAGAATTTTGCATGCAGCTACAAGCGCAGATGCTGGGCCTGACTGTGGAAGACTTCGCTCAGGTAAGACGTATACACCATGACTGCCTACAACATGTATACAACAAGTGGGTATACAACATGTTTACTTGTATGCTTTAGCGTCAACCTCAGGTCGATGGAGCGTCTGATATTCTCAGGGCACTGCCAGCTGAACACGTCCCCCGTGAAACCCACATTTCCAGATTGTCCATGGGCAGCGCAAGCGGCGACAGCGTCAATGCAATGTTTGCTCAAACCGCAAGCGTAGTGTGGGTGAGCGTCGCGCTACCAAATACTATTGCCCAGGATGCAGCCCATCGGATAAAGCAACGTATGTTGTGAATCGCTATAGGAGCGTCTATATACTAACTATACTAACCATATATGCAGAACATACTTGTGCAACAAGGTCTGGCCCCACTCGAAGAACAACACGCTCACCTGCCACCAAATTTGGCACCACCAAACGATAACGACCGCCCCGCCCCCGATGTGGTCGTGACATCCAGAACCGGGAGGCTGGAGGCGGTGCGGGGAAACGGAAGCGGCGCAATCGGCAGCAGGATGAAGACGCTGAGGGTGGTGGCGATGACTCGAGACCGAAACAAGTGCTCCCGTCTGTATTGAAGAGGGGTGGAGGAGGACGACAGCCCCGTGCTAACGCTGCAACGGAGGAAGGAGCCGACGCTGACGCTGCTACGGAGGAGGGCCAGGACGCTGCTGCGGAGGAGGATGACGATGCTGCTGCGGAGGACGATGCTGCTGGAGGAGGAGGAAGGCCAAGTCTCTGCTGCGGTGGAGAGCGCGCGTGACAATGAAGACCGAGTTGACGAAGCGTAAATTCGCTGGTGGTGCGTCTTTCGAGCGTGGCGTAGCAAGGACTTCAGATTTGGTATCGTTTTGATGTGTCTGCTTTTTCAAACAAAACTCAATGAATTTAGCACTGTTGTTTCTCTAAGTCAGTACGTGCAGTTGCGATTCCATCGATTGCTTTTGCTTTCATGTTCAAAGAAAAGTGGGTGTATTTTCTCTTGATAAAAAGGACTTCAGCATTGCAGTATGTGCGTTCAGTTTATGCCCAACGTTGTAGGATACAACGTCCGATGTTGTATATGCCACCCTTGAGGACGTCCGGTCCAAACGGAATGTCGAGTTTTTCAGAAAAATACTCGTACCTATACGGGACTTTAATTTTTTTAAGTATAGACCGGCATTAACATGCTGTATCCTACAACATGTTTGGATTCTTGAAAAGATGGTAAATCTGTCTGGTTGCTTGGGGTTAATTTGATAGTCTGTCTTCTTGATCCAATACTCACTTAGTTTATTTGCCTTGTCTGCCGGTACTGTTGCCATGTTATCGAAACGAAACGATTTGATACCGCCCGGACCCAAAAATAGAGTAGAACAGAGCCAACAAGTGTATTGCTTAGTTTACTACCTTCTCCGAACGTAAAGCTAAACGCTTGGCTGGACCTTGCGCACAAACAACGACGTATCAGTAGTTAGCCCGTACCCGCATCCAGAGTCTAACACCCAACCAGAACACGCCACGTCAGCCTTTTCTCTTTCCATCAGTTCAAGGTATAAAGTCTTACCGTCTTTTCGATGTTCGCCGACGCGTTCGCGATGTTGTTGGAAGCTTCCGTCACCTTTCCAACAGCGATCAGCAGATGGCCCGTCGCAAAGTCGTCCACATCGCTATCGTCATCCGAAATGACCGGCGATCCAGGGTTGGGGAGGGACAGCATCAGCGCATCCTCATCCGCCTTGGCCTGTTCCGGCGTCAGTGTGTCGCTTGAAGCTGGACCTGGCTCGTCCGTCATGGCTCGGGCGACAGGAAAATTTCTGGAAACGCTGATTGGCTGCAATAGGGCCACATCTGCGGGAATCTCCACGCGAGCTGCCTTGGCCTTTTCTTTAAAGCCGCCTTGGCGCTCTTGACATGAGCAACTGACATGCGCCTGGACGGAAGTAGCCACACGCTTCCGTTTCATGTAAATGTTGTTGCGCATCAAACCGAGGCTGCGATCTTCCAACATCTTGGGACAGTGCCGTTTCATGCGAAACGCACCGTCCTTGTTGTACTTCCAACCACAGTAGTCGCAATCGTCCTCATTGCAGTCGGGATTGTGCGCCTCAACCTTGCGATCATTGCCACGCGCCTTGCGTTTGCCCAGATGCTGGCTAGCCCTCGCATAATTTGCGGTCGTAGCCGTAGCTTCCATTGCTTCAATCTGGCTACGGCTCTTCTCCATGTAGAATCACTTCCACTTTGTCCAAGTGAAACGACCCGCCACATGGTTCCCCCAATACGAACTTGGGAACCGAGTCATAATCCGCATTGCCGCAAGCTGGTTGGGAAGCATGGTGACACCGTTCAGCGCCTCCCGCGACTGACGGTTGATCCGATTGCGCGCCTCCTTGACGTACAAAACGAGTTCGCCCACTGTCTTGAAGTCTATAGCCCGAGAAGTTTCGAACCTCGCAAGCGACTTGGCCATTCCTTTGGGCATTGGAATCACCGTAAACGGTGTCCAGTCGCTGCCATGCCACATAGAACATGTTTTCGTTGAATGACGAGCGCAACGACTCCAGATACGAACGGAACAGAGTCTGACTCAGCAGAGCCCAAATGTAGTAATTCGGTCGTCCTACTCCCGATGTGGATGCAAGCACACTGATGCGCGGTTGTTTTCGACTGTCGCCAGTGGTCGTGCCGACTCTTTGACCCGATGCAAAAACAGAAGAACTATGATGAGATGGAGGTCATGATAAAAGCGCTGTTTCCGACAAAGTCGCGAAACCTATCGTTTGAGAAAGTTATCTCGCCCTATCAAGAGGACACCTGCAACTGCGGACTGTATTGCCTGATATTTTCCGAGTGTCACGTTAGAGGCATACCAATGATCGACCTCAGACGTAGAGTCCTAGGATATCTTCGCTTCAGGTATCTGTTCAAGGCGTGTCTTGGTAGCACGGAGTGGGACTCGGAGTAATGACATCAATCTCGTTCGATACAATCAACCGTATTCAGTACGCGCCGCATTTACGCGTCAATGCTTTCAGAGCCGTATGTGTAACCTTGAACTTGATATCTCTAAATATATCCCCGGATGGGGTAAGTTTTGAAAACTATAAAACGTACTTAGAGATGGTTTGTACAAACCGTTTAGGAAGCTGCGCGCGAGTTGCAGCAGGGTGAAAACGGGTCGACGTAAGCGAAAACATCCATGACCGAATTACAATCGAGCGTAGGCCGTAGACTCCACAACCAATATTCCATGTACGAATCCTGAATGAAGCAGCTCCATGATCATTTCGTTGCGGGTAATAGTTTGAAGAGAAATTACGACTTCGAAGTACATGCGCTGGGCGGCCAAGTTGGTAGTTGTGGCTACAGTTGTTTGCGAAGTAGATTTCGCCGCGTAAAGTCGAGCTTTGAATTGATGCCTGCAACGGAGGGGTCTACAAAACAGGAAACTTTTGGGGGCCATCCGCGTTGCCGACCGTAAACTTGTGATGAACATCGATTCGGTAGCCACCGTGTTCTATGCTCCAAAGGAACTGATGGAGCTTATCTTGGCTGCTTTACACGCTCGGTCGCCAAACGACATTCGCGCTTTGTCTTTGGCTCGCGCGCTACGCATGATCGGAGTCGTTCCAACCAACCGCCAGGATCGCCAA